>JAQFVV010000067.1:6321351-6706795 GCA_028023455.1 Epiperipatus broadwayi | reverse complement strand
ATATATTGTGCCGGATGAAAAGATTTTTATTTTATTACATCCTGACCATGAGGGCGCCACTAGTCCGAAAACTGGAACTAATACATTTACTTTTAAGGGTGGGCAGGATATCCGAAGACATGAATGTGCTGGACTAAGCTAGGGAGGAACGCTAAAGCTAATGAAGGTGGTTCAGACAATTGAAAACACTGAGACAAGCGTCAGCCAAATGCACTTATAAGAACTTTTGTAAATTTAATGAAACAACAATGTAACAAGCTAAACATGAACATTGATATACATTTTACTTAGCAGATCTTAACATTAGCGATATCGCGAAGCAGAACTTCACATTAAATACCCGAGCCAGACCATGATTCATTTCTTATCTATGACACAATAATGGCTTACATATCTGTCTTGCTAGCGAAGTTCACCCAACCAATTCCCTTTTCCCTAAGAGATTTGGTCAGATGGACATTTTGTGGAGAATAAAGGGACAGCATAGTCGAGCTTTTCTCTGAGTCAAGAGAAATATTGGAATTCAAGAATGTCATAATTCTGCAAAACACTCATGGACAAGTACATTGAAACGATCTAAGGTTAGTCTCACGCAAGAAAAAGCTTATGAATTACGCAATCTGAATTATAGCAAATAAATCTCTGCCAAAATAAATAAATCATATATCCATATGATCAGCTTGTCGAAGCCAAGTTTGGTTTAGTTGCATGAGAAGCAACACAAACCAAGCAAAAAAAAAAGAAAACTACTAAGAGTCGGTCTGAGCACTTGTAACGGGGTCAATCATAAAGCTGAAGAGTATTGAAAAGCACATAAAATATCACCCGCCCTACACTCTCCCGAGCAATCAACATTTTGGGTCTGAAAATCTTGCTGCTAAAGATTGTTGCTGTAAAATAAACAAAAAAATACATTAATATTTAAATTGATAGATTACACATCATAAATATAATGTTCTTTTTAAAAAGGATTAAGCTGAGATCTGTGAGAGACTTAGTTAAAGATTTAGCCCTGATTTTTGGCTGTGGAAAGGTAAGTTACCTCCAAGATAATGTTAAAGTTCTGACTGTTCACAAAGCTTACGGTTGTAAATGGGGTCCTCTACAAGCGGATATCGTACTACAGGTTCAAGAAGTCTGGAGGCATTATCGGGATCCACTTTCTGGACTTGACAGTTGAGGTCATGATGAGAAGTTACAATTTAAGGAGCTGGCGGTGGTTCTACCATCTTTTGAAAAAGGCTCACATACTGATCATGTTGTGGAGATTCTTACGTGAGCGTATATTACAGGCATAGCGTCTGAGATAAGCTGCTAATATTGCGGCAGCAAATAAAGTTGTTGCAGCAATGGACCATTGGCAACTTGAGTGACTTTCCCATAGCACCAATATATAAAAAAGAAAGTTCAGTCACTTTCACAATGCAACAGGTTCAATAACAGCTAAATCTGGATCGATCCATCAATACGAAGAAAGTGAGCAATAAACACTGAATAGAACAAAATATTCATCTTCTGAATCCTCCTCTCTAATCAATACAAAAAATAAATACCCAGCTATTTATATACCCTTCATTATCTCACTATAATCTTAATTAGAAAAACAATATCTTACAGGGCTTAATCTTACAAAATGATGATTATTTTTTTTTTTATAAAAAAATACAAAATAAATCTCAGACTTTAAAAATACATCAACATTAAATTTTTTTTAGTTTAAATAAATACATATAAAAGCACTCAATTAAACCTTGTTTTGCTTTTAATTATTTTAAAAGAGAAAACAAAGCGTCATCGAAAAATATTTTATACTAAAATCAACTTAGAATTAAAAAGATAAGATTTCAAAATAAATAAGTATGTGTGTTATTGCACCAAATAAAACTTGGTTTTTTTTCCAATTTACATGATAGAACCCTTGAATCGGATAAAGTATCCAGTTCAACTGCCCCTTCATGCCAACCAAAAAAAAAAGCAAAAGCATGTATTTGCTCTCTTTCTTTTTTGAACTTCATTTAAACCCCAACATTTAAAACTTTTAAATCCCTCTACCCCTGGCCGAGACATTTGCCATATGAGATCAGTTCCTTAAGTGTACCTCCTATCTTTTAGGTGGCTGACCTAAAGCCCACTGCATTATAAGATCCATAAACCCCACGCTCATCTTCCAATACAAAGGCATTCGGACCATTTTTCTTTTGTATAGTGAAAGGTCCCTCATATACTGGGAAAAATTTCTTATATTGATGCTGGGTTGGATTGCTGACATGAGGTTTTCATACAAAAACCAAGTCCCCTACCTCGAATCTACATGGTCGTGGATTTCCCCGCTTTATGCGTACTTCAGCCATATGTTTCAACTTTATTCGAGCCTTTCTTTTATCCATTTCTTTATCAATTTTACCTGATCTACAGGCAAGGGAGCCTTTATCAGCATTGGATAATTCTGTCCAAAATGTAATCTGATGGGGGCAAACCCTGTAGATTCATTCTGTGTCCAATTTATGTAGTTAGTGATGTTTCCCGTCTGATTCACCCATCCATGGTGATTTTCGCTGACATAAAGCCGAAATAAATGGTTTAACTCCCTCATGACTCTCTCACAGGGATTCGATTGAGGATTGCGAATAGATGTTAATACATGCTGAATGCCCTGTTGCTGAATCCACTTTTTCCAGTGGTGAGATTTAAAGGGTGTCCCATGATCTGTAAGTATCATCTGGGGCCTACCAATCTTAGGAAACTGATGCTCCTGTAAGATCCGGATAGTACTTCGTGTATCCGCCTTTCTTAACGGATATGCAGTTACATACATAGAAAATATGTCGTACATTACGATTAAATATCAGTATCGTTTATAGGCAGGTAAAGGCCCATAAAAATCTATGGCCAACATTTCATTAGGGTTGTGTGCTAAAATAGGCTGCAAGATCCCAGTAAATCTCTTATTTACGTATTTAGTTTGTGAACACACATGACATTTTCCCAAAACTGATACAACATTTGAATATAAACTTGGCCAGTAAAATACTTCCCTGAGCACATGTTCTACTTTATGTGGTCCATAGTGTCCATAAAGACAATGTATATACTCTATAAGTTTGTTCCTGAGTGTTTGGGGTATAAGAATTCGCCATGAGTCTTGTTCTGAGGTGACTCTGTATTGCAATACACCATCTTTTATTCTATAGGCTTTGTATTTTTCCAATGTTGCTGTGTCACTGGGGTCTGAAGTTCCTATTCCTTTCTTATATGTCATCATTTGTGCATACTCTGGGCTGGTCTCCTGTATTTCAGCAAGCCTTAGTAATTGTTGCTCTATGGACTCATCTATGGTCAATGTGAATGCTGCAATACTTAGATTGTTGGGCTCAAGATGATGTGGAGTCAGATCTATGGGATGGCGACTCAAAATATCCGCCACAATATTTTCCTTTCCTTTACAATATAGAACTTTATATTGGAATTTCTGTAGTGTAAGACTCCAATGTATCAATCGATCATTCGATAAATAACTGCTATTAGGAAATTCCAAGCTCTTATGATCCGTAATTACAACAATCTCTGACCCAAGCAGGAATTGTTTGAATTTACTGAAAGCCCAAACAATGGCCAAAGTTTCCTTTTCTGTCGTCGTGTAATTATTTTCCGCCCCTTTTAGCTTGCGGCTACAAAAATACAACACTCTGTACGTTTTTGTTTGTAAATTTGAAATAACACGACTCCAAGCCCTTGCCCACTGCTGTTGGTCTGAACATAAAAAGTTTGTGAAAAGTCAGGGTAGGCTAGAACCACCTGTTACAAGAACTTGTTTTTAATGTGTTGAAATTCCTGCTCCTGTTTGTACTCCCATACCCATTTTTTGTCTTTTGTCAATAACTGAACCAAATTTGCAGCATCTAATGCAAAATTTTCATAGAATTTATGATAAAAATTGCATAATCCCAGAAAAGAAAGTACCTGACGCCTATTAGTGGGTGTGGGAAAATGTTGTATCACTGTTAGTTTCTCGGGATGAGGTTTAATATCTTCTTTCCCAATTAAAAAGCCTAAAAATGTAACCTCCTCTTGGACCAGGCAACTTTTTTGTAAATTGATGGTAATGTTTTTCTGGTAACACTCCATTAAGAACATTTTCAAGTGTTCCATATGTTCTTCCATTTTTTTAGATGCGATGACTATGTCATCCATATATATCACAATCAGACTCTTGATTTTGTCTGATAACACTTGATCCAAACACGTTAGAAGTCCTGAACCACTATTGATTAATGCAAAAGGCATACGCTTAAACGCATACGTATGCCCTTCATAGCAGAAGGCAGTATATTTGCGGTCAAATGGATCTAGAGGGATCTGCCAATAACTGGATGTCAAGTCCAATGTAGAAAAAATGGTTTTTCCTTGAAATTTTGAGAGAAGTTCTGTTATTGTAGGTGGAATGTTTCTTTCAGGAATGGTAATGGCATTTAACCGCCGGGCATCCAAACATATTCTGACAGATCCATCTTTTTTCTTTACCACTACTAATGGGTTAACATATGGAGATGTGTGCTTTTCAATAACTCCCCATTCAATCATTTGCAGTATTTGAAGATCTACTTCAGCCTTATATTGAAATGGAATGGGATATGAACGACTCTGGAAATGGCTTTCATCCTTAACTTGAATACGATGGACATACCCCTCAATGATCTTAGGCCTATTCGAAAAAACTGAATAGAACTCCCTCAACAGTTCCATTAGAGGGTGTTGTTCTTCCATTCCTTTTAACATGGATTGCGACACTTTATTTTGCATTTCCACGGTATCCCTCACTTGCTGAACACACTGTACCTGAAGTGGCTGATAACTCTTTAGCCCTTCAAATGGCATCAAAACTTCTTGGCAAAGAAATAAACATTTGTCATAATCCAAAACACACTTATGCCTGTACAAAAAATCAGTCCCAATTATAACATCTTGTATGAGACCAGGCATTATCAAAAAGACATGGTCTAACTCTATGTTACCCAGATGCAAATGTAACCACACCTGTTTGGTTTCAATATTTGCCTTCTTGCCATTGGCCAGTGTCACCTGCATTCTTTTTATTGGCAGTGTATACAAACATGGCTGGTCTTTCTTTATTTTCACATAAAACTTACTAGAGAGCAATGACATTTGACTTCCTGAATCAACCAATGCTTCTGTAATGATGTCTCCAGTCTTTATACTGACAATTGGGCAAGTCTGTATAGCTCCATTCCATGCTGGTTCTTCTTGATCCACCATCACATTAGCTACCGTCCTATGGCTTTCTTTACTTTTTTTAATTGGAGCTGATAATTGACTCTTTTGACCTTTTTCTATCGAAATTATCTGATCGCTCTGCATTGTACTTTTCTCCACTTCTTCTCGGGCCTGATGATGCTCAATTTCATTTAACAGTTTGATCATTTCTTCAAAGTGAATGCTGCTACTACACAACATGATCTGATATATATCCCTTGGCATATTGCCCAATACAATTCAGCATATCAGCCTCTCAGACAAAGAGAAAGCCATCAATGACTTCAGCCTTGCTGCTTGTCTGCAGAAAAACTGGGTGTACATTTCTCCATTATCCCTAATACATTTCTCCATTATCCCTAATATATCTTTCTTGTGATATATTGATGAAGATATGACACTGCTTTTCTTCACTCCAAAAAGTGTGCAATAATTCGCGTCTGTAATCCCAAAAAGTCTGTGGTTTGATCTTTAACATATGCCACCAATCCTCAGCCATTCCTTGTAAATAGTGGCGTGCAATTTCCACTTGTTCAGTCTCCTGCCAATTATGACATCGAAACATCTCTTGCAGGCTCTCCAAATGCTCTAATGGGCTTTCCCAAATATCAGCCGTAAAATATTTTATTTGCCAATCTATTTCGGCCATGATGCTAGCTAGTCTATCTTCCGCCTCTTCTCTAACTTTATTTAAATTCCCAATGCAACTTCTGTCTAATTATGAAATTTATTCCTTTTTTTTTTAATCTTCAATTGCTATTTATTATATATATATTTAAAGCACAAAAGTTAAACTGTTTACTTTTTTTTTTTTTTTAAACGTGAACCTAAACTCTTTGCTTGCTTTTTTTTTTTTATAAACGTAACAGCTAATTTTTAACTTTAAAAAAAAATCTTTTATATTTTGTTACTTCTAAAACACAAACCGAAACTCTTTGTTTTTCTTTATTATTATTTTAAGAACGTAGAACTAATAACTTTTTTTAAATAAACAAAGAAACAAAATAAATATATAACTTCTTAATATCTTTTTGTCTGATCTGTCCATTCAGTAATAACTCTAAAGAACGCTGTTTAATTAACTATATATATTAATTATTCATATTGAAAAGATGAACCCCCTACTCCAAACTGCTTTTTACCATTTAGCACAAACTGATCCCTACCTACTGAATCTTGTCTCCAACACTGAAATATTCCTCAATTGTTCGAACAAAATCTCACGTGGGATTTAAAATCGAAGGCCCGCGTTGGTTGCGCTAAAGTTACTATAGCTATATGCCGGACGAAAGATTTTTGTTTCATACATCCTGACCATGAGGGCGCCACTAGTCCAAAAACCAGAACTAGACATTTATTTTAAGGGTGGGCAGGATATACGAACATGAATGTGCTGGACTAATCCCAGGGAGAGCAAAAGCTAATGAAGGTGGTTCAGACAATTGAGAAAACACTGAGACAAACGTCAGCCAAAATACTTATAAGAACTTTGTAAATTTATTAAACATAATAACAAAATAAACATGAAACTTGATATACCTTTACTTAGCAGATCTTAACATTGAGTGTATGCGAGCAGAACTACGTTAAATACCCAGGCAGACACGTTCATTTCTTATCTATGACACAATAATGGCTTATATCTTCTTGCTAGCGGTTCACCCAACCAATTCCCTTTTCCCTATAGAGATTTAGTAAGATGGATGTTTGGGGAGAATAATGGGACAGGGCAGACGAGCTTTTCTTAGTCCAGAAAAGAAATGTTGGAACCAAGAATGTCATAATTCTGCAAAACGCTCATGGACAAGTACATTGAAACGAGCCAAGGTTAGTCTCACACAAGAAAGAAACATGAATTATGCAATATGAATTATAGCAAATAAATCTCTACCAAAATAAATAAATCATATATCCTCGCAATCGCTAGCCAAAGCCAAGTTTGATTTAGTTTACGCCGAAGCAAACAAACAAGCAAAAATAAAAGAAAACTACTAAGGTCGGTCTGAGCATTCAACAAGGGTTAATCATAAAACTGAGAAATTATTAAGCACATAAAATATCACTCGCCCTACACTCTCGAACAATCAACATTTTAAGATTGAAAATCTTGCTACTAAGATTGTGCTGTAAAATAAACAAAAATACATTAATATTTAAATTGATAGATTACACATTGTAAATATAATTTCCTTTTAAGATTAAGCTGAGATCTGTGAGAGACTTAATTAGAGATTTAGCCCTGATTTTGACATGGAAAGGTAAGTTACCTCGAGATAATATTAAGTTCTGTTGTTCACACAAAGCTCGGTTTATGGAGTCCTCTACAACGGATGTCATTTACTACAGGTTCAGAAGTCTGGAGGCATTATCGGGATCCACTCTGGACTTGACAGTTAGGTCATGATGAAAGTCACAATTTGGAGCTCTGGCGGTTCATCTTTGGAAAGGCTCAGCCCATCATGTTGTGGAGATTCTTCGTGGCGTATATTACAGGCATGGCGTCTGAATGACTGCTATTATCGCGGCAAATAGAGTTATTGTCGGTCAACGGAAATTCAACTTGGTGATTCCCATAGCACCAATATCAAAAAAAAAAAGAAATTTTAGTCACTTTCACAATGCAACAGTTCATTAACAGCTAAAATCTGGATCGATCTTCAATAAGAAGAAAGTGAGCAATAAAAACTGAATGAACAGAATAGTCTCTTTGAATCCTCCTCTCTAATCAAACAAAAAAATAAATTACCCAGCTATTTATGTCCTTCGTTATCTCCCGCGCAATCTTAATTAGAAAAACAATATCTTACAGGGCTTAATCTTACAAAAATGATGATTATTTTTTTTTTATAAAAAAAAATACAAAACTAAATCTCAGCTTTAAAATACATCAACATTAATTTTTTTTTTTTAGTTTAAATAAAATACATATAAGAGCACTAATTAAACCTTGTTTGCTTTTAATTATTTTAAAAGAAAACAAGTGTCATAAAAAAATATTTTATACTAAAATCAACTTAGAATTAAAAAGATAAGATTTCAAAATAAATAAGTATGTGTGTTATTGCACATATAAAACTTGGTTGTTTTTTTTTTCCAATTTACATGATAGAACCCTTGAATCGGATAAAGTATCCAGTTCAATATATATATATATTAGTAAGGAAATCAAGTCATACATCACATGACTTAATTTAGTAAGCTTGTATTTACAAATGTAAATATAATGAGCATGCTTTTAGCTCTAAACAAGTTTTTTTTGTTTGTTTTTTTACATGCTGCAAGAGAAAGCAAGCACCTCACTGATCAGAGTCATCAGCCTCGAAACTGGTGTGGGAATAGGGATATTTCTAGATAGAGATTTTGAATGCTTTCTCTTGCAGTATTTATAAAAAAAAAAGCTTGTTTAGAACCATTAGAATGCTCACTATATATATATATATATATATATATATATATATATATATGATCACTAGATGGAGCTCACCAATAGTTATAATCAAGCTTTATTTTACAAGTGCCAAAAGAGTAAGAATTCAAAATCTCTATTGGAAAGTCCCTATCTCCAGACCAATTGGTTTCAAGCTTACGGTTCACCTTAGTGGAGCACTAGATGAGCCATAAGCTTGAAACTAATTGGTCTGGAGATTGACACTTTCCGATAAAGATTTTGTATTTTTTCTTTTTCGGTACTTGTAAAATAAAGCTTGATAGGAGCAATTGATAAGCTCCATCTAGTGATTGTTTAAATGCAAGCTTAAAAGCAAGTTACAAAATTTAAGACTTGTTTTATTAATGATATATATATAAGATTGTAGCTGCAAATAATTCTTTTCACATGCATCGTAAATAGACAAGCACTTTCCCATTAATAAAAGTTTTAAAAGCATAGATGGTCCATTTATGCTAGGAGCTTAAACCAACATTTATTAACCATGCTTGAACTGAGAGCTTGATCTTATCACTAGTCTGATTTTTAAATCAATATATTACTTACAAAAGTTCAAATTATACATCATAGGAAAGAGAAAGTTTTTCATTTTTAACTTCCTGCAACACTGTGTTATATAAGTTGATATACATGTAATAATTGATAATATAGTGATTTCTACACTTATGGAATATTGTGGAAATAAACAGCACATGTGTGAAAAGTAATTTACTTTCACCTTATTTCATAAGTGTATAAATTGCTATATTATATATATATATATATATATATATATATATATATATAATTGCTAATCAATTATATATATATATATATATATATATATAATTGATTAGCATTTCTGCAATCACAACTTTGACACTAAACACCAGATGAATATATTAAATGATTATTACTAATCATTTATTAAACTAAAGTCTAGTTATAAAGTTTAAAAATCAGTTAAAAATTAATATATATATATTTTAAAAAAAAATTAAACATAAACACATAAAATAACTCTCTACTTTACATCTCTTTGACAACAACTGTAAATGGTTATTGCTGATCATTTATTAAACTAAAGACTATACCTAACCCAGTTGTAAAGATTAAAGTTTATTTATTCATATTAAGAATGTGAGAAGGAGTAGAAGTTTGAAGTATTTACGTGTGTATATTAAATTACTATATGGATGACTGAAAATTTGGAAAGTGGAGTAGATTGAAGTTTGTCCATTAAAGTATGACGATTTGCTATCTTAATCTAAGCCAAACACTGATTATATATATATATGATAGATGATGATCCACACCAACTGATGAATGCTACTTTAACATGAAATATGTATATTAGAGATCATTTATCTTTTTCACATGTGTATGATCATTTGATTTGGTTGTATAAGATGAAATGGATGATTGAAATGAGCTTGAAAGTCTTGGTTCAGATCCCTTCTAAATATATCAAGCTTAAGTACATACAATATACTTGTATTCAAATATTATAGTTTAAAGGGTGTCAAATTGCCTGCATTCATATATTTGATACCATCCAATTTAGATAAATACATTAATAATTATTATTAATCATTTATTAGGCTAGAGCAGTCGTGTGTAATCCAGGAGGTCGCAACATTAAAAAAAAAATTCTCTTAAGTTTTGGATAATAAAACTTTTCTTTTTGAAGAATTTAATTTTTAAAAATGAATAAAAATCTCATGAAAATAAATTGATTTTGTATGTGTCATAATTTTTTTTGTAAGTACACGATGTGTTTCAAAAATTTCATTTTAAATTGTAAGTGCTTAATAGGAAAATATTTGGAAATATACACTTTTATATTACTTAAATTCATTATAAATATCTTTACCTACTCGAATTTATAATTTAAACATGGTAAAAGCAAATAAAGAGTCACATCAACGAGTTTTCATCAGAGGAAGGGAGATAACAAGTGTAAACATGTTGCTCACCACTGCACCAGACAATATAATATCATTTTTAATCCAGATACAAAGTAAACTTAATTAAGGATTAATATATTTGTTTTATATATTATTATTATTTATATCTACATAATATTATTAATTTACTTTTCATATTATAGTAATTTGGTATTGATAAATACTAAATAAATGGTGCAGATAGGAGAAATTGTGACCTAGTCTAACTGAAGAATGCTGACTCAGCATGATATACATTTTGGAGGTTACTTCTTTTTTTCAGGTAACTTTATTTATATGTTTCAAAAATGGGTGCTATAATGGAAGTTTTAAGTATATCTAATCCATATATAATCTTCTAATAGTTTTATCATTATAAAATATTATATGTAATGAATTATTTATAAAAACAGCGATAATAATTTATATGGAAAAAAAACAACAACACAGCATAGTGGACTTTATTCGTTTTCATTCTTCATGATAATAAATTATACAAACATTTTTAATATACAATATTTTTTAGAATTAACCTATAGAAGCATGATTTTGTTGGTTATGAATGTAATAATTTCTATCAATTGCTACTTCTCTGGCATAATTTGTTGTCATATAAACGTGAGGAAAATCATTCCACAGTTGTTAGTAAAGAATATATTTATACTATTACAAAGCATGCTTCTATAAGTTAATTCTATAAAAACTTTATAAATTAATACTGTTAATAAATAATTTATTATATATATATATATATAGTACCAAATACCTTCACTGTATAAAACCAGATAATTTTCGATATTGCTTTAATCTTTTATTTTTGTTTAATTATTATACAAAAGAGCTAATATTTATATTTTACATCTGGTATCAAAAAATGAATAAATAGCCCTAATTTAATGTACAAATGTTATATGTAGAGTGTACTTATTTTAGATTATTGTAGTTTATTTGGATAATAGCAGTTATGAAAGAAATCTATATATTTAATTTTAGAAGTGATTTGAACTAAGTCATTCAAGCTACCTATATCTATCCACTGCATCTTATACAACTGATATGCATGACACAACATGTGAAAATAATAAATGATCTCCAATGTACATATTTTGTACTGAACCAGCTCTCATAAGTTGGTCCATATCATTATCCCCCACACATGTATATAATTAGTGCTCACTTTCTCATAAGATAGGAAATCTTCAAACTTTAATGGATAGGCTTCAATTTTATGCATCCCCATAGTCTTTAGTCATCCATATCATTGACATATTTAGCCTGTTTTTGGCTCATCCCTCTTCTATATATTTAAATGGAAATACTAAGGTCCTATATGTGAAGGTCAGAGTACTTAAAGTCAACATCAACAAGAGCTTCGAGCATTCCATCATCAGATTTTCAATGATATGGATGGCTGAAGAGTTCGAGAATGCAGAAGATTGAAGCCCGTCCATTAAAGTTTGAAAATTTGCTGTCTTAATATAAACTGGGTACTGATTATATGCATGTGTGGGGGATAATGATTTGGACCAATTGATGAGTGCTGGTTCAGCACGAAATATGTCTACTACTGATCGTTTATCTTTTTCATACTATGTGGTCATATCTATTAGTTGTATAAGATGGAGTGGATAAATGTAGAGAGCTTGAAAGTCTGAGTTCAAATTCCTTCTAATTATATTAAGTTCAGTATAGAAAATATACTTTTATTTAAATATATTTAATTTTAAGAAAAGCGCTTATAATGGGGTGTGAGTGTGTATGTTAAAATCGGCATTTTAAAACTCGGGATCAAGATGCTGTGACACGAAATATGTTGAAAATGATTAGAATATATTTATATGTTATAAAAATTTTGCACTAATTATCTAAAGTGGAAGTGCAGGACCATCATCTAAATTCTAATGCCAACTGTAGCAAGCTATTAAGAGAAATGACTTAACTAAATCAAAAAAGAAAATGGGCCAATGCATTTTAAAAAAGGCACAACAAATTAATCAGGAATACTCTTTGTCCATTCAATAACAAATGACAAAAACAATAAAAACATTTGAAACGGTCTTTATCTGATATGGGACATTTACGGTTAACATGAATATATAAAGATTTTGACAAATTTAAGTGAGGATGCTATAACAAGAAAGAACGTAATTTATATTATTATTTTAAGTTCGTGTGTTTAAAATAATAATAATAAAATGTGAACATTTTTTCCTCTTTACATATTTAATAAATTAACGGAGTCTATTGTTCTCTAGGAAATCAAGTTAATGCTTTATCAGCCGGAAAATGAAATGTATTAGATAAATATCAAGTAACCTAATTAATTTACCACACACTTCTAACAAAAAAAAAAAAAACTAATAATAATGATTTTGTAAGGCTTTCATAAGGAATAATAAATTATGAAGCATTTAATTTATTTTATAATGTCTGATGCGTATTAATTTTATTAGTCAATAAAACGACACTAATCATTTTATAGAACAAATTTATTTAACTAGATTTTTTCTTCGGAAGTTCGATTAGCAAGTAACAATAAATTAATAGAGCTGAAAAAAAAATAGAAGCGACATCTGGCGTATTTATTTATGATTAATAAAACTGCAATATATGAAAGCAGAAATCTTAATAAGTAATTATAATTAATAGTAACACATATATTAATTAAATTCTCTGTGAGAAATCAGGGTAGTTTAAAAATTAGTCATTATCGGTATTAGTTTTTCAGCGCTTGCTATTTCTTAACCTAAAAAATATTCCTGCATTTCAAATTTATAGCTTCATCATAAATCACTGCATAACAACTGATGTAAAAGGATATTTTTGATATAAAAATATTTTTTTTTTCTTATTGAATGAGTGTGTCTTTAAGCGTAAGAACGTTCTAATTGAAGATTTTATTATAATGTGTATTTTGACATTTACGCGATAGATTGTCATAATCAAATGATAATATTTGTTGAAACTAGTAATACAATATTTCGTTGATTACTTGCCACTTCTTAGCACAGTTGTTTAGGACAGTTGTCTCAGAAACAGAAATAGCTTGCTCATGAAAAAAAGGTATTGGATAAAAAAAGTCAGTCAGTCTTGCAAATTAAACCAACATTATTTGATAAACAAAATCACAATTATACATATTTAAAAAATTCTTCATTATATATATTCAACACTGAATCCAACATAACACAATGAAAACCTTAAGCATTTATATTACTCAACAGTAGAAACACTATAATAAAATTGAAAGATTAAAACATGTATATTCAACTATAGTTTTTTAATTTCAATAGAAAATTTTAAAGTGGTTTTCAGCTTAACAGCCAATAGCTGAAAGTTCAAATTCACAATTCACTTTTTATGTCATATGACCATTACCAAAACAACAACTACAATAATAAACAACTAAAATATGAGTATGACCATTCCAAATCTTAAAAGAATAAAGAACCAGAGAGAGAGAGGGAGAAGAGAAAGAAAATTTAGTACACGATGGTCCAGTTTTCTGCTTACCCAATATTTTACAATGTTGTCTTTTAGTTTCCTTAGTGGAAAACTTTTCTTTCTGAAATACATCAATACCATGTCTAATTCAAGCTTTATAATGTATTCTATTCTCGGCTAGACCTTCCTAATGCAAACAATTGACACTGCCAATTTAAAGAATGTCTTTGAGATAATCCTTATAACATAGATAGGATCTACCTCTTTTATGAAAGTCATGTTCAATTCACTATAAAAATCCTTTTGGAATTATTTCATAGTTAATTTATTTTACATGTCCAATCCAATGAAGATGTAATTTTACAATAGTGAACTCAATAGTATCACATCATGCAAGCTGAAGAACACACTGATTGGCTTTATAATTTTGTCATTGTCTTTTTAAAATTTTATGGAGAGTTCATAAATGGAACTTTTCTAAGATCTTTATATTGCACTAATAGGGTGACCAAATTCCATATCCATTCAATAAATTAAGTAAAATAATTTTATATACAGCTAACTTAATTGCAGTAGTTATTTCCTTATGATGAAAAACCTTATCTTTTAACTTATTAAAAGCAGCAGCAGCACATGAGAATCTGTGATGGATCTCAACATCTAAGTCCATTTTCTTATTATAAAACTACCAAGGTATTTAAACTGGTTTACATTCACAAGTTGATAACAGCCCATGCTGAAAGTTGTTAAAAATTCTAATCCTGTCACTGAATGATATTGAGTTATTTGAACATTAACTAATAAACTGAGATCTTTATATGTTGCATCCAAAACATTCAAAACATTCTGCAAATTGTCTTTTGAACTGACAAAAATAACCCAATCACCAGCATAATGTAAATCTAGAATATAAAAAGATGGTCTTGCTTTTGTTTTTAGTTGATTTAAATTAAAAATTCATCATCAAATCTGTATTATCATGATTCCTGACCAATTAATCCACCTATAAATAATTCCAAAGATCACTGTCATAAAAAAATGATACAATGTTGGAGCATGTACCAATCTTGTTTAATACCAATTTCCACTTCAATTTCAGATTTTTCATCTATAGTAATAACACTTCATTTCATTCCATTGAATTAACCAACTAATTTCAAACAATGCCATAGATCTGTTCTATTAACTGAGTCAAATGGCTTGACCAAATCAAAAAAGCAATATTTAAGTAATTCCTTTGTTCCCAACACTTTTCTCTTATTTGTCTGGAATCAAAAATTATACCTATAGTGCTTCTTGATTCCTAAAATTACATTGGGTATCTGGTAATTATTCATCTACAACTTGAAGCAATCTATTCAACAAAAGTTTTGAAAGTATTTTTGTTCTAGTGGATAATAATGATATTCCATGATAATTACCATAAACTTGTCTATTTTCCTTATTAGAACAATAAAAGCATAGTTAAAATCAAATGGCACAAATTCATGAATCCAGATATTCCTAAAACATTCCAATATTTTTGAAACTAACAAATTCTCACTATATTTTAAAACTTCACATATTTCACCAGGACCTGCAGCTATTTCATTTTTAAGATTACAAAGCACTGTTTTGATTTTGTCAAGCTGGATATCTTTATCCAAATCTAAATGAGTAAATAAAATGGATATTTCATTACAAGTCTTCACATCAATTCTTGTATCAGTATTTGTAGGATGATCGAAATACTCTTTTCATTTGTTATCATGATATAATAGAGTGTCAGTGCTGGATTTAATAGAATTGTGATTCTATTTTTCAGATCTATATTTTATTTTTAATAGATAGAAAATGATCTGGAATAACCACAATTGGTTTATAGCTTCTTTACAGCTTTAATCCATCAATCATTTTTCAGTTTTCTAGGTAGTTGTTGAGCTTATGCCTTGAGAGCTATATATTTATTACTAATTTCCACATTTAACCTATTATTTTGCCAAACAGGGAATGCCACATGTTTCTTTAAATTAAATCACTAAAATATGATCATTGTTCCAAAACCAGACATGATTATTCTATTTAGTAAAATCAAACATAGATTTATTGTATTCATAACACACTTTTTAAGAGAATTCCATGCTTCTGTAGCATGATAGTTGTGAAGATACAAATTAACAATTCTGGTCTTTAATAGCCGTTGAAATTTAGTATAAATAATAGATTTTTTTTTTAAAAAAAGAACAACAATTTTCTTGTGAATATGATTGGAATAATATGTATTTTTTAATGTAACTATCATATTAATATTAGAGGGTAGTAATATATGATCTGTCCAATAATCTGAGCTTCTAAGTGCTTATGAAATGTGAACTCTTGTTATTCTGACTCCTTACAATAATGTAATCTATTAAATGCTGTTTTCAATATTAATACATCCATGTTCATTTGTAGCAGTTTTCTTGCCTAAATAAAGTGTTTACGATAGTCAATTCTTATTTTGTGTACATTTGAATTTACAGCCCCAATACCATTATTTTCAATAATATAACCAAGATTTGCATTAAAGTCTCTGAGAAGAAAAAAAAAGATCTTTTAATAGTACTGATATAATAATGCTATCTAACAAGGAATAGAAGCTTTTCTTCTCTGAATTCTTTGAATCTAATAATGGAACCTAGGCATTGATAAAATGTGTCCTAGGACTGTTATGCAAAGCAAGTCTTCATATCATTAACTTTTCATTGATAGAACAAAGAATTCCAAAAATAGAAGATACTAAATTAGATTTTACAGAAAATTCAACACCATGCATTCTTCTTTCACTGGCTATCCATTCAAACTATTTTAATAACTTTCTTTCTCTGAGATGTGAGTTTCACTACCATATCAATTTTAAATCTTGACAGTTCTTTATCCACTAATTGCAGTCCATCATTCTAATATTGAAAGTTTGTATCAATTAAATTTTGCATAGTCCATGTATCTATATTGAGAAAAAAAAATTTGACTCTTGCTATATCACTGCTACTAATATTATTTTTACTATTCTTAAAATATCTATTTCTAAAATGAGTAATTTTCCAGGCACATCAACCTAAATATATTGTATGAGACCGACTATTTTTAGACATTTTCTAGGTCCTTTCACTTCCATGGTAGGCAGGAGATTTCTAAATAAGGCTGCCTAAACATACAATTTTTAGCAATACTGCCTTCTTACTTAGATCCAGTCCCAAACCAACTTATTAGTGATTGTATTGCCTCTAGAAAAGATCACAACTAAGAATTGCCAGCTCACTATGTCTGTCCTTGTCATGTCACTACTTTCTTAATTCTAAAGAATTTGAGCTTAAAAAAATGGGAAAATAAAAATGAAATATTGTAGACAAAAATGCCAATGCATGCAGTTAGAAAATGGAAATGTTGCACAAAGACACAATCTCATTTTCAGATTTATTATAACATGTCTGATAGCATAAAGGACAGATGGTGACCAATCCCTATTTTAACAAGTGATTGAAAAAGGAAAAGAGGGAGCTAAAAAAGAGTGCTTAGATCAGAAATAGTACCTAGCATTTGATGAAACAATATCGTACAAGGCAGAAACTCTTGATCAGGCATTGTTTATTTGATATTCACAGCTGGCCTTCATATCTAAAGGCTATTTTACTTACTATCCTATAGATTGAATATTTAATTTATATAGCACAATGTTTTTTATAAATTATAATAATAACTGTAGTATACTTCACTGCACATGTCTTTAGAGATTGAACACTAATTATAATGAATACTATCCTTTCCAATCTTCACACTCTCAGTTCTAAATGCTTCAGATTTGCCTATACATATAGTTTGGGTGAAAAGAATAGAGTGGATCCAGGCTATCTTTTAAAAAGACATCTTGTGTTTGGAAAGGAGAGTATTCATTATAATTAGCATTTGATCTGTAAAGTGCATGTGCAGTGGAGTAATCTATAGTTATTATTATATCATATTGATTGTAACCTGAAGCAAAAAAAAAACATTTATCACAATTCTATTTGGTAATTGATGATAGTCCAGCTAAATTTGAAACAAGTATTATATTGATTAATGACCTTAAATATAAAAAGGTTAAGAAAAAATTGCATCAAAAAAATAACAAATATGAGCAGATGCTTCATAATATGATTTGAGCAGTTAATAGATGTAACTACAAAAAGAAGTTTGTTACTGCAGTAGTATAATTGAAAGACAATTCTTTATTTCTTTCTGAGATGGTAAATGAACAGAATAGAGAAAATTTTTTTAAAGTTTACTTAATACATTCTTGTTAACCAATAAACATCACATGACCATCACCTCTTATGCTTGTGTATAACTGTTGTTAAAACAGGCAAAACTCACTATACATATTGCCACACACAGCAAG
Source organism: Epiperipatus broadwayi (assembly GCA_028023455.1). Classification (NCBI taxonomy): domain Eukaryota; kingdom Metazoa; phylum Onychophora; class Udeonychophora; order Euonychophora; family Peripatidae; genus Epiperipatus; species Epiperipatus broadwayi. The sequence continues at coordinate 6,688,311 of JAQFVV010000067.1, read as the reverse complement.
CTAGAGTAATCAATGGATGCCAAAAGGCTTGTGCATAAAATCCCCATCTAGTGCTTACTCATCCAATATTCCCAGACTAGTTTCTGGCTTGTGGCCTTCATCAGTGAGGAGCCTTGGATTTAAGAGCTGCACCTAGATCATGCATAAAATCCCCATCTAGTGCCTACTCATCCAAAATCCCCAGACTAGTTTCTGGCTTGTGGCCTTCGTCAGTGAGGAGCCTTGGATCTGAGAGCACTGCACCTAGATCAAGTCTTCTGGTATCCATTGATTACTCTAGCTTGCTGTGTGTGGCAATATGTATGATGAGTTTTGCCTGTTTTTACATTCTTGTTGTTGTACAATAAACTAATGTATAAGCTATTTATTTACACACATAAGCTAATGTGAATAATTTAAAACCTCTGAGTTTAAGATTTAAAAAAACGCCACAATCATGTTTTTTAGATGTCCCTTTATAGTTCTATTTGAGACATACATAGGTTTTTTAAAGAATAGATATGACAAGATGTTGAATAGTATTATATACATATTTTATATATTTACAAAGATAATATAAAATATCATTATATGACGGTAATAATTTTATATATTTTTTAAAACAATAATACAAAAAAATATTTTTTTTTACAAATATTTTATGTCCTTCTCAAGTAATAAAAACCTACTGAAAGAAAAACAGTTCAAATACTTACAAATGTAACAACGAAATAAAATTTATTAATTAAACAACATATAACAATTGTACAAAGCGTTAAAATAATATACTATTATATTCTATTCTTTACTTAAAATTATAAGAATAGCAGCATAATGGATTGTTTCTGTTTTTGATGATATATATTTTTAATCAAACAAATTATATATAAATTGAAATACAAGCAACTTGTTTGTATACAATTAAATTTCATATCATCAAATCAATTTTTATTCATATATGAATATTTTCAAGCTATCATCTTGAAAAGATTGATAAGTGAACAAAAATTGATTTGATGTTATAAAATTAAATTGTATACAAATGAGTCAGTCTAGTATTTTGATTTATTTGTAATATGATTGACTAAAAGTTTATAATTTTTTGACAACATTATAGCTATATATTTTATAAAAAAGGACTATAAGAAGTGATATATATATATATATATATAACAAGTCAGATGTCACATGACTTATATATAGCTTGCACTTACAAATATGTAAAATTAAGAGCATGCTAATAGCTCTAAACAAGCTTTTTTTTTTTATTTATGATAAATGCTACTACAAGAGAAGGCATTCAAATCCTGTCCACATCCCCAGACCGGTTTCGACCTATGGGTCTCTTCAGTGAGGAGTTGGAACATTAGATCTAAAAAACCAACTCAAGCAAAGCATTTATCTAAAAGATAATTTTAGAAGAAGATCTGAAACTTTTAGACATCTACATGTCTTTAATGTCAGCTCTCCAACTGAAAAAATCATATGGGCCTGAACTTAATTCAGATACTCCATATATTAGTAGGCTTAGCTCTTTAATTTAGCTAAAGCTACAACAGCAAAATAATAATAGTAATAATAACAAGTCAGATATCACATGACTTATATATAGCTTGCACTTACAAATATGTAAAATTAAGAGCGTGCTAATAGCTCTAAACAAGCTTTTTTTTTTATTTATGATAAATGCTACTACAAGAGAAGGCATTCAAATCATTTTTATCTTGGATTGTCCCCATCCCCAGACCGGTTTCGACCTATGGGTCTCTTTAGTGAGGAGTTGGGACATTAGATCTAAAAAACCAACTCAAGCAAAGCATTTATCTAAAAGATAATTGTTAGAAGATCTGAAACTTTTAGACATCTACATGTCTTTAAAGTCAGCTCTCCAACTGAAAAAATCATATGGGCCTGAACTTAATTCAGATACTCCATATATTAGTAGGCTTAGCTCTTTAATTTAGCTAAAGTCACAACAGCAAAATAATAATAGTAATAATAACAAGTCAGATGTCACATGACTTATATATAGCTTGCACTTACAAATATGTAAAATTAAGAGCGTGCTAATAGCTCTAAACAAGCTTTTTTTTTATTTATGATAAATGCTATTACAAGAGAAGGCATTCAAATCATTTTTATCTTGGATTGTCCCCATCCCCAGACCGGTTTCGACCTATGGGTCTCTTCAGTGAGGAGTTGGGACATTAGATCTAAAAAACCAACTCAAGCAAAGCACTTATCTAAAAGATAATTGTTAGAAGAAGATCTAAAACTTTTAGACATCTACATGTCTTTAAAGTCAGCTCTCCAACTGAAAAAATCATATGGGCCTGAACTTAATTAAGATATTTCATATATTAGTAGGCTTAGCTCTTTAATTTAGCTAAAGCCACAACAGCAAAATAATAATAGTAATAATAACAAGTCAGATGTCACATGACTTATATATAGCTTGCACTTACAAATATGTAAAATTAAGAGCGTGCTAATAGCTCTAAACAAGCTTTTTCTTTATTTATGATAAATGCTACTACAAGAGAAGGCATTCAAATCATTTTTATCTTGGATTGTCCCCATCCCAACTCCTCACTGAAGAGACCCATAGGTCGAAACCGGTCTGGGGATGGGGACAATCCAAGATAAAAATGATTTGAATGCCTTCTCTTGTAGTAGCATTTATCATAAATAAAAAAAGCTTGTTTAGAGCTATTAGCACACTCTTAATTTTACATATTTGTAAGTGCAAGCTATATATAAGTCATGTGACATCTGACTTGTTATTATTACTATTATTATTTTGCTGTTGTGGCTTTAGCTAAATTAAAGAGCTAAGCCTACTAATATATGGAGTATCTGAATTAAGTTCAGGCCCATATGATTTTTTCAGTTGGAGAGCTGACTTTAAAGACATGTCCATGTCTAAAAGTTTCAGATCTTCTTCTAACAATTATCTCTTAGATAAATGCTTTGCTTGAGTTGGTTTTTTAGATCTAATGTCCCAACTCCTCACTGAAAAGACCCATAGGTCGAAACCAGTCTGGGGATGGGGACAATCCAAGATAAAAATGATTTGAATTCCTTCTCTTGTAGTAGCATTTATCATAAATAAAAAAAAAGCTTGTTTAGAGCTATTAGCACGCTCTTAATTTTACATATTTGTAAGTGCAAGCTATATATAAGTCATGTGACATCTGACTTGTTATTATTACTATTATTATTTTGCTGTTGTGGCTTTAGCTAAATTAAAGAGCTAAGCCTACTAATATATGGAGTATCTGAATTAAGTTCAGGCCCATATGATTTTTTCAGTTGGAGAGCTGACTTTAAAGACATGTAGATGTCTAAAAGTTTCAGATCTTCTTCTAACAATTATCTTTTAGGTAAATGCTTTGCTTGAGTTGGTTTTTTAGATCTAATGTCCCAACTCCTCACTGAAGAGACCCATAGGTCGAAACCGGTCTGGGGATGGGGACAATCCAAGATAAAAATGATTTGAATGCCTTCTCTTGTAGTAGCATTTATCATAAATAAAAAAAAAGCTTGTTTAGAGCTATTAGCACGCTCTTAATTTTATATATATATATATATATATATATATATATATATATATAGATATATATATATATGCAAGGAAGAACCCAAAAATAACCAGAATTGTTTTCTGGTTTGGGTGCTTGTTGTAGTAAATACTTCTGCAGGAACCCTTCTGCATCAATCTTTCAAATGACATCGCCATGTAAAATTGTGGGGGCATGTAGCATATTTTTTTGTAAAGTGCATTTTGCTTATTTGTGTCTTTTTTTTTTTTTTTTTATAACGGTTGAAATATTCAAATAATGTGAAACTGTTTTTATTTACAGAAAATGGCAAAGAAAAAAACTTGAAATAAGCAAGCCTATCTCATGAAAATACAAGTTTACAAGTATACATATTGATAGTTGAAAATACATAAGCAACAGTTTCATATATTCATTGTTAATAAATTTTTAGTTTTATTAATCCATTTAGTTTGTGTTTGCTTATCTAACTGAATCGAAACATTATACTTTGAACATCCAATGTGTTAATAATATTCACAACCCTGAGAAATCATGCAGTCGACTAAAAGGACATGCAGGGATGGAGTAATAATTTGTAAATGATGGTTATTGGGCATTAATAAGTTTTCGAAAAGTAAACTTTTTCGTTAGAAGAATTGGCAACTGAGTATTTTATTTTTATTGAAACTGAAAAACAAATAAAATTCTTTTGGGAGAACTTGTACTTATAAATTATTATCATCAACATCATCGTTTGGTTAATATTATATATATGAATTAAATTTTTTTTTTTAACTTTATTAACCTTTTAACTTTCATTTAATATAAATATTTATTTGGAATTAAAGGTTTACTGATAAATATTTATATATCTTAGTCATTACAATATATATATATATATATATATATATATATATATATTGTAATGATATATATATATATATATATATATATAAGTTGCTGTATTGATATTAATATTATTTATTACTTGTATTATTTCTTTAATAAATATATTGAGAATTAGTTAACATAGCTTATTTTCACTTCATTTTTATTTTTGCACATAGAAAGGTTTCCATATGTTTAATTTATTAAAAATAGCTAGTATATGTGATCATCATTCTCTGCATCTTTGCTTTTTTATATATAATACCAAGAGTGACAACAAAGAGAATTATTTGAAATATAAAAAGGTTCAAATTAAAGTCTTTAGAATAGCTCTTTATTAAAGATAATGCTCAGTACCATGGTTTTACTTTTAGTCAATACAAATAAGGGATAATTTTGATAGACTATAACTTTTTCCAGCATTTTTAGAGATATATTATATATCTGGAAATAGTCAGTATTATGTTAAAAAATACATATCTACAAAGAACAAAAATTATAAAAAGTATATAATTATCATATAAAAGCGTTTTTCAGTGAAGTATGTTCTTGCCCTTTTCAATATGTCTCCAGAATACTACAATTTGAAGTACATACAGTGACATCTATATCAATACATGAAAGAAGACAGATAAACAAATGGATATTCAACATGATCTATTATGTGATATTTATGCAATCATACTACAAAAATTAACCTATTATATAAATTGAATGGATGTATATCCACATGTATTAGTTAACTATCCATTTCTTATCCATTAACCACTTATTATTCAACTTAATGGATGTTTTGTATATATTCATAAAATTGCCTTTATTATACACAATATAGTTTGTTTCATATATATCTAGAATGCTTATTTGCATTGATAATATAAGCATTCTAGATTATATTAAAAATGTTAATAAATGTAAAATGTATGAAACAAAGTATATCATATATAATAAAGGCAATTTTATGAATATATACAAAACATCCATTAAGTTGAATAATAAGTGGTTAATGGATGAGGAATGAATAGTTAACTAATATATGTAGATATATATCCATTCAATTTATATAATAGGTTTTTATAGTATGATTGCATAAAAATCACATAATAGATCATGTCAGATATCCATTTGTTTATCAGTCTTCTTTCGTGTATTGATATAAATGTCACTGTATGTACTTTAAATCATAGTATTTTGGAAACATATTGAAAAGGGCAAAAAACATACTTTGCCAAAAAAGGCTTTATGTGATAATTATATACTTTGTATAATTTTTGTTGTTTGTAGATATAGAATACTTGTGTTGCAACATGAAAAGGAATTAGTTCTGTTTCTGATTTTTTTTTATGTATAATATCTGGAACCATATTGTAAACCCTAAAAGAACTTCTTTTGATTATTTGAATTTAATTTTTTTAAAAAATAAGTTGTAATAATCATAGTAAAGATCTTTTAAAAATGGATGTAAAACTAATGTCTGTAATTTCTAATATATCTTTTTGCAATTCTTAAATATAGATATCGCAAAACTCTCCATATAGTAGTGCCATCTTGTGCTAACAAGAGCAATCAATGGATGCCAGAAGGCTTGTGCATAAAATCCCTATCTAGTGCCTACTCATCCAATATCCCCAGACTAGTTTCTGGCTTGTGGCCTTCATCAGTGAGGAGCCTTGGATCTGAGAGCACTGCACCTAGATCTTAGGATCTAATGCAACCCTCCAGCACCCACCTTTTAACTCTATTTAACTACAAAACTATGAGAATGAAATTGAAAACACTATTAATATTTTCAATCCAAGCTCAATAGCTTATATAGTCATATGGGTCTGAACTCAATTCAGTACCCATACATTGTGGTGTCTTTGGCTCTTTAACAACCATAGCCACCACTATCCTATTAGGCAGGATTGGTGTTAAACCACTAAACATCACATGATCACTATCTCATACTAGCACAATAATTGTTATAAACAATTCAAAATACAGCAAAACTCTCCATATAGTAGTGCCATCTTGTGCTAACAAGAGCAATCAATGGATGCCAGAAGGCTTGTGCATAAAATCCCTATCTAGTGCCTACTCATCCAATATCCCCAGACTAGTTTCTGGCTTGTGGCCTTCATCAGTGAGGAGCCTTGGATCTGAGAGCACTGCACCTAGATCTTAGGATCTAATGCAACCCTCCAGCACCCACCTTTTAACTCTATATAAGCTATTGAGCTTGGATTGAAAATATTAATAGTGTTTTCAATTTCATTCTCATAGTTTTGTAGTTAAATAGAGTTAAAAGGTGGGTGCTGGAGGGTTGCATTAGATCCTAAGATCTAGGTGCAGTGCTCTCAGATCCAAGGCTCCTCACTAATGAAGGCCACAAGCCAGAAACTAGTCTGGGGATATTGGATGAGTAGGCACTAGATAGGGATTTTATGCACAAGCCTTCTGGCATCCATTGATTGCTCTTGTTAGCACAAGATGGCACTACTATATGGAGAGTTTTGCTGTATTTTGAATTGTTTATAACAATTATTGTGCTAGTATGAGATAGTGATCATGTGAAATATAGATATCATTATTGCATTCTTCCAATAATCAGGTGTGTGAAGTTATATTATTAAACATTTGATATATTGCTTTGCCAACAATTATACCAAAAATGCACTGAAAATACATGATGATTCAGATATTACAAATGTAGAAGTTATTTTTTCTTTATTACTATAGACTTTTTTAATAAAACTGTTCTGTCCATTTAATGATGCCATCCTCTTTTTAAAAATAATGACAACTTTCCAATTTTATTTTTATAGATTATTTCTCAATTGACAGATTATATTTTCAAATAATATTAACTCTTTTTGTGTCATTTTACAGAAATTCAAAGATATTCTTGTATAGGTCACTTTTAAATATTCTCATGTTTCATATTTTGTTCATAAAATGCCATATCTCAATTGGACGTTCATTGATAAATTACTTTTTTTTTTATACTGGATATAATCATAGCTGACTTTAGGAGATTATCAATGACCTTTTATAGAATTAGTTCCATGTCTGCTAATATTCTAGAACATTTTCCAAGTCTAACTTAAATTCATTGCAATAGATCTGAAGGTTGGAAATATCAACTGTTAATACTGTCTTTCCTAATTGGTCTTTTGACTTTTTAACTTATATCTTACATCTCATTAATAAATGGCAATCTTTTGTATTAAATGTATTATAGTCTTGAAAAGCATAGTTTCTGTTAGGCAAAATTAATCCAACTTCAATGCATCTAAATTAGGATGTTTGCATGTTCATATCTGATTTAATTTTTTTTACAAGTAAGAGTTCATAATATACATTTTTTTTTTGCCAAATTCAGGAAATATATTTTTTATTCATATCCAAATTTTCACATAAAACTTCAGTCTTTTAATTATTTTTCATTTATAATATTAATGTTTTTAAAAAAATACTGATATAAAACCAATAAGAGATCACACAACCTGCTTAAATCATTCTGCTCAGCAGCAATTTTTTGTCCTCACACTTTCCCACCTAATGTAAACTCTAGTAATCAATAGATGACAGATGGTAGTGCTTATTAAAACAATATTAAATGCTGTACTATCCAATATCTCTAGACTAACTTCTAACTTATAGCTTTTATTAGTGATAAGCTTTTAGATTTGGGAGCATTGAACCTAAATATTTTGTTTTACTATCAAGTTACTTAGCTGAAATATATTCTCTTATTTTTCCTCTTCACCTTTTTTGCATATCTTCATATAATCATATATATATTATTTATAACACTTCACTCATATACACTTTAATGCAATTAATTTTCTTAAAAACTTCTTTATTTTCTTACAGTTTTGACTGTCCAGCAGTCTTCTTCAGGACTACAAGATTTGAATAATACAAATACACAATTATCATTTCACATATATATGTATAAATCATATATAAATCAAATATATATATATCTCCATCATTGTACACAAATATATAAAATACACACATATATACATATATATCAAAATATACACATATTTTTTTCATATATATACACATATAAATCTATATCACCCCTAGACATATATATAATCCATATCTACATCTATATATATATATATGCATATCCAATACCTAGACATACCTCTTTTAAACATACATCCATATACAGACATACATACACCTATAGACATATATACCATCCTCATATATCTTTACTAATACACATCCATATGTATATTCTATCTACACATATATAAAATACAAAACATATCCAATTCACTGTTTTTTAATTTTTTTACCTTTTTAAACAATTCCATTTTTACTTATTTTTAAATCAACCTTTTAAATATTCTTCTTCTTAATATTATTTTATAATATTTAATACTATTTTATTATTATTATTTTTATAATTATCTAATATATAACATCTTTTACTTTACTATCTTTAATTTTACTTGTTATAACTTTTATCTCTATTTCACTAAATAATATTTTTTAACATTATTACCTCCATCTTCCTTACAGTTGTTTTAACTTTAATTAAAATGACCATTTTTTTCAAAATTTTCTATCTTATTTATTCATTTAAAACAGCTCCTTCTGTTATCAATATTATAAAACTTATAATTCTATTTAAACCTTCCAACTTCCCAATTATAATCATTAACCATACTCCAATATTATAAAATAACTACTTAACCATTATTTCACATTTAAATATACATATCAAACATCCATATTTCCTACAATATATATATATATTGTAACAATCTGGATTAGATAGACTTACGTAAACTGCACTACAGGGCGCCATCTAGGCATTTGAACCTAGAAAAATTTATAAAGTAGGCAGATACGTAAGTAAAAAAAAACATTTTTTTTTTTAAATTTTGATTCCGGTCATTAGCCCAAGTCACTAGCTCAGTGGAATAGCAGAGATTAAATAATATAATCTAAGAGTATATAAAAAAAGAATAAAATAAGCCACTGCCAGTAATTAGCATACAAACATTTATTTATGTACATATATATAAGATTGAAAATTGTTTTAGTATCAGTTTACATTTTAACATTTGACATTATTTTTAACTTTACTTTAGATTTTAATTTACATTTTAATTTCTATTATATTATAAGTTTACATTTTAATTAAGTTTGCACAGATGGAATTATAAAAATTTGTTTTAATAATGTTGAGTATAGATCGGTTACGTAGATTACAACGGTTAAAAACATTTCAAAATAAACATAAACGATCAAAATATAAAATCATTGATACTGACAATTGCAGAGGAAAATTTATAAGTAACCCAATAGTATTCACCATAAGATACTTGCATTGTCACCAATAACTTAAAAGACATCCGAATAAATACATTTTAGATACTCACTGTAAGGTATCAGTATTTATCGAATGTCTATATATTTTGATCAAATATGAAAACCCAAAACATACTTAACCGATAACCAATCCATGCAAGCGTCTATAAACAATTTAAATTTAATGCATTTTTATTTAGTGTTGAGTATGAATAGACTACATAGATTTGCATTTGAAAATAAAACATTCTATCCCTATTTAACCTTAGGCTAAAGGTTCACAGCCAAAACTGGCATCAATTTATCTGATATATCGATGCATTCAATATAATACGTAATATGGCAGCACCAAAAAGTAAAGAGAAGAAACTGCCTCTCATCAAATAGGAATATTACATCTATCTGACAAGAAGAGCAATAAAAAAAACTCCATAGAAAGGAACTGCATTCTCCATCTTATAATTTCTTCCATAGGCAAACGGGTAAGTGCGGCGTATGAAAAAATTCTGCCTGTAGTGAATCTGATATTACATCTACTAATCACACCAATATATCCCATCCATTGACCCAATTCAACTACGACACAAATAACCTAAGATTACCCTTCCCTAATATAACTTTACAAATCTATACAGCCATTCATGCCCAACTTAAGTTTAACATTTATATAATTAATACAACGAAAAACAAAAATCACGATAAAACTTAAAGAACAAAAAATAAATAAATAAATAAATAAATAAATAAATGGAAATGATTTTACAAAAGAAACACATCAAATAAAATTATAACTAATTAATAAATATTTTAGTTTGGTCAGATAGGATTCTATTGCAGTATTTACCAAAAAGTTTTAAAATTTAGAGTTCTTATTGTTCAAATGAATATAAAGTTCTTACGATTTTTTAAAACGTCCAATTTTATCCATTGCTTGCCATGAACATGAATTCCCACACCATCCTAAGATTGGTATTCTGTTGGCCGATTTATTTATACCATCCGGAGGGTTTTGCTTTAACTGGTCCTCAATGTAGAAAACGATAGTTCATTTCTCCTTCTTTCTTAGCAGAACTGAAGGGATTGAAGAGTGCGTCTTTTCAATCCCTTCTCTTTCACTTCTGCACTAACACATATCTGTCACATCTCTCAATAATAATCCATCAATAATTTTCAAACTTGTCCTTTTATATTAATTTTGTGGATTGAATTGACATTATGTCATCGATGTGATGGTCCTTTCGCTGAGGTCCGATTCCATTGTTTTTCTCTCCTATCTGACCACTGTTTATACATATAAATGCCCAAGGCTAGTTTACTAATTAAAATAATCATTTCCATTTTCTGATTACTGAATGTGTTTTCCAAAATTAAAGATATATTTTTATCTCTAAATCTTTTTAAGATTTAGTTTTAAAATACTTTTTCTTTAATAAAGTTTTATTTTAATAATTTTTCATCTGCGCGATTTTATATATATATATATGAGTTTAAGATTTTCAATTTTTATGTCTAACAAAAAAAAAAAAAAAAGTTTTTAAATGCTAACTTTTTATTTTAACTTTATGTTTAATAATAAAAAACAATGTAATGACGTCTGTGCTCATTACATTATATATATATATATACATCTTCACATTACCTCTATACATATAACTAAATAATATATAAAACCAATATATAAACCCAATACATAAAACTATATCCAAAATAAAAGATTACAAAATTAAAAAATTAACAATTTAAAAAATTAACAATTAAAAAAATTATTAACAAATCCTACCTACATCTATACACCCACACACATATATATATCCAAAAATAAAATTCTATCCCTTAAAACACATCCGTATATATACCTATATTCCCAATATATATATATACCTCTATTCATATATATATACCTATATTCTCATATATACCTATATTCATAACACACATACCTATTTTCCTATACATTTATACATACCCACCCACATAAATACTCAACTTACTTATAAATTACATATATAACTATACAAACCACGTCTAATGCCCCAACTTATATTATCTTTAAAATCTATTTTATTTCTACTGTTATTTTTTCATTTTATTATCTATATTGTTTAATAAATAATACCTTTTTATTTCCTTATCTATAACACAAAACTACCCAATAGAACATTTTTTATTACCTTTAAAACTATTTTATTATTACTTTTAGTTTTTAAATTTCTATAACAAATTTACAAAATTTTATAAACATTATCCTTTTTATTATTTATTATTATTATCAACTTCCTCTGTTATCAATTTTATAAAACTTATAACTATTTTTTAACCTATATTTATTAACAATCTCTACAAGTCTCTTATGTATATCCACATAATTTAACTTTTAACCTACTTTCTTTTATTACTATTATTAATACCATTATTATTAATAAATCCCAACAAAAAACATGCTAACACCAATATCTTTTCCAAACCATATTTTAATTTTATATTCAATATTTTCTACCCATATACACATTCATATACTCCTAAAACATATATATATATTCTTATTTTTTTATTACTAATAAGCCTATAAATCCAATACTACACCTACCAACACAACATTCTTAGCCCCCCATCCCTATTTAAACTAGGCCTTATTCTCTTAATTAGTATTGCTTTTTTATTTCTCTATCTCTTCTTTTATTAGTATATCCTAACATTTTTATACTCTCTTTGTCAAATACATGTCCTGTTTCCATAGTATGCAAATAAATCGGTGAATTTTTGTCATACCTATGTCGATTTAACGTTGTAAAAATAAAATTCTTTGTCTCCCCTACATATTTAGTCCTTATCATATTTTGCTTACAATATCTATAATCTATTTGATATATGCCATTTATACATTTTCGCATATCTTTAATGTATTTATTATCTAATATATTCATTATATTTTTTATTTTTTTATTTACTACCTTATACTTAATTACATTATTATATCTTTTATTAATTTTTCTAATAATTTTATTAACATCCTTAACTATATTATTACTATATGTTTTAACCCCTATATTCTCCTCCTTTATATTTTTATTTCTATATTTAACACTCTCTTCTTCCTTATTACCTTTCTTTTATTTATCTGCTATTAATTTTATATTCTTCATTATTACATTCTCTGGATACTCATTTTCTTTAAATTCCTTTACTATTAATTCTACTTCTTTTTTATATTCCTTTTCACTTGAACAATAATTAATAGCCCTACATATTCTTGAACTTATGCTACTTATTTTATATTTATTATCTGTATTAGAATTTCAATTCATTATATTACTATTTCCATTCATTTTTTATACACTGATGTTTCTCTTCTACAACTATTTTTAACATATGTTTTTGTTAACAATATGTCCAAATATGATAACTTATTATCTTTCTTTCCACTGTAAATTTAATATTTCTATCTAAGGTATTAATTTTATCTAAATACTTATCAATTTGTCTTTGACTTCTATTAAAAATTAATAGATAATCATCTACATATCTTTTCAACATTATTGGTCCAATTTCCTCATTTATCATCTTTTTTTCTATTTTCTCCATATATATACAACTTAATATCCGACTCAATGCCCCTCCTATCAATAACCCTTTTCTTTGCTTAAAATATTCTCCATTAAACTCAAATGTTATTTTCTTACAACACAACTATAGAATCTGTTTTAATTTATTTACTGGTATTTCTATTACTTTTCTTTCATCTTCCATCTATTTATTAATAGCTAAATGTATCACTTTATCTACATCCAAATTCGTGTACATTGACACTATATCTATCTTAATCATTGTCAACCTATATTTATCATACTTATTAACTTTTTCTTTAATTTCTTTAATTAACTCCTTATTGTTTTTTATAAAAGCACTGCTTTTCTTATTAATGTATTTTTTAAAAATATTATGTGCTAACCATTTAGATACCTTATCAAAATATGCACCCTTTCCATTTATTACTGGTCCTAATGGCACTTCTTTATATATTTTTGGTGCTCCATATATTCTCACTAATTCACAGTCTTTATTTCCTAATTCATCCAAGGTTCTTCTATCTATTAATTTATTATTAAATAACCCTTTAATTAATTCATACATTTTTTTACTTTTTATTCCAGTATCATTCTTCATTATTTTTACAAAAAATTGTGCCGACAATATTTTTTCAATTTTTTTCTATATATTTCTCTATTTTCATTAATACCATTTTACTACCCTTATCAGATTTTATGAATATTATATTATCTTCATACTTTTTTTAATATCTGTTACCTCTTTAACAGTTATTCTACTCTTTCCCTTATTTTTATTCTTTTTATTACCTTTATCTTTTAATTTTTTCATTTTATATATCATATTATTACTTTCTTCTTTTAATCTTTCCATCCATTCATTATCCTTAACACATAATATTATTAATTTCTTTATTTTCATAATAATAAATATTGTAATTACTTTCTATATATTCCTGTGCCAATTTTTCTATTAATGCTTGCACTTCTAATATATCTTTATTATTACACTTCCCATATGGTACATATTTTATTCCTTTTTTAAGTATCTCTATCTCTTCTTCTTTCAATTCTATACCACTTACATTACATATTTCAATATTACTTTTTTCATATTCTTCTTTATTCCCTTCATCTTTCTTTTTCTTCAAATTATCCATTTTTCTTTTATGTCTCAATCTTGTATTTTCATTTACCATTTCTTTCTTTCTTTCACATAATTTTCTAAATAAATCTTCTTCCTTCCTAGCTATTCTTCTAATCAATATTCCTTCTATTCTTTCAATACTATTATATATCTTTTTTTCTTTTTGTATTCCTTTCTTTTATATATTCTTTTAAAATTTCTTTTCTATATTATTTATAATGTTTTCTTTATTTTTAATTCCTTTTCTTAAGTTTCTCATCTTAATAAAATTTGGTATTATATTATATCTTTCACAGTCCTTCATGAATTTAATATTGTTATTCACATTATTTAATTTTAATATTAATTTCCATCTGTCATTTAATATTCTTGATATTTCATATCCTTCTAATTTTTTAAAGTAGTCCATTAACATTTTTATATTGGCTATATAGGAGGGGCATTGAGTGGGATATTAAGTTGTGTATCCTGGGATATTTTATTAGTTGTATTATTTAATAATCTGCTTAAAATAGGAAGTTCTCAGATTTATACTATATGTGTTAGAGCAGAATTTCTTCATTTTCTGTGATAACTTCACTATGTAAGGTACATGTATCCATGATTTATTTCTACCTTTTGTGTGTGTGCTTATTTTATTTTGCTATAAAAAATTTTAATTGTATTGATTAAGGTATTGCTGTTGTAGCCAATTTTACATAGGATCCTTTGTATAGGTCTCAATATTAGCTTTCTGATTTGCCTCATATTTACAAAGATTGAAATTTCTGTTTAAGAAACTTTTTATCCCAGCGAATTTATATATTGCTAGTATAAGAAACTGAGGGCGAATTGCATCTCAAATTACAATGGGCTTAATAATAATTTTATAATCCAGCATGTTATTATTCTGTTGAATATATAAGTCTAAGAATATCAAATCTTTACAGTCATTTTCATGTTCTATCATACTAACTCTTTGCATGTATTTGTAATGCATTCCTCTGGTGCATATATGAAAACACCATGAACATACCATTTATAAATCAAGTTGGGTTTGTTAAATAAGTATTTAGGAATAACTTCATCTTCAGACTTAGTCAATGTTAGGCTGAAATAGTGCTACTAATAGGCAAGAAACTCATGGGTCTTGCATAATTCATCTTGTAGCTGTTAAACAATGCTGTGATGTTGTTATCTATCCATTTTAGTATGTCAATAATAAATTCTTGTTTTAAAAATTGTATTCAGTCTTACAACATTTCTTGAATTATATTAATTGATTGCTTAGGTGGGACTGACTTTTACAGTTCAGTGATGTAAAGTGATGTGAGTCTATATATATATTTATTTCATGTGTTGATAAACAGGATGAACTCTAGCAAGAATTGTCATGTATTTTCCAAAGCCAAGATATGTGGTAAGCCATTTGATCAATGGTTTTGGTGGCATTGTAGTAATAGGTCTTCTGAAATCAATCATCAAGTGTAGAGGATAATTTTCCTTGTACAACTTTGTCTGCAAATAAGCATGGTAGAATTGCTGCAGATGGATATTCTAGTCTGTTGGATGCCTTGTTATAGTGCCCTTATATATATATATATATATATTGTGCCCTTTTATATGGGTATATATATATATATATATATATATATATATATATATATATTGAAACAGAATTGTTCTCTATCATCCTGTTTTATCTACTATGTGCCATAGTAGTCTTCTTTCTTAGTTCAAGCCCCTCCTAGTCCATGTATATAGGTTTATAATAATTTGTTTTAATATGTAATAGTGTACATTAATGTGTATATGTGTGCACATCTAATAGCAATATTAATGTTTGTATGTGTATAATGTATACACAGTTATAATTTTAAAATTAATAAAATTAAAATAAATTTTAAACATCATTGTATGTGTGGGAGCACACCTATGTAAATATATGAAGAAAACTGTAATGTGATAGATTCAGTAAACATTACAGATTTTCTAAATTATCTTTTAAGAGTTATTTAATTTACAGATTTGTTGGTATTCACATATAAATCTTAATTTCAGGGTGTCTGTCTTATACATATAGAAGAATGTTGACAGCTTAAAGCTCTTTTTAAAAAAACAGAATCAAGGTCATCGGTTTTTCAGAAATACCTTTTATTATATTGTAAACTGTGAGCCAAGGATTTTTAAAGATTTAAAAATAAAGTTCAAAGGGCAAAGGCAAAATCATTAACCCAGCACTACTTGTCAATAGCCAAGCTAGATCTTTTATTCTTGTTAAAATTTATGGTGGCTATTAAAACTTAAAATTGAAAATTAAAAGTTGTAAACAACTTTTGATGGCTTGTGAGGGGGGGGGGATGAAAAAGAATTAATAAAAAAACTCAAAATTCGGACATCAAGGTTCACTCATTCACTCTTTCTACAATAAAAACCATGGGATAGAGAGCAATGCTGCTGCCCTTCCTCCTCAGAGAATTGGTCCATAATGGGAATAAAATTCAAGACCTACAGCCTGCCAAGAAGACATCGGACAAGCCAGACTCATGGAGAATGTCAGCACTATCATCCAAAACACTGCAGCTAGAAGATTGGCAAATTTATTCCTGCAGAGCTTTATAAACTTAAATCTAAACTATTAAATTAATTCATAATTTTAAAGCTAACTAAATGTTGAATGTTCATAATTAATAATTTGTAATAACTTTAACAAGTAAATCCTGTAACCTTTAATTTAATATAATAATCTTTATAAGAATCTTGCCTGCCAATAAATATTTATAATTGATAATTTTCTTAACATAATAACTATAATCAGTTATTATAATTCATCCATCTTTCTGATCTGTGGTCATGCCTATTTTATATTTTATATATTGTTAATTCATCTATTTATGATATGCCATTTAGAGCAGAGATTGACAATAATAATAATTTTGGAGAGCTGATTAGAAACTCTCAGGTAGCTAATTTATATGCTTTTTAGCACATCTATAATATATATATATATATATATATATATATATATATATATATATATATATATATATATATATATTGTAACCTTCCAGGTTGGCACCAGGAAGAAATAAGGGAAGTTCACATTTGTGCTAATAATGGCTAAAGTTAATTATCTTAGAAAAATGAATTGTGATGTAATTTGCTAGTTAAAATTAGGATTTAAAAAAATTAAAACTTTAATTGGGTGTACTGATTAGTAGAGTTTTGGATTATATATGTTTGGTAGTAAAAGAGGAGGTGAACAACATCAGGGATGTTTGTATGTAGTAGAAAAATTTACATGTCATAATAAGCAGGTACATAGATATATTATTAATTAGAATTTTCTTTTCTATATTTTATTTATTATTTACTAATTATGTATTGTTCATAATCTTATATTTAAAAATGATAAAGATTATTTGTATATTACTAAATAATATTTCTAAATTAATATTTAATATTTTTATTTATTTATTATGTTTTATTCCGTTCAAATATTGTATTGTTAAAATTTTATAAGTAAAAAAATTCTGGCACACTTCCAAAGGCATAATATAAAAAAAGAGGGTGTGAGAGGGCTAAAAAAAAAAAACTAAGACAGAAAGTTTAAATTCTGAAGGAAAAAGTATAAAAAAGAATTTCAAGGAAGAAGATATAAAAGAAAAGAAAGCTAAAAGAGTCAATAACTCTCTAAGAGTATTAGAACAAATAAATAAACATCACGAGGATTCTAATAATATAACTGTGATTTTTTTTTATTATACTACTGGAATAATATAACCATGGAGAGATAAACCCCAAGGAAAATCAGCTCCAAATTTCTGTCAAATGATGATCTACATTCACTACCTTTAAAATGCCTGGATGTTATGTAAGCTAATTAGTTATAATTTGTTTTAAAATATTATCAAAGATAAATAATCTCAGAATGACAAAATTATTTAAAATAAAGCTAACTAAAATTTTCTTATTGAACGCTATAATTAAATGCTTGATGTGTGATTTCAGCTTTAAGAATTTTCTATCGATATTCTGCAAAATAAAATTTAAAATGAAATAGTGTATCCATTTGATCTTATATCAAGAGAATAATTTTATACTGTATAACTTTGCTATTTGCGCATATATAATAAAATAATTTCAATGCATGCAAATGTTATTTATAATGCCTATCACTGAATTCTAGGATATAAAAAAAAATATTGTCATTCTTAACAAATTATGCTTCAATAATCGGATAGACATTTTTTTTATGTTATAATTTACTGTTGTCTTTGAAATTGATATGTATGTTTCTTTCAACTTTCAAAATTTGAAAAAAACTTAACATGTAATGATTGGATATTGATAAGTATTTTTTGTTATTGCTTATAATAGATGTACAATCAATTTTTTTTTTGTTTTTCTTTTTTAAAAAAAAACAATGTAACTTTTTATTATTATAATATGATAATCTATTATTTTATATGATCTAGAAATCATATTATAGGTGATTATATATTCGAGTGTGTGCGTGATGCTATAAATTATTATTTTTTAAAAAAAAATTGTATTTATTATGCCTCAATTTTGTTAATGAAGTTTATTTAAAAAAATAAAGAATTAAAACCTTGTCTGTTATAAGTTTGTTTATGTAGGAAGTGTATTGAATGTATTTGGAGGTAGAAATGGTTGAGGGACGGTTATATTATTTAGATTGAGTTTGGAGATATTGTTTAGCCCTCACGTATATAGGTGTAAGTGTTTGGTTATTGTTTTTCTTCCCCTTCCATTCTTCAATTTGGTATAGTTAATGTTAGATGATATACACTAATTATAACAGATAAGTGTTTTATAAATGTTTATAATACGTATAAAAAATGATTAATTTGTTGCACTATGTATTTTATAAATAAGCTAATAAAAATATGTTTTAGAAATACATTATATTTACAATGTTATAAAAATGCATATATTCGAAAATATATGATTCATATATTAAATATTAGTCAATTTTGGTTTTACTATAGGAGAAATGTAATTGGTTAGCAAGGTGCATAAAATAATATATATATATATTTTTATATTTATTTTGGCTTTGATTTTCAATAAATGTTTTATAGAAGTAATATTCCATATTGTTTTGTTATGTGCATTCGATTGTCCATTTCCACACACACATATGCTCAACATAATATAGTAATAAGATATATAGATTTGCCAGTAGAAGTCAATTTATTTAATCTGTCTGGAGATGATAAATCACCATATTACAGTGCTAATAATACATTCTACTTTGCTTAGAATAGGTGGTGATGTGGATAAAAAGGTACCCAATCCTCATCATTGTCTATACTGTAATAAATGTAATAATTGTCAATTTTGCAACAGTTTTATTATTGAATAGATTAGAACATATTTAAATTAACATTACAGAATTATTGTTTATAGATGTTTTTATCATCCTTACTTGCATCCTATATGAATACCATATCCTATAACCTCAACTGAGCTAAGCCATAGAATAATTATAGTATAAGAATCTTTTTAAATAAGTTAAAAACAATTACAATTATAAATTTTATTCTATCTTGTATAGAATTGGTGCCTGGGCATTTATAAATCTAATAAAGTGAAATAAGAGAAGAAGGCAGAGGTTACAATATATATTATAACGATCCAAACGAAGTGGTAGATCGCATCGCACCGCACCGCACTACCAAAGGGCGCCATCTAGGCATTTGAGCCTAGAAAAATTTATAAAGTAGGCAGATACGCGCTGTTAGGATTCCACTTTATTTACATATTTAGATCGTTAGCCCATTGTCACTAGCTCAGCGGAGATGCCGAGATAAAAATCTATAAATTTTATATCTTAAATATAAAAGAATAAAATAATAAAAGCCACTGCCAGAAATTAACACAGAAAAATATTTATTTACGGACATATAAAATCATTCTAAATTCGAGGAATAAGTTTAACATTTAGATTTTTATCTTAATTTTTAATTTTACATTTAAAATAGCTTGCTATAATGTTTAATATTTTATTTAGAGGGTCGAGTATGAATGGACTACATAGGTCTGCATTTGAAAGGAAAATATTCTTCCCTGATTTAACCTTAGGCAACAAATTTCGCAATCAACTGGCGCCAATCCATCTGATACATTCATGTATTCAATGTAGCATGATACGACAACACAAAATACTATATTGTCAGGAATGTACATCTGAACAATAAGTAGAAATAGAGAAGACATTGACTCTCCACCAACAGGAATGTGACATCTGTGGGCAAGTAGATCAATAAACTAGAAACTCCATAGGAATGGACTGCGGTCTTCTGCCGACTTACAAACCCATCCATAGGCAAACAGAGGGTGTGTGGCGTATATCTATAATCCTGCCCGTAGCGGATCTCATACTACATTTACTAATTACACAAATATATCCAATCCATTGAACCAATTCAACTACGAAATGAATAACCTAAGATTACCCTCCCTTAATACAACTTTACAAAACTATATAGCCATTCGCGCCCGACTTAATTTTAACATTTATATACGTTCGCACAGATTTGTTTAAAAATGTTGGGTATAGATCGATTACATAGATTCCACGGTCAAAAACATTTCAAAATAAACATAAACGATCAAAATACAAAATTAGTGATACCGACAATCGCAGAGGGAAACTTATAAGTAACCCAATAGTATTCACCATAAGATACTTGCGTTGTCACCAATAACTTAAAAGACATCCGAATAAATACATTTTAGATACTCACCGTAAGGTATCATTATTTATCGAATGTCTATATATTTTGATCAAATATGAAAACCAAAATATAATTAACCACAAACGAATCCATGTAAGTGTCTATAAACAACTTAAATTTCATACATTTAAAATTTAAACAATAAATAATTTATACAATTAAAATAAATGGAAATGATTTTTTTATCAATAACAAACATATAAAATTAAACATCAATTGATTTTAAACTTAAAGGTCAAATAGAAACTCCATTTTAACATTTAAATTGCTTTCACGAAAGTTCTTAATTATTTAAAAAAAAATTTTAAGTTCATTGTTAACAGCTTATGGAAGAAGAGTCCAGGTTCTTGTTTTTCCACGGAGTCCTTGTTTGAAACCCGGTCAGATGTTCCGGAGGTAGCATTAGCTGGTTCCTTTCGGTATCACAATCAGTTCATTTTTTAAAATAGAGAGAGAGTGTGTGATATTGTGTCTCTATCACCACTCTCAAAACAAACAGCTGGAACTGCCCAATACTCAATATTTCTCCTTTTTATATTATCCACACGGATTCAAACAACAAAACGTCACCAATCCATCACTTTCGTTAGGGTCCGAGCCAAGGCTTGGTGATTCCATTGGTCCAGCTAATTTCTCTTATCTAATTTCCATCTGACCCTTTAATTACATAAGAGCCTTGAGGGCTAGCTTGTTTTTCAAATAATAAACAATCATTTCCATTTATAGATTACAGGAATTAATTAATACCTGTTTTTATTTTAACTTATATTAAATATTTTAATATTTAACTCTTGTATTTTTTTATCAAAAAAAAAAAAAAAACGTTCAAATACCCTTTTTTTATTTATATATATAAAAAAAATATTTTTAAAGTTTAGCATCTGTGCGAATATATATATTTAACAACATTTTAATTTTAGCGTCTAGTTTTTTTTATAGATTTTTAATACATTTATTTTTATTTGCGAACTTTGTTTTTCTTTTAAATTAATGTAACGACATATCTATATATCGTTACAATATATATATATATATTAGTTAAGTTACTATGTTTTGGCTTATTTTATAATTCAGATTTGCATATTAAATGTCTATTTACTCAAATAAGAGTGAGAATATTTTAAAGCATATTATAAGTAATTAGTTAATTTTAAGTCCCAAATATGCTTTACTCCTCCTTAGTTTATTTATATAAACTATATGGATTACTGGATAAACTAGGTCACTTTTAATTACTCTCTTTCAGCATGATTTAAATATGCTAATTTACGAATTGGTGTATAGTAGTTTCACAGAATAAAACTAATTTCATGCTTGATTAATTTTAATGTTTGATATTTTAGAAAGCATTATGAATGTGCCTTTATAAAGCACACAGATGCTGTATATGCCTTGCTATATTTATTTTTATTAAAATGGGCTTTTGTTTTACATGGCCACCCCATTATTTTTAGTTTGGACAAATCATTCTTTTAGAACTGGATCACAAGGGTCCAGATTATGTTATAAGCTACTCTGATCACTGAAACTAAATATTCACATATTTTAAAATAGCAAATCATACAGTCCATGGGAACAGAGTACTTGTTACTGAATTCCATGAGTAACTGCACATTCATGCCGCATCTCTTATTTATTTTATGTAGTGCTGTGGTCTTGAAAGTTACGCTACAAATCGCCAGTTTGCCCTCCATAATATGATTTGTTCAGCATTGATCTGAATCTCAGACCTAGTTTATGTAATGCAATCTGCATAAAAAGCACATTTATTGCTCATTATGTAAAATATTAATATATTAGTTATATCTGTTGGTTATCATTCTTGTAGGATTTGTCTATTAGCAAACCTTGTAGGGATGGCATATCTTAATTAAGGCATGATTAGAAATTGTAGGTTATTAAATTTGAAATTAACCCTTTTAAAGTGCATCAGATGAGATTCTGTTCACTAACTTTCCTACCCCTGTGTGTGTATATCCTGCTGCAGTTTTTGTATTTGTTATTTATTTTATATTTTATAATTAAATATTTTAAACTTATAAATGTTTAGTGTGCTGTTTGTAATTCATTACCAAATCTTATCCAAATCTACTCTGATTTAGTACTAGTTATTAAAATATGCATTGTCTAGCCAGTCATAGGTATGTGTGTTTAGATAAAATATTAGCAATTTAGTCATTTATTCCTTGAGTCTCTTGCTCCACACTTAGCTACTGCCAGCATGCAAATTAAAAAACTCTGAGTGTAGCCTCATATATGTCATTCATAAGGTAGTAAGTCATGGTGTGTTGGTGGAAGAACTGAGGTGTGATCTGATTCGATGTGTCAACCCCTCATCTAAATCAGCCTTGGGGTAATTTGTCAAATCTCTGAATTTTGTTGCATGAATGTACAAATCTGACAATTACAATATATATATATATATTATAACATTTACTGTTTTGCTAGGCCTCTACACGCTAATATAAACTGCACGCGAGTTGATCAAGCTATGTCGAAAAGAAGAAAGTTGTATTTCTATTTCTAAAAACATAACTATATTTCCTGATCAAACTCGGCCTATTAATTGTTGAGAATTATGCTATTGATGATAATCAGTTTTTAATTTATTTGAAAGATGCCAGAGTTCTACAAGAACCCACTGAACCATCACATTGCATCTCGCAAATTAAAAAGAAAAGATATTTTTTTAAATTTATCGGTCTTAGATTTTAAGAATCGGTAATTCTACCGTAAACTAGAATTATCTTTTAATATTATTTTTCCTGTAACCTACAACATATTGGCAAAGGTAAATTACATTTTAAATCTTCCTAAACTAATAATAAATTTAATAATAAAAAATAATAACTATTATTAATAACGGACAAATGAAAATTGATATTAGAAATATTTTTTTTATTATAACAGATTAAAAATCTGTTTAAGTTAAAATGAAAATTCCTAATCAAGTAAATTAGAGAGAACACATTAATTCAAATATGATGCAATCAATAAAATAAAGTAATTATTTAAAAAGTTCTGGTATAAACAAGTCTCTTGTGCAGAAAAAATGAAAGTCTCTATCGGGATTATTTTAAGACTTGTTTGCAAATGCTTAATTTTGTCACAATCAGGAATAAGTAGTCTTACCGGTAAGTTTTAGTGAATTCACGATGGTTGTAGATAACTATGCATAGTTTTTCGGGGTTGAATTGAGCTCACAGCCTTTGATTATTAGTTGATCTTGGTGCTGGTTCCATAGGCTAGTCGTGTAAGCTTCTCTGGTGTCCATCGGTAATGATGTCAGCTAAAGCTCCAGTCTACTCTCGTATGAATAACTTTTTCATCGTAGAGTGGTCTGGATTCTTTAATCCAAAACCAACCAAAAGAATATCAGCTAAACCAAGATGTTCCTCCAACCGAATCACTCCTTTTTATACTAGAGGTCCAGTTTTCAGACTTCTGCACATGCTAATATCATGGCGTTTTGTGTTTATAATCTTATACAGTCTTTATCATTTTTCAATTACTAAGTTCTCATTTTTTTATCAAGTTTTTCGGCCATGTTTAATTAGCTAAAATATTTTTCTTTTAGCTTATCTTTTTACTTGCTTTTGGAATTCTTTTGTTCTCTTCAATTCTACTTTTATTTCCAATCACGTAAAAAAAAATACGAAAGAAAAATTTAACTTTCATTGTACGTTTTTTTTTTTAAAAAAAAATTATAGTCAAAAAAAAAATCTAAATTTACTTTTTTTTTTTTAGCTTTTACCAAATGCCAATATATTTGCAACTTATATAAATAAACATTACAATACCACCAGTGCCAGGATATGAGAATAAAATAGGGGTTTACACTAATTTTATTCTTAAGTTTTTAAATTCATATTCGTGTTTTTTTTTTTTGTAGTAGCATGCTGATATATTCTGTAGACTCATTCAACAAGCGATGTTCGGTTTTAACACCCACTTTTAGGTCTAACAGGGTGGGAATGGAAAATATTTCAACATTCATCTGTGTCCTTTCTGCTTAAGTGTAATACTAACAATAAGAAGCCCAAGTTATAAGCACTAACGAATGTTGCTCATTGTTTTGAGTCTTACGGGCTCACAGCAACTTGATCCTCCTTCCCCTTTATTGGGATCCCTGCTAGAAATAGTCTGATGGGCATATAAAGGTGGTCTTATGTTAATATACTGTGTACTAGGACTTGGGGCTATGTTTTTCCTCTCTTCAGTAACTGCCTACCTGGTCAAATACTTGTGACTTACATCTACATCAGCCATGATCGTGTTTTATTTTAGACATATCAAAAAAAATATACATACATTTTTTTCTCTCTGGAAGCCATATTAAAAAAATATTTTTTTTTATATTTTAATAATCAGGGTTTAATTAGTTAGTTAGTTTTTATAATTTTTTTTTTTAAACTACTATTTATTTTCCAGCTGCGAGTTTTTTTGGGGTCAACATTGTAACATTCTTTATCATTACAACTTATCTCAGGAAATGGTAGTTAAATCGAAGCCCCATGTTGGGCACCATTATAATGTTTTCTGTTTTGCTAGACCTCTACACGCTAATATAAACTGCGTGCGATTTGATCAAGCTATGTCGAAAAGAAGAAAGTTGTATTTCTATTTCTAAAAACATAACTATATTTCCTGATCAAACTCGGCCTATTAATTGTTGAGAATTATGCTATTGATGATAATCAGTTTTTAATTTATTTGAAAGGTGCCAGAGTTCTACAAGAACCCACTGAACCATCACATAGCATCTCGCAAATTAAAAAGAAAAGATATTTTTTTAAATTTATCGGTCTTAGATTTTAAGAATCGGTAATTCTACCATAAACTAGAATTATTTTTTAATATTATTTTTCCTGTAACCTACAACATATTGGCAAAGGTAAATTATGTTTTAAATCTTCCTAAACTAATAATAAATTTAATAATAAAAAATAATAATTATTATTAATAACGGACAAATGAAAATTGATATTAGAAATATTTTTTTATTATAACAGATTAAAACTCTGTTTAAGTTAAAATGATAATTCCTAATCAAGTAAATTAGAGAGAACACATTAATTCAAATATGACACAATCAATAAAATAAAATAATTAATTAAAAAGTTCTGGTATAAACAAGTCTCTTGTACAGAAAAAATGAAAGTCTCTATCGGGATTATTTTAAGACTTGTTTGCATGTGCTTAATTTTGTCACAATCAGGAATAAGTAGTCTTACCAGTAAGTTTTAGTGAATTCACAATGGTTGTAGATAACTATGCATAGTTTTTCGGGGTTGAATTGAGCTCATGGCCTTTGATTATTAGTTGATCTTGGTGCTGGTTCCATAAGCTAGTCACATAAGCTTCTCTGGTGTCCATCGGTAATGATGTCAGCTAAAGCTCTGGTCTACTCTCGTATGAATAACTTTTTCATCATAGAGTGGTCTAAATTCTTTAATCCAAAACCAACCAAAAGAATATCAGCTAAACCAAGACGTTCCTCCAACCGAATCCCTCCTTTTTATACTAGAGGTCCAGTTTTCAGACTTCTGCGCATGCTAATATCATGGCATTTTGTGTTTATAATCTTATACAGTCTTTATCATTTTTCAATTACTAAGTTCTCATTTTTTTTATCAAGTTTTTTGGCCATGTTTAATTAGCTAAAATATTTTTATTTTAGCTTATCTTTTTACTTGCTTTTGGAATTCTTTTGTTCTCTCCAATTGTACTTTTATTTCCAATCATGCAAAAAAAAAATATGAAAGAAAAATTTAACTTTCATTGTACATTATTTTTTTTTAAAAAAAAATTATAGTAAAAAAAAAATCTAAATTTACTTTTTTTTTTTAGCTTTTACCAAATGCCAATATATTTGCAATGTATATAAATAAACGTTATATATATATATGATGCAAAAGTGTTGGAAGTATACTTGGTATAATAAATCTTCCTAAATATATATTTAACTCTGTTTTAGTATTTTTTATATTAATATATGTATACATACTATAACAGGTCTGTTACATGGCACACAATAATATAGTGTGTGCACAAATATATATAAAGGAAAATAGAAATAAACACAACATAAATTTTTGTAGATATTTTCTACATTCTCCCGGAATAATAAAGTTTTAAATAAATCTTAATTTAAAATAATATTCTATTATGAAATACAGATTTTTAAAAGGTCTAATAAAAATTAATATTTTGATTTTGAAATTAAAAAAAGGGTGTTTTATGTTTAAAGTAAAACTGATATTTGTAAATATTTCTACTATCTATTCTTTTTGAAAAATCTTTTAATTAAAACTTGTATAAAATATATTCTTTAATTAATGCTTGTATGGACTTCACTATCTAAATTAAAACACTTAGATCACACCTTTGGTAAAATTGCAAAGTTGCTTTCAAAAATAGCTTTTAATTAAAAGGGATTTGAAAGGATTAGTGATCTTTTTAAAAAAATAAGAAAAAAACTTTTTAATTAAATGTGTTGTTATCATTTCAAAACAATTCTATAAAAAAGCTGATAAAAATATCAGTTAAATTTGACTTGTAGTTTTTGTAAGAGCTGGCTAGAAGTCTGGTTTTAATATTTTAAGCAGGTGGTCAAGTTGGCCAGCTGCAAAGTTTGAATATTTTTTTAAGACAGTTCTTGTCTTAATATTTTTGGTGAAGCAAGTTTGGCTAAAATATTTTGTAAAGAGTTAGTTGCAGTTTGCTGGTAATTGTAGCAGAGAGTGGTCACAGTAAAGCTAGCTGCAGAAATGGCTAGCAGAATTATACAAGGAACTGCCATGAAGATATAAAAATGCAAGGAAGAAGCTGCCCTAATTTACTGCTGAAAATTTGAATCATAAAGTTGATCTACTTCTATATCCACTAGTCTTTCAATATGGAGAAGTCAGTTTGCTTGTCTGAAATCTGCAAGTCCAAGACTGAAGGAAACCTAAATAAAGACCAACTTACTTGGATTATAACTTCCTGATTATGGATTTCCTGGAATGGTCTCCATCAAGAGAAACTATCAGTTGATGAAGTAGTTATATGTATACTGTTATGTCTATATGCACAGAAGCACCAATAAATGTATATACAAGAGTTTTTTAAAATAATTCATTTAAAAATACATATATAGAACAATATTATTTTTTAAAGTTGTTTAAAAATTTATATATTTTAAAAGATAACAAGGAAAGTTTGCTTACATTGAATTAAAATCAAAAAGTCAAGAATTAATGCATTGACCATCTTTTTTTTTTTTTTTAAAAAAAAAAGGAACTCTAAAAAGAGATTTTTATAATAATCAGTTAAAGACTGATTTTATTTTATTTTTTTTTAAAAAGAAACATTTTAAAATGTGATATTTAATCAATCCACTGTCAAAAATTTGATAGTACTTATTTTAAAGAAAAAAGACTATATTCAATAAAGAGAATTAAATTGTGAAAATAATCTTTAATAATTTTATTGTTATAAATACAAATATTATGTAGATAAATATCGCACATCTTTGCAAATTATATATATGTATTTCAGTAAATCCAATATGTAAAATGTATATCATTTAACTGAAACTTTAATCATTTATGGTATTTTTATATAACTTAAGATTTTGATAATTATTTTGTAACAAGTCAAATATATTCAGAAATTACATGCACAGACATGTATGTGTGCATATATAGACCAATGCTTGTTAAATCGAACACATATAAAAAAATTTAAACATTTTAAAATTTTGTTAAATGTCAATTGAAATGCTTTCATTGTATATTATAAAATGCATGTCTGTGTATGGATATGTATATATGAATTTATAGAAACCTATTAAGAAGTAATGTAATCAATGTAATAAATTGAAATTTGTATATGTAAATCACAATGTAATAACTTTTATTATTATATATTGTTCAAAATCAGAAGCCTAATTCTACAGATCTCAATATATTTTTTTTTATTGTTAATAAACTTGTGTTCAATTATGAAAATTATTCTAGTGGTTCTAAATATTTTTAGAATATCTGTTTCCATCATCTTTTGGTCACATAACACTAATAAAACTAATGATCTCTGAGCTAGATTCAAGTATAATGGAAATATATATGAATGGGGATGTATTAGTGCTTAGAAGGCATCCAATGATGATCAATTATCATCCTAGTTGGTGCAGAAAAGAATATTCTTCAAAGCCCCCACACTACATTTTATTTAGTTTAGTATTATTAGAAATTAAGTTTATAATTGGCCAGTACAAGGAAACAGAGTATTGATGATGATCAGCATGTTTAAATGTCCCAGCATTATTGTTTTTCTGAGTTTTTGTTATTATGTATTCTGATGGATGAGCACTTAATTGATGCATCCAAATTAATATGTTTAAATAATTGCTCAGCTGGCAATGGCTCAAGAGTTAGTCTGGTCTCCAGAAGACCCATTTCCAATCCAGTCACCAGATTGACTGTTGATTTATATTTTTATTGTTCAAATCCAGTCACAAGATTGTCTGTTGATTTATTGTATTGATTTCTTTTGATGGATCATTCATGATGATGAATGGTTTCTGTTGAGTAGTACTCATATTTACTTATACTTACGTTAACTTATAATGCTGGTTGATATACAATTATGCTTATAGTATGCTTAACTGTTAAGCTGTCTGATCTCATGCTCTTTAATTGATAAACATTGTTATATATTTTTGATGTTAAACATTACTTTAACATTTTTTTAAATATCTTACTTAAATATTATACTTTTTGTAAATTTCATTATTTGAAACATCTTGTTGAAATGAGTCAATGATGATATATTGTCATCACCTCAGGTTCACTAATGATCATTTCTAGCCCTCCATCTTTTCCATTTAGATATAACCATTCCATTACTAATGGCTACCCAGCTGAAGGTTGGTGATAATTATGTACTGTGGCAATCATTATAAATGACTTCCCAACATAAGACTGATAATGATCATATACAGGTGATCATCATTTCAAATTTATCAACTTGATCTCAAACTACAACTGAAAAGGAAAAAAAAATGCATTTTATGCAGAATTAATTTTAAAAATTACTGTGAAATATGTGACAAGAGGGATGATGATTATAAAATAGTAGTTTTCATGTATATTTAGAGAAGTTCATGTTTAGAGTTAAATAGAAAATCTGTGATTTTGGAGATTGGATTGGTTGTTTGATTGTTGAAGTTTGTTTAGCTGTAAAATTTTGATGATGGATGGAGGGTTTTTGTCATTGGCTTGAGAATGCAATGTTTTCATGCAATTCCTTAAAGTGTTCTATCTCAGCTAATTGCTCAAACCCATTTTTTTGTATTTCATATTGTTAATCACAGAGCAGTAATCATAGTCCTGCCATGTTTCTAGCTTTTAAATCTCCAAAGAAAAAAAGCAAGAAATAGCTTATATTTCCTGCCCATAAACAGCACTTGGAAAATTTATAATTCCAAGTAATTATCTAGATAAAAGCTTTATTTAATCATAAATCTAGCACACACACATATATATATATTGTAACCTGTATGAACAAGAACATACTGGCCACCAAAAAAATCTTTAACCTACAATAAACAGCGGAAAAACCATCTCACAAAAGCCAAAGTAAAATAAACAGACAACACTATTGGTTAAGCTCAGAGTTTGAATGCCATATGTTGCAATAATAAGAGCAATAAGAGTAAATAGTAAAAAATAAACATTATTTAAGATGAATGCAATATATTAGCAAATTAAGAAGACTTCACATAATCATTCTTTCAAAATATAATAGCTCTTAATATTTAAAGCATATGTTATTAAAGGGTTATGTTATGTTAACATCTTCATTCACAAAACAACTTCCAAATTCAATACATCTTACAAGCATAATGTTAATCTTATTATCATGATCAGATTTAACATTAATTTTTTTTATTAAATAGAAGCACATTTCTTATATTTTGGCATGTAAACTTTTTTTAAATAATTTTGTTTGGAAGTAAAATAATTTCCCTAATAATCTCAGGGTTTATATAATGAATATTTTAATAATTATACCTTTTATTCTTTTCCTTTAATTTTGGAAATCTATTATACAAAGAATGAGATCCTAATAAACAAAGCAGTCAGACATATCCTTACCCTTAAGATAATGTCTCACTAAATTACAATAATAATAATTCTGAAATTTAAACTAAACATGAAAACTCTTAATTTATAATAAAAACAATATACTAAGATGGCACTCAAGATATAATAAGTAGATAAGGGATTTTATGGCAACTCAAAATATCACACTAATAAATTCTGTTTTAGTATTGTTTTGAAATAAGACCAAGCAATTTTATCATTTGAATTTATACTAAATAAAGTAATCTTCTAAATAGAATAAAGTGATCTTTAATAATGCAAAGTGATTTTTAAACTAAGCACAGCAATCTTTAAATAAATGAAGTAGACTAAAATAATTTTCCAATAATAAATAAATAACTATAATTATTTTAATAAATAAAGTAACTTTTTGGATGTTTTCTTAACATCAGAGATGCAATTTTTAATAAAGTAACTGAGTCAAATTCTTAGTATTCATGTACTCTCAATGCACGATGAGTAAAGACAATTGTGTGATAAACTTTTATGATATTTAGATTTCTGAAAGTATGCAGATGATGATAAACAAACAAAAAAACTAAGTTAACAATAAAAATAATACTTATCAAACATTTAAAACATTTAAAAGACAAACGATCTTGCTACTTTATAGTATTATCAAGATGAATTCTTAAGATTCAATAAATAAAATATAATATAGAGGAAAAAATATGACTTCCATTTAAAATGAAATAAATAGAAAATAAGTAATATATGATGATTAATGAAACCTTATACAATATTGGTATTTTAAATAAGTTCTCTCTTTTGTCAAAACAATCATTCTATTATAAAGTCTCTAATGAATGTACTTACTGCCATTATAAAATATAAACTTACCAATCCATAAGTTGAGATGAATGCTGAAGAAGATGTATATTCTTTACTGAAGTCACATATGTAATTTTAAAATTTTAATATTAAATATTTATCAGATTTACAATCTTGAGATGCTAACAAGAACAGCTACAAGACTTACACATCAAGACAAACAAACTACATCCAGATATACTAAGAGTGTGACTGAAGGAAAGAGTGACATTCCTCACTACCTACAAAAATATATTAATTGTAAGGTTAGTCATGTTAGTACACTGCCCATGGCTTTATACCAAAATATATTGCAAATAAATCCATATTTAGGATAATAATGCAAAGGCAAAATAAATCATGGCATAAACTCAAAGAAAACACTTATATCTGAGGGCAATAAATGAACTAGAACTTAATCACTAAAAATCAGTAAGAATGAACTATCAAAGAAAAACAACAATAGTAAAATAATTTGCCTTAATAAAGAATTATATGCTTTAGTACAAGATAAATTAATTATATAATTCACAAAAAAAGATAACAATATAAGAGAA
The DNA here is from genome assembly GCA_028023455.1 of Epiperipatus broadwayi. NCBI lineage: Eukaryota > Metazoa > Onychophora > Udeonychophora > Euonychophora > Peripatidae > Epiperipatus > Epiperipatus broadwayi. The sequence continues at coordinate 6,655,627 of JAQFVV010000067.1, read as the reverse complement.
AGGCTAAGCTATAATCTTTCTAAAATATACACTGGCAAGATAAAATATACTCAATACAAGTGAGAGACTAATGCACAATTTTTTAAAAATAACAATTATTTGATGTGTAAAGTCAATAAATTAATAATTAGTGCTAAACATAGCCTAATAAAAAATTATGACATAAAAATGAACAATAAAAATACACACCAGCTTCTACTTCTAGCATTTGCATATACACTCAAAATAAATATCCTCATAATAGAGACAAATATAACACATTTAAAATATAAAATTATCAAGATATCAAGATTCTAAGAACTCATGATAAATGTACTTCATACATGATTTTTATAAATTATAACAAATAAAATGCATAAAATCATAACAATATATAGAACTTTACAATATTATAAATATTTAAGCTTAATAACTATATCTTTACCAAAAAAAGTGAAATAAAATAAAATCCTTTATCATGGCATTCCTTCCAGTTGACAGGATCTAGAGTTCCAAAATATCTTGAAGATTTCCAAAATATTGAAATATAGCTGATTTATCTTGCATGCACAATATTTCTAAGAATGAGACTAAACAAAAATTTTTAAATTTGCTCATACAAATACATAGAGACATTTAAATTGATGAAATATATTTCATGAACTAAAGCACACATATAATGCACATTTAACATTTTAAAAGAGTATTGTATTAAACTTTATATATCATTTTGAAAGCACACATTAAAGATAAGTATTGAGAAGCAATTATTTCAAAAGTCACATTTTATAATGGAGCATAATTCCTATAACAATAATAAAGGGCAGATATTTTAAAATAAACAGAGGATAATAAGATCAAAGATAAATTTTCATACTAATAATTCAGAAGTTATCACATTTTAATTATATGTAGTATAATTTATTCAGACTGTTGATGAAGAACAATAAATTGGAAATAATAAATTCAAAAAGCAAGTTTCCATAGATACTTCTGGAAAATATCTTATTTAAAAGTACATATTATAATAATAATAAATTTCTAGAAAACAGTACAAGCCAATAAGCTTTAAATTCAATGCATTAGGAAAATATAGACATAATGAAGGCAAATAAATTATTTTTACATTGCTGTTAATGATAATAATTGTCTTTTAAGGACAATATCTGCTTAAATAATTTGCTTTTTTGATAAATGGATGTTATCCTTTAAATAAACATTTAATAATAATTGTAATGCATGATACATAAATTTAAAGTCATTTATTTATAACACACTCTTTAAAATACATATAAGTGTCCAAATAATATAAGTTTTATAAAAAAGCTACTGCATAAAATAGTTTAAAATAAATTATTTCCTTATTGAGACATATATTAATTCAGATAAGGCATTTATAAAATATTTCATAATTACAAATCAGGTTCTACAATTTGGATTTAAAGTCTTTTCATTTACAATAAAATTAATCTCAAAAAAACATTTTTAATACATGAAAAATAAAAATAAAAAACATTTTTCAAATAAAAGCTGCTTAAACAATAGTTAAAATTATTTAGAGTCTTAAGTAGTCTCAACATTTTCAGGATATCTTAAAAATTTAATTTTGTAATTTCATCTACCTATAGTGTGGAAAATAGTTAATAAAAGTTTTTATATAATAGGAATGATAATGATTCTTTTTCCTAAAATCCATCAAAATAGTTAATTTTAGAAAAAAAACAATTTAATTTCTGTTAAGTTTTCTGTTGAATTTCTTATAATTTAAATCCTGTAATATTATTTCAAGTGCTAGGAAGTTGCATAAGATGGAGCATGGATGATGGCTAATTTAGAAATTCATTCTTTTAAAAGTTTAAAACAAAATAAGAGCAATTAGAAATAGTTAAAACTTAAGGAACATAAAAATTAGTTGATGCTTTCTACAAGCAAATATGTAAGCAAGTGTATATAAGCAAGTAAATGTAAGCAAGTCTGTGCAGGTGTGTTTGCCAGCTTTATTTATAACATAAGTCATGTGATTAATTTTTGATGAATAAATTTGACTTTTATTTACTCCTAATTGACTTATATTGATCAGAAGTCACAGACTTCTTAGAATCCTAGGAAAATTGCTAAGAATAATCTAATTTGCATATAATATCTAGAAAGTTAATTAATTAATACATCATTTTTAAATAAACATTTTTAAAAACAAATTATTTAGTAAAAATTGTAATATATTATAATAAATGAAAAATATTACATAATAAAAGTTAGATTATTTTACTAGAACATTAGCTTATAATATTTTTTTTTAACATTTTTTTATTTATTTAAGTTATTTAAGGTCCCAGAATATTTTAAATTATAGCTTTTTAAAAATAAAAAGATTTAAGAATAACTTTAATATTAAACCAATATATAAGTTCTCAAGAAATCGAAACTTTAACATGCATGCATCCTCATATACATCCTATTATTCTTTATCTAAAGATTGAACTTAATTATAAAAAAATAATTCTTGACTATAATTTGACTATAAAATTATTTATCTTCTTAAATAAACTAAATTTGATATTATGTAATTAAAATATTTTATTACAATTAAAATCAAATAATGTATTTTTTTACAAGTAATTTAAACAATTAAAGGCTAGTCTTAAGAGTTTGAATTTGTCTTTAAAGTTTTACACTAATATTAACTTTTAATAAACTCTGATGGCTAAACTAAGATGGTTTTCAATTCCAATATTTTAAAATTAAACTCATTGACAATTTAAGTCAGATAAGATTAAGCATTCAACAATTATACAAGAGATAGTTAAGGGATTTAAACATTATAACCTGACCGTTAAGATCACTTTTGGATTATAAAAATTTTTCTAAATTGGCTAATCAGATACATGAATATTAAACTATTAATTAGTCACAAAGTTTGCTTATCAGAAAAATTAAACTATTAAAAATTTAAAAAAAAATACTATGCTATTATAAACTAGACATTCAGCTTTAAGACAAAAGCCAAGGATCACAACATATATATTAATCAATGTCTGTATTCCAATTATAATAAAATATATATAATTATTCAAAACAATACAATAATTAATACAGTAAAAATATTTTAAAAACAAATATATACCATAATTTAATAGAAGTACTTTCGACTATCTATGTAGTCGTTATACATTTGTAACATTTTTTTTTTGTAATACAATTTGAATCTAGTTGATAATGACTACATAAATAGTCATACTTCTATTAAATTATGGTATATATTTGTTTTTAAAATATTTTTTACTGTATTAATTATTGTATTGTTTTGAATAATTATATATATACTTATTTACCATTATTTGGAATGTAATTACATTTTATTATATATACATAATTTGTTTATATTGAATGAATTCTAAATTCTTTTCTTATGTAGAGGAACTTGAACTTAGTATTTTTTTAGACTTTATTAATCCTTCAATCAACCTCAAGAAATCAATACACCTACATATAAAAAAGATAGATGGTCCCCAATATATGTACTTTATGCAGAACCAGCACAGATCAGTTAGGCCAGATTATAATCTTCCACACATATTACAATCAAAGCTAAGTTTATATTAAGATAGCAATTCCTTTTTCACATGTATGTAGCCATGTGTATTGGTTGCTTGAGATAGAGAGCAGGTTGAATATAGACTGAAAAATGCTAAGTTCCCTAGATTGTCTACTTACATATATAAGAAATGAATTTAGAATACATTTAATATAAGCAAATTACATATTGCCTTGGAAATATATTACAAATTCAGCCAATTCCTCTTCTATTAATATATATGGATATGTAATTGTCTGATAAAATGAAACATGTGTATGTCTACAATATCAAATCCAATAAAAACTTTGAGCTTTCCATCAGTTTTTCAATGAAATGGACAGTTGAATAATTGGAAGGTGAGATGATTGAAGTCTGTCCATTAAAGTTCAATAAATGTCTATCTTAATATAAATCAAGAACTTATTGTATATATGTATGGGAGATTATGATCTGGCCCAATTGATGAGTGCTGGTTATGCATGAAATATGTATATTGGGGATTGTCTATCTTTTTCACATGTATCTTGTCATGTATATCAATTTCTATATATATTCCATAGTTTTAAACTTCAAGTTGCAAACAGCAACTATTCTATCAAAACTGGTACAGATATTTAAGAAAAAATATATTTTGCAGTTGAAATATTCTAATTCATTAGATATACTAGATAATAAAATACACATTATGCAGTACTATAATAATACTGTATGCATTTTTTTTATTTATAACTATCTTCACGATATATTTTATTTTTAAGTCTATAAATTGTTATATCATACAATAATATTTTACATTTTACTTCGGGCATTAATAGGTTATTTGTGCTTAATTTCTTCTTTTATGATATCACAACTCTTGGTAACATTAAAGATTTATAATGTTTAGCATTACAGAATGCAAAAAAATAGAAACTTTTAGCAGAATGTTTTATAATGATAGTGCAGTAAACTTGCAATTTCATTTATTATATATATATAAATATTACTATTAACAATTATATATATATAAATATTACTATTAACAATGCAGCACAGAAACAAAACAATTATTCTCCGTGATCATTAGTGACTTTAAATTGTTTTCAAAATGCATGTCTTCAAAAGTAACATCTTCATAATTAATATTCACAATATACATATTACATGAAATATCAATGCAAAGCTTAATTTTCATGGATTTATTTAAACAATTTAAAATATGTTTAATTTTTTTTTATAAACTGAAAATGATTATCTAGAACAATGGTTTTAAATCTTTCATTTGTAATAATCTTTGGCATTACATTTTCATAAATTATATTCTTCAGTATTACAAAAGTATTTGTAATTAAAATAATTGTTATGATTTCAAATCTATATGCTGCAATTATAAATAAAAGCCTGATAGTAAGTTTAAAAGGTGAAAGACAATGCGTAAACACTTAAATTGGAATTGTTAGATCTAGTATATTCAAATAAATCACAAATTATACAAGCACATTTATTACTTTAATTTTTTAATAATTAAAAAACTTTAATATGCTTTGTAATTTATAAAATACAACAAATATTTTATATACATCAGAATGTTCAGTTGGAACCTTGAGCTTGTTTTGAAGCTTATGGTTTTTTGAAATCATGTACAATTGATATAAGACAGATGGATTCTTTTTATAAATATATAAGAAAAGAAAGCCCTTTCCATTCGCTCTGTATTTATAATTAGTAACAAAAACATAAATGCTAACAAAGTTGTTTATATGCTCTGCTGTTTCTACCTAAAAGTTAATACTTTTTTTTTTTTAAAAAAGTAATATCAGTAGAAATTTTGATCAATTAATAATTTTTGTTGTTGTTTTGATCCAAAGTCTGGAAGCTTGGAAGTATTCTTCTTTAGTGGGATTTGCAATCCAGATGGTTTTGTTTCCAAGTTTAAAGAAGTACTTTTCAATGATGATTTTATCTCTTTCATGTGTTTATTTTCTTTCTTATTTCCCTTAAAGAGCTGTAACTTGGTGTGAAATAAAAAAAAAGTTTAAATTAAAGATTCAAACACTTTAGATTAGCATTTTTTTATACACTATTTCCGAAAATAAATAATACAAAAACTCTGTCAGATAATGAAAATTATTCTACACGAATAAAGCATGATAAACAGAGCAGCCAAAATTCAAAAAACAATTGTAAACAACAATTTAAGTGCCTTGGTACTGTATACCAGAATCATGGTGACATATTTGAACTGATCCAATATATTCCAATATGTCACCATGATTCTGGTATACAGTACCGAAAGCGCTTAGCAAATTGTTCTGTTTATCATGCTTTATTCATGTAGAATAATTTTTATTTCCAAAAATGTAATTATTAATAATAAATTCAATTTTATCTATAATTTTGAAGTTCACTCTACTTTAAAGAACCAAATTTAGGTATTTTTTTTACAAAATTATCTGATAACTATGCAAAATCATGAAGCAATCAATGTTAGAGTTGAAGAGATGATCTTTAAAGAAATCCTAGACTTCATGTCTAAGCTTGAACAGTCAGATAAAATCAGAGCCACTTTAATTTTTAAGAAGCCAAGTTAATGAAAGCATATCATCTCTTCACATACTTTGTTAAAGATCCATGAGTTGGGGGGTTTGAATTTATAAAAACTATTATGTTCAATAATTTCATCAAAATTAACTTGTAATTTATTGATTAGATACTAGGGTTTTGCATGTGAATGCAGTATGATTATAGATTATATTGGTGTCTATCTCCATGATATTTGTCATAAAGACTGGCATAAAAATATTGCATAGACTGTTTTATCACTAGATACCCCCCCCCTTCCTTTTTTTCCTTCCTTTTCCCCTTTCTTCCCTTTCCTTTTTCTTTGTTTTTTTCCTTTTTTTGCTTCCCCCCCCCCCTTCCTCCCCTCCCCCCCTTCCCCCCTCTTTTCTTCCTCCCCCCCCTTTCCCCTTTTTTTTTCCTTTTTGGGCCCCCTCGGGTTGGGGCCTCAACTACAGCAATTACATCAAATGTCCTTTTTTTTTTAAAAAAAAGGCAATAAATATATCTCAACTAATGGCTTTTACAGAGAATAATAAAGAAAAAGATTTTTTCAACTTCATTGTCTCTCAAATCCCCTGCAATAATAAATAAAACAGCAAAATAATCAATATGTGTTTCTTAATTAACTTAAAATAATCATAAATTTTATTTTTAATTATAAAGAATGAATGGTTTCAGTATTATAAAACATATGGTGAGTTATTCAAGAAAGAGCTAATGTACAAGCAGTCACAGAATATCTTCTTTTAAGTAAAAAGAAATTAAATTCTCTGCTATGGTATGTCTTTTACCATTTCTACAACAAAATAACTTATATGTTAGAAGATTTCAAAACTATTTTTTATCTTTGATAGCTGATAACAGAAATGATATTATGCTCTAAATTTCTAGCAGACAAACAAAAATGGTATTTCTTATTAGTATAATTAACATAATTTATTTGATAAGGCCACTAGAATAATGAAGATTTTATGATATCATTGGATAATACTTTCCCACATACTATACATAATGTATTAGGATAATTCTCATATCCTATGCATGAACATTTATATTTCTTTTATTCACACAATATTTTCTTTTTTTTTATCAGTTTTCAATGTTTGCATTAAAGTGTTAAACATGTTCCGAGAAGTTCTTTATTATTGGTTAGTATCTATACTATGCTTCAGAGTGTTTTAACAATAATTCATTCATATCAGATACTTCACTAATTGAAAAATTAATTCATAATTTATAATTATAGTAAAAACTACATATCTACATAAGAGAGTGACTTAGATTCAAAATGCTGATGTGTTTCATTTTAGGTGGATAATAAAAAAAATAGCAGGTGGCTGCTAAAAAGGCCTATTAAGACCAAGAGATTCAAGTGCATTTGGTCCAGGTCCAACTTTCTCAGTGATGAAAGCTATACACCAGTAACAAGTTTAGGAATAAGAATAGAATAATACTGAAAATATATTTAATAAGTATTATGACTAATATCTATTCATTATTCAAACTTACAATAGTAAATATCATTTTGTTTAAATCGCATGTTGTTATTAAATTAGTAATGACTGGAAGGTTGCTATTCTTCCACATGCACCTTACTTTCAGACAGCCAATAGCTGTTAAAACAGCGGTCTGAGAAGAGTGGTATCATTTTTTTCTTGTCAAAAAATCTCTGTCATGTGTCTAGGCCTGATCGCTTCTCAGACCACTGTTTTAACAGCTATTGGCTGTCTGAAAGTAATAGTAAGGTGCATGTGGAAGAATAGCAACCTTCCAGTCATTAATAGTAAATATCCTAAAGCAGAATAGATGCAATTTCTTTTTATAAAAGTCTGTATACATTGGAGGTCATATGCTTTTTGTTTTTAAAAATTATGATTGCTATTATTTTTTAATAATATTAAAACAATCCATGTAGAAAAATATTACATCTGATTTGTGATTTTTTAATGATAGATACAAAAATACATGTCAAAAAATAATGTAATGATAAAAAAATTACATTTATTTTTGTATTGTTGATGTTAGAATTAAACAAAGTATATAATGGTTGCAGAAAAGTGATTTATTTATATATGAAGGCTATTTTTACCTACTGCATCTATTATTCATTATTTTATCTGCCAGCTAGATTATTTTACTTTCAAATGCCTTTATTTGTGCCTCAAGACAATTCAAGAGGCATAAGTTTTACAATGCAATCAACAAGAATCATTACAAAAAAATTTAGGGAGTGTCGGTGCGTGTCAAGCGCATCCGCACCCATACACTTAATTCAATGCATATGATTTTGAACATTCAAGTATAGATGTATGGATAGGTGAGTGGGATATTAATAGTTCCAGAAGTGCAGTGACACAAAATTCACCTGCCCTTCCAGACTTACACACATAAACCCAACTTCTTATGCCGAAATTATTGTTCACAAAACTGTCCAATTATACATGTCCATTTCTCCATTAGTTATTTGGAGACAAAAATGTTGTTATATTAACAGCAATGTTACTTTCAGAACACTTCTATTTGTGTCTCATTATTATTTGGGGCCATAGCTTGAAAGAAACAAGGCAACCGCTTCAGTTGCAGTGGGAATATTGTCCTTGGATTGTCTAATTGTACAAGTCTATTTCACCATTTGAGCATTCCCAGTACTGTTATAAATGAGAAGGTGTTTGAATTGTCCAATTGTACAAGTCTATTTCACCATTAAAGCTCTCCCAGTTCTGTTATAAATGGCTTTATAGGTATATATGCTTATTTCTTGGTTTGCATGGCATACCACTTGTAGAGCAGTCACTTTCCCTTCTATCTATTCCTAATCTTTTATTAATTTGTTCAGGCTTAATTATTTTTTGCCTTGAAATAAATAATTGTAATTTTTGTTTATATGTTTATAAAGAAAAAATTATATTATTTGCTTCAGAAAGATGACTATCTGATAAATATATACAACTCATAAAAAAAAAACTTTTAAAATTATGGTTCAGTATTTAATTTTTTACTTTTCAGTGGTTCTCAACATGTATTTTGTAATATTACTCTATTAGTTACTTCTAGAAATTTTTTAATAAGTTTATAGTAAGTAGTATTTTCATTACAATGTCATAAAGCTGATTATAAGTAAATATTTCATATAAATATATTTTATAGTGAATATACAGTCATGAATCTAAACATTTAAAATTTAAATTTATTTCAGTGTAATATTCACATAAATATGATAAACAAATTCAATTATAGTTTATAAAAATCAATGATTAATTTCATAAATATAAAGTAATGCCAAAATTTGAAAATGTGCTAAGTTTATTAAAATTAAATATTAAATGATATTCTCTGTCAGAATTTATATTAAAATGTAGATTTTATTCAGGCTAGCAGAAATCATTCATGAATATTGCTGAATTTCCCCCAAATAAGCAGATTTTATTTTAATTTAAAGAAGTTTTTTAAATATATATATGAATGACATCATTAAGAGAAAGAGGGAATGGAAATAAACTGTAATGACATTCGAAAAAATGACAATAGGTAAACAACTGAAAGAAATTGAAAAAAGGCTATACAATTAAAATTGTTAGAGAATTTGAATTGGAAACATGGATTGACGATAATGACGATACACATACAGGTGCATATACAGTAAGAAAAATAAAAATTAGTGACAAAAGTTTACAACTTTTATATAAATGAGAGAAAGAAAATAATATTAATAATAATGACAATGAAGTTATCAAAATAATTGACTAAACTAAACTGAATACGCTTTATTGACACTATATGCACATATACATGTATAAGAATAACATTACGGTATAATTGGAATTTTTGTTTTGTAAATTTTTAGAACCCCCCCCCCCCAACAAAGTAATCAGTTATAGTCAATAAAGGCACTTGACAAATAGATATCTAGCCATTTTGATAAGGTGGAAAATAAAAAAAAATCTGGATTAATCAGATGAGGATTATTTGTAATGACAATTGTATCCCTCATAATTGGTAAGGGATATAGCATACATATATCGATATCGAGCTCGTGGTTTATTTTTACTTTTGGTATATTTTGAAGATATAAAAAAGCTCATGTGATAGGTAATGACACATTATTATTGTCTATAATCAAATATTATTGTTTGGCCATGGTTTTCTACTGCCTACTTATCTTAACTTATCTGTAGCTAGAAAACGTATAAATACACACACATATATATAGTTGTTCAAGCATGTTAAATATACTTCTTACAATTGTTCCATTTTCAAATTATTTGATTTTAATATATATTTATTTTTAATTTTTTACATATTTTGATAAACTACAGAATTGCACGTGGAAGTTATACTCTAAACACAAATTAAAAAAAGCCCCATATACATATATATTGCAGAGATGCATATACTGGAGATCATTTATCTTTTTCATATGAGTGCAGTCATGTACATTGGTTGTATGATATAGAGCGGATAGCTGAAGAAAGCTTGAAAGTCTGTGTTCAAATACTCTATATTACATCCAAACTTCAAGTATATTAACTATATTTGCATTTAAATATTACAGAAAGATAAATTAGTTAATTTATAAAATTTCTTAACAAAAAAAAATCGCAATTACGTTTCAAGAAAACACTCGATCATCAGCAGCATTACTTCGTTATTAGATTTCAACTTATTTGAACCATATAATTAAAACATATTGCTAGATTTTTCAAACTTTAAAACGGGAGCATAAAACCGAAATTTTTAATGAAAAAACAAACAATTTTTAAAAATTATAGACTTGCAAGATACTATTATATTATTTCAGCGCGATTACACCCTGTATTTGTGAAACCAAATATATAAAAAGTAAAAACCTATTCATTATTAATAGAATTAGGTAAGTAAATATAAACTACCATATATATATATCAAAGAATTATATAATATTTTATCTCCTAACTGAAAATAAAATCTCAACGTGTGAACGGAGTATACATACATTAATAGTTCTTATTTTTATGTACGTTATTAGTAAATAGACAGTCTTTAAAAAAGAGTTTTGTGTGACGGCTAAAAATTCGGAGCTATCCATTACATTTGGTTTACTTGTTTTTAAAAGCCAGCGCTAATGAGTTACTGTAGAGCTCATATTTCGAGCTATTATTTGTAATCTGAAGTCGAGTGATGGCAAAAAGAGAAGTCCAACAACAGAATGCCCGGTAGGTATGTGAAGAGTCGGTTAATGGAGTGCGTACAATTACGGAATGGAAGTACCTCTTTCTCAGTGGCTGAGTTTCGTCAAAACTGTTTGATGTCCCTTCATTTCGTAACCCGATCTAATCGGTTCGTCTCGCGAGGATAGTTTTCATCCTCTTGCAGGTAAAATTGGAAATTGCTTTTAATTGCCGGCTAAGCTCCACGAATCTACGGCCAGCAATTCTGAAGACTCTTGATAATTGTAAGATGTAAAGCTCGATTACTTTGGGCTAGGCCATGTGCTCATTACAATTATGTTTGATAATTGGCGTGCAAAGAATTAGAGATTTCAAAACGTGAACTGTCTCCCTATGACACACCACTCTCGCAAGCTATTAGCCGCGGTCATAAATAAAAAGAACCGAGTTTTGCTAAAGAATAGAGCTAATATCATATACTCACCTTTTTATTAGTATTAAAAGAAATTTCCCTACGAGATCACGACAACACAATATCACGTGACAACTATTATTGATTCTTTTTCTAAAGTTCCACGTGTGGCGCTGATTACCCTTCTCCTATTGAACTTGAGAGCTCTACTAGATGTGAGGCATTAAAGCAGCACAATTCTAACATCATTTAGTTTTGATAGAAAGAATTAAAGGCGATAATGACTTTGATTTTCCGTCTTGTGTCAGAGATTGATGCGTTGATGATTACAGTATAAACTTTAAAGACAAAGATAATTGAAGAACAAGACCGGATTAGAACATGTTACACGCAAAATAAAAATTCTTAGTAACAGATAAATCTTTCTAAAAATTATAAATTACAGCAAACTGATATTAATATACATGTGAAAAATATTTATTTTTTCTTTTGCTCTTTTTCAATATAAATATGTATATGTGTGTTTACATGCAAATTTATGACATTTATGTTTAATGTATGCACACACATACACTTTTAAACTCAGTATATATATAGGAATATTTATATGTACGCGTAAACACAGACATGCATGTTTTATGCATGCTATATGTAGAAGATCAGATAACATTTTATAAAAATTCCCTTATAAATTTTATTGTAGACATTACAGTTACGACGCTATGACACATGAAAAAAAAAAAAAGATTCAAACTAGAATTTCATGAAGCTTGTAAACAAACGTGACTCCGAATATATATATAATTTTGTATGACTGTTAAAGAATGCATGAAGCAAGACAAAACACATATAAGTATAAAATAAAAACAGCTGCTACAGCTTCAACTGCGGTACCGGTGTTTAAAAATCCCAAGTCTGACTCAAGAAACTAAAATAAAATAAAATCTCAGAAGGGAATGTTATCTATGATGTGTGATTCAGACGTGTATTTTTAAACCTAGGTAGCGTGGTTAATACTATAACAGTTGATTGTATTTTATTATTATGAATGTTTTACATACATATATCTATTATTCTATCACTAATATTTTTATGTACTGCACCCATCCACATATTATTTATAAGTATAAAAATATATTGTGCAGAGGTTATAAATGTGGAAGAGTCTTGCAGTGTGATTAAGATATCTGGCTACCGTGGCTTGACTTGGGTTTGAAATCTTGATGAAGTTTAAACATTTTTTGAGATTACAAGCAAATGTCAGATTTTTAAAAGATATTCATTCCATAGCTAAAACAGTTAGCTATCTTATTGTTTATTGATGAATGAGTATCAAGGATGTATAAGAATATACACAGGTCAAATGCAAGTTGGATAGTTTTTGTTTCAGTTTCCAAACAGTTTCAGATATTTTATTTCTGATAGTAGGCTCATAGCTAACTGAACTAGCTACCATATTTATTATTAGCAAACACTAAATCAAATAATAATCAAATAGTTTGTCATTTGTGAAATAATAAAACATTGAAACACTGGAAATAGGAAAGGTGAACTGCAATGCATAGATTTTTTTAGTTTCTGAGTTCACTACTGCACACTAACACCAATTCAAGCATGACACTAACAGTCTGTACTTCAAAAGTCAAAAAAAAAAATACAATAGAAAAAAACATAAAATGTTAAAATCAAAAAAAAAAAAAGTCAGAAAAAATTGGAAGCAGATTTGTGGTTCATGTATTTAAAGAATGTGATTGCACAAACACACAATCTCATTGTGACATGTAATTCTGAGAGATGATAAGAAAGTCAAAATCTCATGTCCTGCACTAACTGAAGTGAATGAAGATAGAATGGTAAAAGAAAATGGAAAAAGATTATGAGAATAATGATTAAATTACCTATAAACACAGTACTCTTTCATCCATTCTTTATGCATGATATTCATCATCAGCTTTTTTTGACTCCAAAATTGGTATTCTATAGATATGCATATTATTTTTTAAAAGATAAATTATTTTTTGAACTGCTTTTTTTGCATTTATTATTGACAAATTACAATTTCTTCATCCTACTTATTAGTATAAATATATATAATTTAATTTGACATGACACTCAAATAGTATTGTACAATATATATTATGGACATATCATAATTAGTTTCCTAATTATTAAACAATGTTTCTGGTAATTAAATTCTTATCAATTTTGGATATAAATAATGTTGAAATATATATAAAATAATCTTACAGTTTTTTTCAGAACACATTTGTTTCTGCCAATTTTTTTTTTTTTATATCTAAAATTTTACTTAAAAACTTGAAATAAAAAAAAAGAATTGTTGACAAAAAATAGTTACTTAAAATGTACTCAGAATCAAAATAAAAACTGCCCTACTCTTCCTTTTTTTTTTCAAGTAACATTTAACTACTTTAAGTTTCTCAGATTAAATCTGCTACAAATACCCTAAACTTCATAAATTAAATAGAAGCAAACATTCATAAAATATTTTAAACAAAAACCAAGATTGTTAGAAAAATCATGCTTGTCTCTACATACTATTGTTAATATTAATCACACATTTTTAAACACATAAATATACTGTATAAAGTAGAGAATTTGACCAAATATATATGTTGGTTTCAGGAGCTTATTTTTTTGGAATCCTTTTATTTTAATACATCGAATACTTGCATTTAAAAATAAAAGAATACAAAGATATTATCAAAATCAGCCATTCTCTCCCCCCCATAATGTAAGCAAAAATATAATTATAAATATAATGTAACTTGTAAAGTCACATGTATAAATTTGAAAAGCATAAGCAATCTTTTTTTATTATGATTTTAATAATAAAAGTGCAAAAAATTTTGTGCAAATCAAAAGTAACAAATCTATCTTAATTTAGATAAATTCAGTTCATATGCATAATATTCAATTACAGTTCAGGAAACTTACTTGGTCACTCTACAACTGAAAAGGTTATTCAATTTAATAAGCTTTTCTAATCTAATTTCTGTACACACATAAAAAGCAAGTTTATCCTAATAAAACTAATGAAAATTTATAGAGATGGAAAGAGAAAAGTCACCATTCCACAAAAACATTTCCCCTCTAATATTCATGTTAATTAGTTTTCTAATTTTTTTTCTGACTGATAGTCAATTTTATATGTAATAGAGTAATTAAAAAATACATTTTAAAACAGGCAACACTATACATATTGCCACACATAGCAAGCTAGAGTAATCAGTGGATGCCAGAAGGCTTGTGCATAAAATCCCCATCTAGTGCCTACTCATCCAACATTCACAGACTAGTTTCTGGCTTGTGGCCTTTATCAGTGAGGAGCCTTGGATCTGAGAGCACTGCACCTAGATCTTAGGATCCAATGCAATCCTCTAGCAGCCACCTTTTATCTCCATTTAACTACAAAATTATGAGTATTAAACTGAAAACACCTTAATGTTTCCAATTCAAGCCCATAAGCTTATATAGTCATATGGGTCTGAACTCAGTTCAGTATCCATACATATTACTCTAGCTTGCTGTGTATGACAATACATATAGTGAGTTTTGCCTGATTTAAAACAGTTATAAACAAGCATAAGAAGTGTCATGTGATGCTTATTGGCTTAAAAAATACATTATTGTATTTTCACTTCTAAATTTACAAAGAACTAGATAAGTAAACTATATTGCTAAATAAATTTTTTAAAATGTGAATGTCTGAGTTTTTAATCAAAGTGAAAAACATCTGATACTTATTGCTCACATAACATTCATTGTAGGAATTCATTCACACTACTAATCTTAATTTTGACATTTTTGCTGGATTGCACTTGCCATCAAGTAGGTATATCAAATCCAGAACAAAAAAATAATTTTCTAAGAAATAGTTAAGACTTAAAATGCTGTAATATGTAAAACTTTAATTTAGGCTCAAAATAATTATAATAAATAAACAACAAAAAATTAGCAGCTATTAGAGCGTGTATTTTTTATAATAAAAGATACTACAGACAATATTGAACATATTCTGAGATGTTATAGCATAAAAAAAAAAACACATTTACCACTAAAACAAAAATTGGTAATATTTTTCCAAACCTGTGAGTATGAGTAATTGTCATAAAAATGCTAGGAGAGATGAACATACTAATGCTAATCATCATCATTGACATTCTCATTCCATGCTATGGATACTGGTACTAATATAGATTTTTCAAACACTAGAATCTTATTCAGATATGGCACTCTATATCAAAGAAAGTCAGAGCAGTCATATAATGAGACATACTATATTTTTTATTTGGAATTTTTTTTTAAAAAAAATCCATTAATAAGAATATTTAATAATTTTAATCATTTTTTTCTACATACTATGACCCATTCTCATATTTTAAAAAAATTCTGTTTGTTATTGATTGAACCTTTAATAGTTTTTTTTTTTTCATGTATCATAACATCGGCCGGGAAGTGAACCCACTAACCCGAGACAACTGCTTATAAGGTAGCTGTGCTAACCTCTCGACCACCAATGCTTGATGCCTTTAATATTGTTATGTGTGTTATTTCTTGCAACATTTTAAAAAAAAAACCATTTATTACCCAGTTGAGTGCGAATCTGATTTAGCTAAAACAACAGTATTGTAATAATACTATTAATTATACAAGGATGAATTTGGATAATATGTGATTTATATCTACCACCTGTAAAAATGATCATTTTAAAATATATTTGTGCACATTTGTTTTTGTAAATAATAGATATTGAATGCTTTGAATTAAAAAAATCTAAGTTGTATTTTACCTATACTTCTGTGGTTTATCGTTAAATTGTTATTATTTATAATTTTTATCATTTTTTTTTTGTATCTATCATTTATTTTCTCTGATATCTTTAATGATGACAAATAAAAAGTTACATTATATTAGTAATAATTATTAGTGAATTAAAAAGATAATTTTTATTTAATAATTTTCTTTTTTTATTGAAGACTATGATGAATGATGAAGTCTCTGCCTAAAGATTGGCAGGTTTAATTAGGCAATAGAATATTAAGAAAAAAAAATTATCCCAAAAATGGTTAGTGTAATTTAGTTATAAAAGTTAATATTAATAAATAAACTTGGTTTATGTTAATTAAATGGAACTGCTAAATGTTTGATCTATTATTAGGATATTCGAATTTTAAATGACTTACTGAATAATGTTATTAAGGGAAAAAATAATTTTTATTCATCTTTTATTCAATTATGTATTTTCATTAAGCATATATTTTCAAATTTGATTACTATTTTATTACAATAAAATAATAAAAACGATAATAAGATATCTAATGAATGTCATACAAAAGACTGTCAGCTCCCAGAGATGTTCATAAAAGATGCAAAAATAAATATCTTGCATATGATTAGAATAATCAAATCAATATCAAGAATTATCTATCTATTTAATCATATATATATATATATATATATATATATATATATATATATATATATATATATATATATATATATATAATAAATCTGTATCTATAAACATATTTTTTAATGACTACTATTCATTATTGACTGCTATTTTAATGCAAATATTAAAAAGCACAATATAATTTAAGTAATAGATAGATTACCATTTGGAGTTATATTTGATTTGTTTATAAAAAATAATAAAGCAGCTAATTTTTCTTGTATCTGTGTATATGTAAAAATGAAATATAATATTAATGGTTTTGTAATTGTAAACTATAATAAATATTTTCTACATAAATAAAAATATAGCATATGTTGAGAAGAAGATGGATACGGAAATAAAAAAAAATAAAAAATATTATATTTTAATAACCAAATCAAACATAGATGTTGAAACGCAACACAATTTCTAGTAGTCTGTTATTGCATACAACAAACTAAAAGATAAAATGTTTAATTATAGTGATATAATTTATTCTCCTGGTAAAATTATTGTTTGGAAATGTAATTATCCAAGATGCTTTTTTGATGATATTCTGCAAATAGATGGCAGGATTAATATATATATATATATATTAGAATTTTTAGTTTGTTGAATGTGATGCTTGCAATTATATATTGTAAGCGCATATTGTTAATAAATTGACATATAAATTAAATAAATTGTAACATATTTTTTAATAAAGTTTTTATGGAGAGATGAAATATCTATTGTTTTCACTTGTAGGCTATAGTTAAAGATAGAATACTATGAATATTTACAATTAAGTAAGGGTTACAACACTAGAAAAAAATTAAACGACAGTATTGGAAGGTGTCAAATAAGTATACATTGGAATCAGTGGATAATATATATAGATATAATTATGATTAATGGATTGGTTTGAATAACCATAGCAAAATTTATTTTTGATACTTTTTTGGTCTTCCTCTTTTAATTTTCTGGAATGAGAATGAAACAAAAATATAAAAGTAAAAAATATATTGTGATTGTATGAGAGGAAAAATGTAGAAAGTAGAAAACTGGGTTGTATAATTATAAAATTAAAAATATTATAATTTTGAAAGACATAATTTTGATAAAGAAAGAGTAAATATTAGGATATTAAATTTAAAAAAAAATGGAATCATTATTGAAAGTGAGAATTTTAGAGAGGGTGAGATGCTGAGATACATTTTGATTTTGAGATGCAAAATATTTATAATGGAAAATTGTGTTGCTATTAATATTATAATGATAAACATTCCTAGTTCAGGTTTCTGAAAAAAAGATTACTCTAGAAAAAAAAAGTCTGTTTTTGTACATCATTAAATTTATGAGTGTGAATAGTCACAAAACCATAAAGTATAAATAGGTCACATCCATCAAATAAGTTCACACACCTAAAAATCTTTTCCAGTATTTTTTTTGCAAGTCTATATAATGATAGCAGATATAAAATGATTTTTAGATATAATCCTGACATTTTTTAATTTTACATACTTTGCAGAAAAGTTTATATTTAATTACTATTATATTTTAAATATTTTTGAGTGTGCATTCATAAGTTGCAAATCTACAATATATCAAAATAATTTTTGAAAAATTTGCATCAGCAATTATAATGGGATGCATAACCAATAAAGTTTTTTTTTTTTAAAAAAAAGTGTGCTGTGAAGTTTGTATTATCTTAATTTGCAATTCAAATAGCTTTATCATAGTTTATCATGGAACTAAATTTAAAAATTCTGGAATCTTGAATAATATATTATCTGTTTTGGAAACTTTAGAATTATTATTGCTATTGTTATTAAGTATCTTCAAATCAAGAATGATTTATCCATTGTTTAATATATTAAACTGTTCAATGGAATACTCATTCATTGTTTATTGATTTTTTCACCATCAATCTTCCCAAGTATTAAATCCTTTTTTGATGAACTTTATGTCTTATCTTATTGAACAGAAAGGTTATTTTAATTTATTTATATTTCTCAATTTTTTCCCATATTTATTAGGTGTAGCGATTCTTCAAGTAAAATCTGAATATAGTTTATTTTACTTTACCAGAACCATAATTTAAAGAAATCACTATCTTTTATTATTTCTTTTATCATCCAGATTTCACAACCATAGAGAATCATGGCGCCATCACTTGAAAAATTCTGCTCTTTTTCAGACTTTTCTGGCTAGTAAAAATATGAGACAAATCTCTTGACTGATAGAACTATGTGTTGATTAATCAGACAAAAGTGGCAATGCTTCTTTGTCTTTATTAGGAAATTTAAAGTTGTCTTCTCATAACATCACCCTGTATTTTAATAATAAACATATGCAAAGTTGTTTTATAACATCTGGTTAATGTTTTTTAATAAATCTTGTATACACATTTGTGATCATCAATTCTGGATTTTTATCATCATATGTTTTGTATGTAAATTGAATTAGTAGAATGATAATATGCAGTCGTAAAATGTTTTGTCCTTAAAAAGCTAGTCTACACTAACAATGTAGAAATCTCTTCAAACAGTAAAAAGATAGCCTAATGCAACAGCTTATTTAGACAATGTATAGCTAATCTACTCCAATGATATAAAGATACTCTACTCCAACAATTTTAATTATAGAGTTTAATTTTATGTAAAGTTTTCTCACTAAAAACAAGACAAACAAAATCTCAATTACATTAATTATTCCAAGTATATTTTATATTTAGCATGGTCAACTTTACTAAAAGTCTTATTATTATCTAAAAAAATACAGGTTTAATTATTTTTATTATTTTCTGGCTATTTTAATTATTTAGCAATTATTTCTATTGTACTCAGCACAATCTCTACTCATAATTTTAAAATTCTGGTTTTACATATGAAAGCTTTTTCTATTTAACTTTTACTATCCTCATTTTACGATACTATTTTTTTTAAAGATGTTAAGCTTATGTTTTTTTTTTAATTTATATTTACCATGATTTTTTTCTTGAATTTCCAATTGCTTTTATCCATCTTTCTTAATTATTATTATTTTTTAAAATACTAATTGCACTTTAATTTGTTCTACAGTTATGTAGTTTTTTGAATTTTTACTTCTGTTTTTCAGTCTTAGCTTTTCCTGTAACAATGTTAACAATTTATTGTGTATTCCAAACTTTTATTAGAATGGCTTCTTTTTGAGTTTCTAATTCATAAATATTGTTTCTGTTTATTCTTATTTATGATACCCTTATTAAAACTGATATATATATATATATATATATATATATATATATATATATATATATAAGGGTATCATAAATAATATATATATATATATATATATATATATATATATATATATATTATTTTTATTCCTCCATTTTTGATTAGATCTTCTATTTTCTGAAAATGAGTTTTTATTTAAATTCTTAAAATGTAGCCCAATACTCACAGGACTAAGTTAAAATATGAAATTATCATGCTGTTGATGGCTTTCTTCTATTAGTATCATGCTCTTTCTCTTTCTATTATTCAATATATCATGACAATTTTCATAAATTCCTTTGTGGGAATCCTGTGTTGAGATTCTTCATATCATGTTATAAAGAAATTTTTAAAAAACTTGTTTTTTTTCTAAACCCATGTTATTTCCTACATTCCAAATTATTTTTAATTTTCCTCCCATAATAATACTGTAATGAAATAAAAAATAAAAAACCATCAAAAGATACTTTCAGATCCTTATAAAACTTATTACATCATCTGTAATATTAAATGTATGGACATTATGCCTTGCTTTATATATATATATATATATATATATATATATATATATATATATATATATATATATATATATATATATATATATATATTGTGAGAGTATAGAATACTCCACATATATGTATATATATATGATTATTATATATATATATATATTATTATTATTTTAATTAAACCATTTTAATATATAGGGTATATGAGCACAGACTTTCATACGACCCACCACTCTCCACACTATCTCATAACACTGATACACTTGAACACATATATGTTGAAAAGATAAATAATCACCAATATACATATTTCATGCTAAACCAGCAATCATCAGTTGGTCCAGATCACCATCTCTACACATATATGCTATAAGTGCTCAGATATAGATTAAGATCGCCAAACCTTATACTTTAATGGACATGCCTCAATCTACTCCACTCTCCAACTCAGGTGTGTATGTTTCAGTTATTTCATAAGAGAGATGTCTGCCCATTCCTTGTATATGTATTAAATGAATTATGTCCTATACACGAGGGGTCAGATTGACCTTAGGTCAACATGGGTGTGACAAGAATCTCAGCATCAGGGTGGCCTTTGAGCATTCCATCATCAGATTTTCAATTGGATGGACAGTTGAAGAGTTGGAGAGTGGAGCAGATTGAGGCCTGTCCATTAAAGTATAAGGTTTGGCTATCTTAATATATATCTGAGCACTTATAGCATATATGTGTAGAGATGGTAATCTAGACCAACTGATGATTGCTGGTTTAGCATGAAATATGGATATTGGTGATTATTTATCTTTTCAACATATATGTGCTCACGTGTATAAGTATTATGAGATAGTGTGGAGAGTGGTGGGTCGTGTGAAAGTCTGTGCTCATATACCCTATATATTACATAATAAGCCTGCGTGTTTCAGTTAAACCATTTTAATGAAAGAAAGTAGTAGAATAGTATTGACCCATTCATTAAAATAAAACTATTGTTTTAAAACTATCCATCCAATAATTAAGATGATTGACATGGAAACAACTTTAAAATCAGGTTTGTAACTTAGTAATAAAATAAACAAAATGAAATTAAAAATAATTCAATTAACAACTTAGAATATGAATTCGTGAATCATAAATATAATGTATGCTCAGAAGCTCATTCTAGTATAAATACCAAATTAAATATTTATATTATTATTCTATCTTTTATCAATGTACTAGCAAATATGTACAATAATTTTTACTGTGTTCTATGATAGAACAATTTAAAAATATAGATTCAACATTTTGAGTGATTTATCTTGAAAAACATTATTAGAAAAACAAATTCTAATATTGCTGAAATAAAAAAGTTTAATAAAAATTGCTCTTTATTAAAAATATATTTCATATTGTAAAAGCAAAATAATATATTTTTATTAGCAAAATCTAAAAGATGGATCTAAATAGAAGTATTGAAATATATAAATCTTTCAAAAAGCATTTATAAACTTCATTTGTTGCAGGATAAGATACTATTGTTTATCCAAAGATAAATGTAAATGCTGATTACTTTAAAAATACCTAAAATAATATAAACTTCATTTATATAATTGGATTATAACTAATGAAGAAATCATTTCTAGAAGAAGATATCAATATCATGCAAGAAGGACATTCGGAAACAATCAGATATTTGGATGATTTTACCAATGGATAATAATGAACGAATAAAGAACTTTATTCTTGAAGGGCATTGCTACATGAAGTATAAAAATAGAACAATTGCATGGACCTTTAATACATAACATCATCTTCGAGAATCATGATTTATAGAGATTTAATTTTATTTTCTTTGATGCTAAGTTCACTCATTTTTATTTTATATTTAATAAAATTTAGATCTTCAATCAAGTGACTTGACTAAAAAGATTAATTAAAATATATTAAGATATACTGAAGTATATTAAATTTAGGTTAAAAAGTAAACTTAATATGAAAGTAAGATTTTTGGTATTCTTCATATTAAATTATTTATGACATGACACAAACATGTTATTATTAATTTAGTTAATCTAATAACAGTTATTTATTAATAGTTGTGTAAATGATTAACATTTGTATAATAGATTTTTTAAAAAATATTTGACAATACATAAGGATCATTTTAATGAATGGAATTCTTTCATACAAATTATATTGATTTACTATAAATTAAATCAAATATAGCTAGTTTAATATATTTTTATCTTATAATTTTCTTTATAAAATATAAGATTTTCGTTGATTATGTCATTAACTATTAAATTTGTTAGTGTTAAGTAATACTATTTACTATGGGAAAATAAGGAATATAATCATTATCTTAATATCATAAAAGAGTAAATATGTAGATAAAACACTCATTAATATTTTCTTTTGTTATATTTATTAAGTATCAAATTGTCTATTTGTTAAATAAATATTGTTATAATTTTTATTAAAATTAATGAAGCCTCTAATTTATTTGATTTATTCATTTTACAAAATAAAATGAAATTAATTATACAAGCATAATATATATTATATTTATTTGATATCTTGATAAATTAACTTTTAATGAGGTTACATTGAATATATTATTGAAAATATTATTTATTTGAAATGAGTATAATGTTAGATTTAAATTAGATTTTATCATTCATAGCATTCTATATGAAGACATTAAATCTGATTGTAGTGAGATGCGACCACCTGAAATTCTTTGAGAGAATCTGTACCATTACTATATATATATATATTACAAGCTTTTAAATACTGTATTTTTAAATATTTATTTATAAATTTGCGTATATTATTTTGAAGAAATACAGACATCGATATATATATATAAACAAAAAAAAGACTCTTTTTACCTATCTCACTTTATGTACAAATAAATGCTCAGGCGCCAATTCTATACAAGATAGAATAAATTTATTATTTAAATTACATCTCTACTTATTGATAAAACTCTTTATGATACTACTACTCTATAGCTTAGCTCAGTTGGTGCTTATAGGGTATTTTGGTCATCTAGAATGCAAATGGGAATGAGAGAAGCAACCAATAATTATATAATATTGATTTAATTATATTATAAGCATCTACTAAGCTATCAAAATAAAGCAATTTATAAATTAACTCAAACCATAATATATGCAGTTCTCTCACCATCCAAATACATGCTAGACCAAACATGCCACTCATCTAGTATGCTTGGGATCACTACAATAATAGTCACTCTACCAGCATTTAATTTAGATCGAACAGCTATATTAATGTTTTTTAAATAATGCACTAATCTCAGGGCTCTGCTCTGTAAACAACAAATCAATTCTAATA
The DNA here is from genome assembly GCA_028023455.1 of Epiperipatus broadwayi. Lineage (NCBI taxonomy): Eukaryota > Metazoa > Onychophora > Udeonychophora > Euonychophora > Peripatidae > Epiperipatus > Epiperipatus broadwayi. The sequence continues at coordinate 6,631,426 of JAQFVV010000067.1, read as the reverse complement.
CAATATAACCATTAAGTAATAAAAGTTATTGAAATTGATGATCATTACAATGAATAAAGTGTAGACAATGATAAGGATCGGGTACATTTTTACCTCACATCATTATCTATTCTAAGCAGGGTAAAATCATAATTTGGCATCACAATGTTAAAATCTAATAAATCTGTATTGTTTAAATAAATGGCATATAATGTTATACTGACAAGTGATACAATTTTAAATAAGGTATGTTTTATTCTTAGCATTTACAGTGTTTGGATCAATTAAATCATTGTTGTCAAGATAAATTGCATAGCTAGCAGATCAATAAATACTCTAGTTTTTTTATGTTGAAGATATGTGTGTGGAAATGATCAATCGAACATACATGATAAAACAATTCAGAGGGAATCTTATTTCAACAAAACATTTATTACAAAACATATCTTTTCACAAACATCTATGATAATTTTATAATTACCTTTACATTAAACACAGATTCGATTAAATAGCATTAAATTATATAATTTTGTACACTTAATATTTGAAGACGCTTCCTTCTATTTATTATTTTATTTACATTTATCAATCTATTTGCTTATTTACCAACAATAAACAATAAAAGAAAATTATACACTTTCAATCCAAGTTAATATATCTACTCCCATTTGTGCTTTTAATAAGCTAAGACAAACAATACCAATGAATCAGCTGATGATATAAAATTATTTCTGAATATCTGTAGGTTAATATTTGCTATATAAATCTAAGTGAAAGTTTTATTACTTTTTGCATTAGATAAAGTAAAATTTCCTAATTTAATACTATATTCATACTGGAGGATGAATTGCTAATAATGTGATAATAAATGAAATATTGATAATATGGGGGATATGATTTGACAAACTATTTATAACTAATAATTCTAACGATGGTCTTCCTTCTATATCTAAAATTTTGTCATATTTCCGAATGTGGGTCCTTTATAAAATTACAAACACAACGCATTTATAAATTATAATTTCTATCAGTTTACTTGCAGAACAGATGGTGCAATAAGCTAATCATTAAATTAATGATCTTATTTCAAGCATATCATAGAAATCCATAAAACATTTATCTGATATAACCAACATATATTACCTGACGATAATTACACCGGAATGAAGGAGAGAGACATAACAATAAATTAATATTCACATATAGGTGCGTGAGGGGTAACCAAAACTCCAAATTCAAACTTAACTCTTCAATAAATATCTATCAACTTTTAGGACCCAAAGGTTGCAGAACCCACCCAACTTATCAATAAATGGGGCATTTGCCACTTCATTTAGGAAATACAAATATCTCAGCATATATTATTAAACCAGAAAATCTACCACCCAAAAATTGTCTTGAGTTGTTAGCCGAGAGGTATCGCAGCTGCCATGCAAGCAAGTAGTTGGTTGCAGACGGTTGTGGGTTTGCATCCCGGCTGATGCTATGACACATGAAAAAAAAACAAAACAACAAGTAAATAATTCAGGAGAGCATTGCTCAATCCACCTAGCAAAAATCATGCCTTCGATTGCTTCTTCGTCCAAATGTACTCAACGCATTTCATATAAACAATTCTATAAGCAGACAAACTCTCAAAGCTTCTTCCTCCTTTAACATACGGCACCCAACCGAAACTGATAAAAAAACATACGACAGAACACACACATGCGAATATACGATCATATATAAAATGATTTCCAAATCACATCAAACAATAAAATGTCATACTAACAATAATTAAATTTAAACAAATCTATTACTTGGGAGAATGATGAATATAGAATTTCAACTTAAAACCAATGCTGTTAAGTAAGTTTAACTATTCTGCATACTGGCATAAATATCTCTATGTGTCTATTTATTATTATTAACCAATGCATAATATTAAAGTATTTAATTTGAACTAATAATATGAGCATGAGAATAACCATTTCCTTTTAACATAATACCAAAAAAAATTATTGATTTAGTATAATTTATACCAAGATCTCCAAGATGTTCTAGAGGAGATTAGGCATACAAATAAATAGCAATAATAATAAATTAAATTAAGCATAAAAAAATCTACCTATCTATTATAGGCAATAGAAAGGAATACATGTCAACATTAAATCATTAAAATAAAAGTTTTTTTTAAGTTCAGACTTGAAAGTTTAAATGAGAATATAAGCGCAGCTCAAAATGACAATGAGGAATTAACAACATTAAAAAAAAAGTACAAACATTGCTCCTGCAGGCTAAAGTAATTTGAAAAAAAAAAACAGTAATAATCTCCAATGTTCTTAGAATTTTCTAAAGGATATTATAAACAGCTTTTGCATGTATTAGAATCATTTTACTTGTCATAAAATAAAAATATCTCCAATTCAATAAGATAATCCAAGTAAAAGCTCATGGCTTTATTTCTCTTTAGGTTTCTAGCATTCAATAAAATTTTCATAACAATTAAATCCATTGTCAGTGATTTTCCATGCTTGTATATGTTGTTTGTAACTAATTATTAAATATTATTATGTCACACATTCTATCACTCATTTTTATAGGTGTGAATGGTAAAGTTATTTGGTATATTTATGACTATTCCAATAATGTAGAGGGTTAAAATAAATAATTCTTCCATTTTAACTTTATTTTACATATCAAGAACAGAAAACTTATCAACTGAGAATCAGTAAACAGTTCCACTAAATAGTTCAGCATAATTTTCCTCTGAGTTAATTTCACTGTTAGTAATTTACACAATTCCGTCATTTAAAGTTGTAACTATAAATTTATTAAACACACATTGATTACGTAAGTAATATTTACCGAGGCTATAACCTCAAGAATATGCATATAAAATGTGATAGTAGGGACCCCTACAGGTGTTTACTCACAAGCTTACACTATGAAGAAAAAAGGGGAACCCTTCTTTACTTCAACCTACTTTCTATTTAAATAGGTGAAGCTGAAGCAGTTAGATCTGTGAGTGTGAAGCTATTCAATACTTCACTGATTAAGTCCACATTTCATATTACACATTAATACTCGCAAAATCTTTCGATTTACAATGAGTCAATGGAGAGATTTTATAGTTAGAAATCTATTACAGATAATATTTTATTCATCAGAAATAGGTTATAATAAATTGTTTCAACAAAATTTTATAATATCCATGCATTTGAATAAAGTAAGTCTAAACCATTAGCTGATAAAAGCTAGAGCTGGGTACCTTTTAAAATTTAGCCCTCCATGTAAACAATATTATTCTGAGGAGTATGAGAGAATTTTATCCATAAAGGAATAAAAGAGAATTTTCACAATTTGGTTCACTTATTTTCTTATTTTTTAGAAAATTATTCCACTTTCCATAACTATTCTTTCTTCTCTGCTTTTTTCCATTTTTTTACTAAGCCACGCCTTTTTTTATTATTATAATCAGCTTAGCAATATGCAAGAATTTCTTGCTTGTAAAAAAAAAAAAATTAGTAATAGAATATTGGAAAAAAAAATATTAAATTTACAAATGCTAACTATTAACAAATAAATAAATAACTTTTACAATTTTAAATGTAAGATTTTATGCCAAAAATAATTAATAAAGAATAAATAATAATAAAAATCATATTAACTAATGGTGTGTGTGCATGCATTTGTTTTTCCACTAATCCAGAGGTCTACTAATGACTGAGTTATTAACAGTTTCTATGGCAAGTAAATATTGCTATTACAAATTGAATATCATAAGTAATAATTAAAAATATGAATGAAGTGTGATATAATGTAAAATGGACTTGCACCCACATATATAAGTTTGATCTTGGAACGGGAATAAACAGTGAGTTAGAAAACCAATGAACAAACACTTGTTATAGCCTTACAGACAAACATTCCTACTAATTTAGCTCTCATACCAACAATTCCTGATATTGTCCATCTTCCTCTCCCACTTCCAGACACGCATAAAATAAAATTTTAATGGTTGGTACACCTCAACTCAGGTCCTGATAATTTTTTAACTAAAATTAAAATACTAAGTTATATCACAATTCATTTTTCTCCTAATAGTTATCCCTGATCTCTATTGGCACAATGTGAACCTCCCACATTTCTTCATGGTGCCAACCAGAAAAATCACAATATATATATATATATTGATAAACAAAACAAGTTATAAATTTCATAACTTGGTAATAGCTTGCATTTTATGATCACTAGATGGAGCTTTACCAACAACCCACTATCAAGCTTTGTTTACATAAATGCTGAGAGATAGAATTCAATATCTCTTTCAAATTGTCTCCAACCTTTAAACCATAGTTTCAAGCTAGTTGGCTCATGTCAGTAAAGGGTAGAAAAACTAGAAACTAGATCTAAACACCAACTCTGCAATACAGCATTTATGAAACACGTTTCTATCAGCCTGAAAGTATGAATTTTTCAGATACATAAATATCTTCAAATCCAATCAAATAAACTAGATAGTTATATGGGTCTGAATTCAGTTTAGTTTCACCATATAGTAAAAGCCTTTGCAATCTATATTATTGCAAAAACCTTCAATGGTACATTTATGATAAACAAAAGGTTGGAGACAATTTGAAAAAGATATTGAATTCTATGTCTCTCAGAGTCTATGTAAACAAAACTTGATAGTGGGCTATTGGCAAAGCTTCATCTAGTGATCATAAAATGCAAGCTATTAGCAAGTTACAAAATTTATAACTTGTTTTGTTTATCATAAATGTACCCTTGAAGGTTTTTGCAATGATATAGATTGCAGAAGCTTTTACTATATGGTGAAACTGAACTGAATTCAGACCCATATAGCTATCTAGTTTGTTTGACTGGATTTGAAGATATTTACATATCTGAAAAATTCATGCTTTCAGGCTGATAGAAGCATGTTTCATAAATACTGTATTGCAGAGTTGGTGTTTATATATATATATAATTTCAATATTTAAAGAATAATAATCTAGTTTTTTTTTTGCTTTTAGATTAAAATTTAACAAGATTTTTTTTATATATTTTTCTAGATAGGTTTTAGTTATGATATAATCAGGTAATCAAACTAATAGTATTTGTCTGACTTACTTTTAAACGATATTGAAAGCATGCTAAGCATTAATAAAAGCTAAGTTAAAATTATATAGACTACTTTTTTTATTATAAATGTTCAGAACATTTATGGGAATATTACCTTACATTATATAAGGTTTGTAAGTCAGACATAAGTAGTTTTTATGTGTGAAAGCTGAATACATCACAATTTTTGAAATCTTTTCACAAGAAAATATGCCTCATCTTTAAAGAATTATGTGAAATAATTGGAATGTTAATGATATTTATGTAAAAATTGAAATTAAACAGGATTTTTAAATACATTTCTCTAGATAAATATTAGTTACAATATAACCAGGAAATCACACAATTAAAAACTGGCGTTGCAAACTGAAGTCATAACATACAATTAATGCTATTGGTCTGACCTATCTTTAATCTTTTTAAATTCTATTTTAGTTGTGAACCATAGCCATGCGACCTGTACTTAAACTAGTCTAAATTTTTTTGATGTATATCAATTAATTGGTTAAGTTTTATCCCATTGCCAGTTTATTTTTAACAACAATAAACCCATATTTTTGTTTTCATACCTAGATAGCAGTATAATCAAAAAATAAAAATGGCTTTTTTGTCATTCATTATACAATGTGGTAGGATTTTTTTAATATTTTGTTTGTCAAGATAAAAGTTTGCATTTTTTTCTTTTAAAAACTTATTTTTTTCATTTAAATATAATTTCCTTTATTTTAATGATATTATTAATAAATAAAAACTATATTTAATTTTATAATTACTAATTAACTGTTTATTTTTTAATATAATTCTAATATTTAATTTTTTTTTTAATTTTTCATTATTTATAGTAGTTTTATAAAAATTTTAAGTACTAATTATGATGGAAATAACTAATATTGCTACAAATTCTATTGAAAATGAAGTCTTCATATATAATAAAATTAAATATAAATTTTTAATTTGATCATGTTACCTTTATTTGTCCCAACAAAGACTAAAACAAAAGTGGAACTGCTTTTATATTATATCCAAATGTATGTATAAAAACTAAAAATATAATAACTTTCTAAATATTTTTACAAGTGACCAATCTTTACTGTGAAGAGTTATATATAACAATTAGAAAATTTTCAAAAATTTATGGAATGTTTGCATATACTTAGTAGATAAATTTTAATTATAATGTAACCAAATAAAAAAAAAATTAAAACTGGAACTGTAAATTGAAAACAACTACCTCATATAACTCTTGTATTATATAGAATGATAAACTAAAAACAGTTCCACTTTTAATGTAAAAGTCAGGCAATACAATTAGTTTGTGACTTGAATCCAATTTACAATGACAGATTTTAGTTGTTGCTTACCTAAATACATCATAGCTGAAATTTATCGAAAAAATCTTAAAAACATCATATTAAATTTTTAAAATTTATATTTACAAGCCCATATATATATATATATATTGTAACAGGCACATACGCCATTACATTATTTTTTTAAAAATTAGACAAATAAAAACTTCTTTTTTAATAATTAAAAATTGAAGATTAAAAATCATCTAAACTCTAATATATAAAATTGCATAGATGAAAAATTATTAAAAGAAAACTTTATTAAACAAAAAAAAAAGAAAATGTTTTAAAACTAAATACTAAAAAAAAGACTTGAAAGATTTAAAGATAAAAAACAATGTACAATAATTTAATTAATTCTATTGTATAAAATGGAAGTGATTATTTTAATTAGTAAAAGTAAACTAGCCCTTGGGCATTCCAAAATATAGAAGTAAAGGTCAGATAAGAGAGAAAAAACAATAGAAACTAATAGCCAATAAAAGAAATCCTGAGGAAATGGACCTCAACGAAAGGATCATCATCATCATGATGTAATGCCCACTGGGTCCGAAAGTTTATTAGAAAAGGAAAGAGATGTGATAGAGAGGGGTGATATGTGTTAAGTCAGAGAGAGTTGGAGAAGGGATTGAAAGATGTACTTTCAATTTCTTCAGTTGTTCTAAAAAAATGAAACATTGTTTTCCCATATTGCGGACTATAGGACATCTGGGTCCGGCAATAAAATACCAGCTACAATAAAGGACCAATGGCTAACTGCAAAATGATCTTCTCATGACTTTGTTGGAATTAACACCTTCCAAATTACAAGCAATTAGAAACTACAAACTTTTTTTTTAAAACAGTAAGAACTATCTATCTAGCTAATGAACATTTTCAAAACAGTAAGAACTATAATGCCAAAAATGTCTCAATATTTAAATAGAAGTAGAATTTCCTATCTGACTAAATTATTTATTAATTATTTTATTGAATGTATTTTTTTTTAAAATCATTTCCATTTTTTTTTTTTTTTTTTTAAGTTTTATTATGATTTTTTGTTTTTTCGTTAAACTAAACTTAATAAATGCTAAATTTAAGTTGGGCCTGAGTGGTGGCGTAGATTTGTAAAGTTATATTAGTTTAATTCAGGGAGGATAAATCTTAGGTTATTTGTTCCATAGTTAAATTGGGTCAATGAAGTGGATATATTGGTGTAATTAGTAAATGAAGTATGAGGTCCGCTACATGTAGAATCGCATTTTACATCGCACACCCCCCTTTTGCCTATGGAATGGGATAGTAAGACGGAAAATGAAGTCCCTTCCTATGGAGTTTTTTTTTATTGCTCTTCTTGTCAGACAGATGTAGTATTCCTGTCTGGATGAAAGTCAATGTCTTCTTTAACCATGCTGTTCAGATGTACATTCCTGACAGTATGGCATTTGTGCTGTCGTATTTCATGCTGCATTGAATACATCGATGTATCAGATGGATTGACATTAGTTTGACTGCGAACTTTTGGCCTAAGGTTAAATAAGGGGTAGAATATTTTCTTTTCAAATGCAATCTATGTAGTTTATTCATATGTGACACTTTAATAAAATATTAAATTCATCTGTGCAAACTTCAAAAATAAAAGTTAAAAATTAATTAAATGCTAAAGTAAACATACTAAAATAATAATGCTAAATTATATAAATATGTTTAATAAATGTTTGTGTGTGTTATTACTGGCAGTGGCTTCTTTTATTTATTTATTTTTTTAATTGAAATATTATTAGTTAAGAATTTATATTTTATAAATCTCTGCATCTCACTGAATTAGTGACATTGGGCTGATGGTCGGAATAAAATATATATAAATTTTTTTTTCTTAACTTACATATCTGCCTATTATATAAATTTTCCAGGTTCAAATGCCTGGTGGCACCTTATATGGCAGATACAGTAAGACTCTACTGATCATCTGACCATTATATATATATATATATATATATATATATATATATATTGGCTGCAGAAAGACGTTTTTTATTAACTGAAAAGAGACCCTTAGATTTCTCTTGGAGTTCTTAAAGGAACCATGCAGAGCAAATTGCTAATGTCTGATCCATATGTTTGGATATTGCAGCTGTTATTACTATGTGATTATTCATATAGTATACAAATGTTAATGGGCTGCTCACCAACATGTTTTAGTCAGCATTGTGAGTTTATTGGCTTTTTACCTCTAAGTTTAAGATTGAGAAACACCATGGTATTTTTTCTCAGTTGCCTGATAAGACAGAATGAATGTATGTGTAAATGACAAATATTTTTCAATAGATATATACAATCATAATGGACAAAAGAAAATAATTGCTCTTATTCCCAGGAGGTTGTAAAGTCACTAACCAAGGCAGCAATTGGTGGCTGAAGGTGGAGGGTACTAAGAATCCCCTGATTGTGGACCCAGGCCACCATTTGATGATGTCTTTTTATTTTGGTACTTACAACTGCAGATCACCTCCAAGTAAAGGAAGATTTCAGGAATAAGAAAAACCATCTTATATTAAATTGATCATTATTGACTTTGTGAAGTTAGAAAAAAAGATGAAGAGACAATTGATTTAAAAAGTGGACATGTACTTTATTATAAAGGCACAAGTATTGGAAATACAAGGGGAATAGGATTCATTATAAATAAAAAGTGGAAGAACAACATTGTGTAAATTGGTGGTGTATTGGACAGAATGGCAAAATTAGTTATACAATTTAATAGCAGATATTTCAGGTTTATGCCCCAACAAGTTCTCATAGTGATGAAGTAGTAAAAGATTTTTATATGGATGTACAAAAGGCTTTTGATCAGAGTAAACAACATTTTAAAATTGTTATGGAGACTTGGTAAACAAATGAAAGATGAATGTGCTGTAGGTAATTTTGGTTATAGTAATAGAAATGAGAGAGTGCATAGACTTGTGGAGTTTGCAGAAAAAGAAAACATATTATGAATTATTTTTTTGAGAAAAATGTTAAAGGGAAATGAAGATGGAAGCATCCAAATGAAGGTACAGAAGAATTAAATTATATTTTGACTAACAGAAAATACATAATTCAAGATTGTAATGTTCTTAATAAATTTAACACAGGAAGTGATCATCGATTAGTAAGATGTAAGATATGTGCTAATGCAAAACTAGAGAGACAAAAATTATTAAGAAAAATAATATTTACAGTTGATATTCCTATTCTTCAGAAACATTCTAGTGAATTTAAATTAGAACTTACAAATTAGTTTCAAGTATTAGTAGATTTTGAACATGATTCAGATTTAAATAAAATTAATAAGAAAATAACTGATCCACTTTTTAACACTGCAACAAAGATAGCTAGTAGAAAAAAGCAGCAATTGACCAATAAAATTTCTACTGAGACTAGAGAACTTATGAAGAAAAGAAGGAATATGAAGATATACAAAAATGATGCATAAAAGGGATGAATACCTGGAAATTTGTAAAATGGTGTGGAAAAGAGTTGAAAATGATATAAGAAGTCAAGCATTGGTAGTCGAGAGATCAGCACAGCTGCCTTACAAGCAGTTGTCCGGGGTAGTGGGTTCACTTCCTGACCAATGCTATGACACATAAAAAAGGATATAAGAAATTATAACTGTAAACTAGCAAGGAAAGCTGTAGAGGAGAATAAAAGTCTCAAGAGCATAAAACAACATATGGTATTGATAGGAAATCTATATCTGAAATAAGAAAAAAAAGGAATTATTACTAAAAAGAGAGATGACATCATGAAATGGGTAGAAAAATTCTATCAAGAATTATATAGAAATAAAGAACAAGAACCTCCTTTATCTATTATATCTTCTGAATTGCCCAGAATTTTAAATGAAGAAGTGAGACATGCAATTAAATATATGAAGAAAGGAAAGGCTCCAGGTAATGATTGAAATGTAAGTGTAGAAATGTAATTTTTTTTAGCAAAATTATATACCAAATCTCTAAATGATAAAGATGTACCAGATGATTGGAAGACTACAGTATTAATATTAATATTTTAAAAAGGTGATAAAGAAGATATTAGAAATTACAGATCAATCAGCCTTTTATTAGTTTTGCACAAAATTTTTACCAAGATAATTACAATCAACCAAGAGAACAAGCTGTATCTAAAAGTGGTTTTAGTATAGTAGATAATCTCCAGGTATTGAGAGAAGTTATAGAAAGGACACATGAATATGTGTTGCCATTATGCTTTGGATTTGTAGTTTACAAAGAGGCATTTGATTCTATAAACATTTCTTTAGTAATTATAGCATTGGATCATCAAGGTATAGATCCAGGATATTGTCAAATTTTAAAGAATATTTACAAAAATGCAACAGCAACAATTAGATTACATAATGATACTAGGAAAATCAACATTGAGAAGGGTATAAGACAGGGTGACTCCATATCTTCAAAACTTTTATAGTAGTGCTGCAAGAAATATTTTGTGGATTGAAATGGGAAGCTAAAGGAGTGAAAGTAAATGGTGATTACTTGTGTCATTAAGGGTTTTGCAGATGATGTAATTGTTTTTGCAAATAATCCCTTAGAGCTGCAGAAAATGTTGCAGGACTTATCATATGAAAGTAGGAATGTAGGACTAAAGATAAATGTTAAAAAACTAAAGTAATGTTCAATGGATTTCCTCAAAATATAAAAATAAACATTGACTATGATGAGGTAGAAGAAGTTAACCATTACAAGTACCTTGGTCAGATTATTAATAGGGATGTAAACATAATGGATAAAATTAATCATAGAATTAAACTTGGTTGGAGTGCTTTTGGTAAAAATAACTTGATACTAAAAGAAAATATGCCTATGTGTTTGAAAAGAAAAGTTTTTAATAAGTGTGTTTTACCAGTTCTTACTTATTGATCTGAGACTTGGACACTTAATAGAAGAGCAATATAGAGACTTCAGACTACTCAAAGAAGTATGGAGAGATGCATATTAGGAGTAACAAGAAGAGATCAAAAACACAATACATGGATAAAAGACCAAACAGGTATTACTGACTTCATTGAAAAAATTAAAAGACTGAAGTGGAGTTGGCTTGATATATTGCAAGAAGAGATGATAATAGATGGCCAATTGAAATCTTTAACTGGATTCCAAGAGATTGTCAAAGACTCAGAAAAAGATCACATGTGAGATGGATGGATGAAATAAGAAAGTGTGCAGGGGTGTGGAGAAGAGAAAATAAAGATCAGAGAAGTTGGATTGAACTTAGAAAGACTTTTATCCTGCAGTGGATTGATAATGGTTGATGATGATAATATATATATATATATATATTATAGAATAGACTTATTTACTTGTTTAATATTTAAGAAGTTGTTATATTTCACAGATATATACATTTATAATATTTATGTCTGATTTATAACCCTTACTTAATTATGGATAAGGAACTAAAAGTAGTTTCACTTTTAACTAATGGTTAGCCAGACAAATATTATTAAAAAACAAAATTTAATTTGCAAAGTTTGTTTTAAATTAGTTGTTTGCTTACATCATAGTTAAAATTTATTTACAAAAATAAATGTACAAATCTGTTAAACTTTCAATATTTATACTCATTTATATATGTCATACCATTTACACCTTTTTATACACTTTATCAATACTTTTATTACTATTATTTGTATTACACTAACAGTTTTGACTGTCCTGCATTCATCATCGGAGCTACAATATTCAAATATATAATTGTACAAATATTACACTTATCCACATATTAATAAACACAATTATTACAATATATATATGTATATATATATATATATATATATATATATATATATATATATATATATATATATATATATCTATATATATATATATAATATTGTAGCTGCAATGATGACTGCAGGACAGTCAAAACTGTTAGTGTAATACAAATAATAATAATAAAAGTATTGATAAAGTGTATAAAAAGGTGTAAATGGTATGATATGTTATAATAGAAATCAATACATAGGAAAAGAAGAAGTATATAATTATATTACTTCCATTTATATATGTGTTGGTTCATATGTGTATGATTTTTTTTTTTGATAACACATTGACTTCAACAATTTAAGAGCGATATTAATAATCATTATTTTCACCCTTAGTCTAATATATCATAGTATTTTAAATTTACGAAATTCATAATATGTCTGATATATCATAAATGTTTAATACTATTGCTGTTATTAGATCATGTAATTTTAGCTTGCATTGTCAATTTTAAACAGTTGTTATCTAATTACATCATAGTTGAAATTGTCAAGCATTAGTGGTCAAGCTGTCAGTGACAGCTGTTTCACAAGCAGTTGTCCCAAGTTAGCGGGTTCACTTTCTGGCTGATGCTATGACACATGAGAAAAAAAAATATTATATTACGATGTTTATACATAGAAGCTCTTGAAAAATCTTTAAATTAATAATAATAATAATAATAATAATAATAATAATAATAATAATAATAATAATAATAATAATAATAATAATAATAATAATAATAATAATAATAATAATAATAATAATAATAATAATAATAATAATAATAATAATAATAATAATAATAATAATAATAATAATAATAATAATAATAATAATAATAATAATAATAATTATTATTATTATTATTATTATTATTATTACACCATACTCATTACCTGTCACCCTGGAATACATGGAATTTCCAAAATTGTATTTACATATTTAAGCTGCTTCAGTGTCCAACATGTGTGCACCCTTGCAAATTACTTATCATAGAAGCTTTATGTATTGAAGGCTTATACCCTAATGCAATGGTGCACATTAACACGAAGCCAGCCACAATATAACTCCAATCTAAGGTCTTTATTCATATCTGTTATCCATCATGATCCTTGAAAATGTTAATAAGTTAGAATCCTATTTTCTCCCTCACATCCAGCCAATTTGCAATTAAAAAATCATTCACAGTACATGATGTGCTCATCTTCAAGGTGGTATTGATCTTGTTATAGGACCACAAAAATATGTGCAATTGCTGTTTTAATTGACATTAATAAGACCTTTGATTTAGTCAACATCAATATGTTAATAAACATGTTAGCCAACACCACCATTCCATCTATCCTCCTTTGTGTATTAACTAAGTTGCTGTTGAACTGTAAAATTTTCATCACACTCAGTGGCAAAAATTTTCCATCATTCATTGCTACACAATACATCTCATAAAGTTTCTTTCTCAGCACCTTACTTTTCACATTTTACATTAATCTACTTCTAATAAAAATACAGCAAGCTTTCACAGGCATTCATATACCAAATACATTGCAAATATAACATGAATTGGGATATATGGATGACAATACTGTCTTACTCCTACCCAAAAAGTAACTACTGACTCTACACAAAATTCTTTAAGAATTTACATCTGCCCACAGACTAAAGTTCTATCCAAACAGGACTGTGGCCTGATCTCTTTTCAATAGTAAGTCCTGCACACAGATTTATCAAAGATAAATCTACAAACTTCCTTGGATTTTCTTCTATATAGGCTAATGTGATAATGAACAAAAAAAATGAGGCAAAAAAATCACAATGTCACTATAAAAAGTGTACCTATTCATATATTTAAAAGTGCAATTGTTCAAACAATTGCTAATCATCTGAATAACTTGCTACACACCCATAATAATATTCTCAAAAGCATTTTGCACAAGCATTTTTGGCAAAGAAAAACATTAACCATATCTTTAAAATGTCTTAGCCACCTATTCATGAGCAATGGATTGATTAGGATTGCACACTATCTACACTTTTCATATTCAAAAAATTATAAATTAATCACAACCACATTCAGGTATTTATCCTCAATACAGTCTCTTCCCCAGATAATGCCAACAAATTACCCTTTCCCCCACAACATTATCTATCAACTGTCATCAGCCACATAAGAACCATATCCATTCAAGTATCTCTTCAGTTCATAAGCATGTATATATATTGGCACATCTATGATTTATTTATCCAAACTTACCCAATGCCAATCCCACACAAATGCTGAGGATCAACAACAAATTAAAACATCGTCTCTAGAGCCAAATTTTTTTAATTTTCTCATCAAAATCAATCTCCATGCCCTAACTATTTCATATTTTCTGCAATGCAAGTGCTTGCATATTAACAAAGACACTTTCTGCATCTTATGCCACTGATCAGAAAAAACTCAACCACACTTGTTTCATGACTGCTTATCATTAGAAATATCTGACACAATATGTTCAAAGCATCCAAAGACCCAAACACTATTCTCCAGGACATTATCACCATATTTCTCAAGGCCTCTACACCTATAGCTCATGTAGTCAATTTCATTCTATACACATTTTGGTGGACTTGCTGCACTTTCATCTTTGGTAACAACATAAGATACCAACTTTCTATATTCTACAACAAAGTGATAGCTTAAAGCCAGAGGCAATAAAATATAACACCCTGATATATGTTTCTTGTACCTACAGCCATCTTTACCAAAAAAGCACCACCATAAGTCAACAGTCACACAGTTTACAGTGATCTAACCTCATTTCATTACAAGTTCATTGCATTAAACCAAACACTATGTATATTAACCTTAATATCTATAGTTCATCACATACTCACAAAAGTTACACCATGCTTTACTGTAGCTATACAATACTACATTGCAAGTCACTGCAACAAAAGCAACTGTCCATGCATTATTCACTGTATTAACCCAAAGTAACAGTGAAAATGACATCCATACAACTGAGACTCACATAACAGTATGCCAATATGCCAATAATCTGGATGGTAACCAGGCAACTAATACTTAGTGGACATTACCACACAACAGTATACACAATCCAAACAAGAGTAACTAGTTATCCATAACATATTACTAAAAATGGATTATATTAGATTTGCTCAACTTTATGCAAAAATACAACTGTATTCTATGCATATGCATTCTATAAACTCTTTATTTATTCCACCAACCCATGCATAAATGCAAACCCTTTCCCCATTAAAATATGTAACCATCTAAATTAAAACTGTACATATATTTATAAGTTCAAAAATGTAAGCATATGTACATGCTGACAAGCAAACTAACACCTAGTATGAAATAAAATTCCTTTTTGAATAATAATAATAATAATAATAATAATAATAATAATAATGATAATGATGATTATGATGATGGTGGTGATGCTATTGCTGCTATTACTACTTACTACTACTACTACTACTACTACTACTAATAATAATAATAATAATAATAATAATAATAATAATAATAATAATAATAATAATAATAATAATAGTAGTAGTAATAGTAGTAGTAGTAGTAATAATAATAATAATAATAATAATAATAGTAGTAGTAGTAGTAGTAGTAGTAGTAGTAGTAGCAGCATTAGTTGTAGTAGTAATAATAATAATAATAGTATCCAAGCTTTTAATTCTTCTAGTTTTGGCCATTTTGAATTTTTTGTCATAGATTGTACTTACTATGCATAGCTTTTTGTAGGACCTTTTTTTGTCTTTTACAAGTCCTTATCATCTTTTCAATTGGTAGTGATCTGAAATTCCTCTTTGTTGCCTTATTTTCCAGTTTAGTATATGAAATCATTTGTAGCTTGAATGCAGTATCATAGCAGAATCTGCAATATTTTTGAGCTATGTTTCACCATAAAGTAACACAAAGTATCATAGAATACGGATAATGTTCTGAATAAATCTACTAAGTTTAAAGCTTAAACATTACAGTATATTGTTAAAGTGTGATCACAAATGCTTATATTGAATGAATTGTAACCATTGCATGTCAGTGGATCAGAACTCTATATTATTGGAATGCTCCCTCTTTCAGTAAAGAAGCATGAAATATATCACGTAACTCATTATTTTTACAGAACAAAAATAAATTATGGAAATGATTTATTCAAAACCACTGTTTCAAAAAAGGACAAAATGCTTTATATGTATATTAATATAAACCAGGAGTTTTAGACTGACTGAAATTTTAACTCATAATTTTGATTACCAGGCAAGAAGACACACCCCATATTTTAGGTGTATTCTGAGAGCAAAAAAGTGCATCCTATACCCTAGAAAATATAGTGTTTATTTCATATTATATAATAGTTAGACTTTTCTCACACATATAATAAACATAGTATTGGAGCATTATAAATGACTATCTAACAATTTATCAGCCAAGAAGTAAATATAAAAACCATCTTCTCAGTATTTGATTACTTTGGTGAGTATTATCTTTTCTTCATGGTTCATATATAGAAGGATGATGGAGAACCAATTACACTGCAATGGGTTATTTAAAGGCTCATTATTTATACGTCATTTCTAAGAATTAGAATGATATTTCAGCTGGATTTCAGCTGTTATAATCTAGATAGCATGACTAGGAGGTACTTAATACTTCTGACACTGTTGATTAAAGCAGTCTTAATGTCACATGTTATATGAATAAAATGTTCATCGTTTACTGCAGTGGTAATGAACAGTCTGTGTAGCCAAGGTCCATTTATCACAGCTCAAATCTGTCAATTCTAATGCTCAAAATTTTATTTTTCAAATTAATTATTCAATCAATAAGAAATTTAAAAATAGAATTTAGAAGTGATGAGATTAAAAGAAGATCAGAGTAGTAATTAATTTGATTGACATATTTTCTATAATTTTTTATTTATTTAGATAAAAACATTATTATTTCATCATGTTAAATGGTGCAGCTAGGTCTTTATAAAATTTTTGAAATTATTATGATTGTCACTTCTGGATAAGATTTTAGCACTGAATACAGTGTTTATTCTAGCAAGCATATATAACAGTTAGACTGAGTGCTCTAAAAGTCCATCGTTTTATTGCATTATGTTCTATTTTTTAGTACTGACACAGTTGTTCATGTTTATTTAAAGCTTAATAGGCACTATGAGTGATTTTTAATAAAGTATTGTTAAATTTTTGCTTATAAAATTATTTTATGAAGAGATAAATTAGTAGCATGCAATTCATGATATATAAGTTAATGAATAAGATGTGCAAATGTAAAAGGTTTCTACTATTTACATAAGAGGAGCAGGATATAAGAAGTCATCTAATATGTCATGTTCCATGACAAATTGACAACATATTTTAATAATTCATAAAATTAATTTGTTGGTGATATTAATAATTATTATTGTTATAGATCATTCCAAGCATTAAACAGTAAGTTCTAATAGCAGAAGTAGTTGAAAACAAGAATCAATCAACGCATTACATAATTTTATCACATAATCACTATTTTCTATGCTTACACAAACTATGAAAACAATAGCAAACTCTCCATGCAGTAGTGCCATGAACCTGAGTGATCACCATTGTAAATCATTATTACAATCATTGGAAGGCAATATCCAATACAATGATGTATGGAATATTATCCACATTCTAATCTTAGAATATATGGATTTTATATTCAAATGTTTTAGAGAATAACAATGGTAATGTCTCATTACAAGTATGGCATTTTGTAAAAGTATACATTAATATATATATATATATATATATATATATATATATATATATATATATATATATATATATATATATATATATATATATATATATATATATATATATATATATATATATCATCAACCATTAACAATTCACTGCAGGATGGTCTCTCCAAGTTCAAACCATCTTTTCCTATCTTTAGCTTCTCCTCTCCACATCACCCCTGCACACTTTCTTTTTTCATCCATCCATCTCACATGTGGTCTCTTTCTGGGTCTTTTACAATCTCTTGGAATCCAGTTCAAAATTTCAATTGTCCATCTATTATCATCTCTTCTAGCAATATGTCCAGTCCAACTCCAGTCTTTTAATTTTTTCAATAAGGTCAGTAACACCTGTTTGTTCTCTAACCCATACATTGAATTTTTGATTTCTTCTTGTTACTTCCAACATGCATCTCTCCATACTTCTTTGAGTGATCTGAAGTCTCTGTATTGCTCATCTATTAAGTGTCCAAGTCTCAGATCCATACGTAAGAACGGGCAGAACACATTTATTAAAAACCTTCCTTTTCAAACACATAGGCCTATTTCCTTTAAGTATCAAGTTATTTCTACCAAAAGCAGTCCAACCAAGTTTAATTCTATGATTAATTTCATCCATTATGTTTTTATCTGTATTAATAATCTGACCAAGGTATTTGTAACTGTTAACTTCTTCTAACTCATCATAATCAATCTTTATTTTCATATTTTGAGAAAATCTATTAAACATTACTTTAGTCTTTTTAACATTTATCTTTAGTCCTACTTTCCTCTGATAACTCCTGCTACATTTCCTGTAGCTCTAAATCATTATTTGAAAAAACAATTAATCATCTGCAAAATCTAAATGACTTGAATAATCTCCATTTACTTACACTCCTTTAGCTTCTCATTTTAATTCACAAAATACTTCTTGCAGCACTGCTGTAAAAAGTTTTGAAGATATGGAGTCACCCTATCTTACACCCTTTTCAATGTTGCCTACTATCATTATGTAATCAAATTGTTGCTGTTGCATTTTTATAAATATTTTTTAAAATATGACAATACTCTGGATCTACACCTTGATGATCCAATGCTTTAATCACTGAAGAAATGTTTATAGAATCAAATGCCTTTTCATAATCTACAAATCATAAGCATAATGGCAAATCATATTCATTTGTCCTTTCTATAACTTCTCTCAATACCTGGATATGATCTACTTTACTAAAACTACTTTTAAATTCAGCTTGTTCTCTTGGTTGGTGGAAATCCATTTTTTTTGTAGATGAGTTGTAATTATCTTAGTAAAAATTTTGTATAAAACTGATATAAGACTGATAGGTCTGTAATTTCTAATATCTTCTTTATCACCTTTTTAAAATATTAATAATAATCGTACATTCTTCCAATCATCTGGTACATCTTTATCACTTAGACATTTGGTATATAACTTTGCTAAAAAAATTCTATTTCTTCACCTGCTTCCTTATATCAATTATAATTCCATCATTACATGAAGCCTTCCCTTTCTTCATAAATTTAATTGCATGTCTCACTTCTTCATTCAAAATTCTGGGCAATTTGGAAGATATAATAGGTATAGGAGGCACTTGTTCTTTATTACTAAATACTTGTTGATAGAAGTCTTCTACACCTTTTATGATGTCATCTCTCTTTTTAGTAATAATGCCATCTTTTTTTCTTATTGCAGATATAAATTTCCTACCAAAGTATTGTTTTATATTCTTTAGACTTTTATTCTTTTCTGCAACTTTCCTTGCTAGTTCACAATTATACTTTCTTATATCATTTTCAATTCTTTTCCACACCATTTTACAAAATTTGAGATATTCAATCTTTTTTTAATGCATCATTATTGTATATCCTCATATTCCTTCTTTTCTTCATAAATTCTCTAGTCTCAGTAAACATTTTATTGGTCAATTGCTGCTTTTTTCTACCAGCTATCTTTGTTGCAGTTTTTAAAAGTGCATCAGTTATTTTTCTATTAATGTCATTCAAATCTGAATCATGTTCAAAATCTACTAATACTTGAAACCGATTTGTAAGTTCTAATTTAAATTCAGTAGAATGTTTCTGAAGATTAGGAATATCAACTGTAAATATTGTTTTTCTTAATAATTTTTGTCTCTCTAGTTATGCATTAACATGAATCTTACATCTTACTAATCGATGATCACTTCCTGTATTAAATTTATTAAGAACATTACAATCTTGAAATATGTATTTTCTGTTAGTCAAAATATAATCCAATTCTGCTGTACCTTCATTTGGATGCTTCCATGTCCATTTCCTTTTAACATTTTTCTCAAAAAAAGAATTCATAATATAAAGTTTTTTTTTCTTCTGCAAACTCTCTCATTTCTATTACCATAACTAAAATTACCTACAGCATTTTCATCTTTCATTTGTTTATCAATTCTAGCATTAAAGTCTCCCATAACAATTTTAAAATGTTGTTTACTCTGATCAAAAGCCTTTTGTACATCCATATAAAAATCTTCTATTACTTCATCACTATGAGACCTTGTTGGGGCATAAACCTGAATTATCTGCTTTTGGTATCTGCTATTAAATTGTAAAACTAATCTTGCCACTCTGTCCAATACACCATCAATCTCCACAATGTTATTCTTTCATTTTTTATTTATAATAAATTCTACTCCACTTGTATTTCCAATATTTGTGCCTTTAAAGTAGAGTATATGTCCACTTTTTAAATCAATTGTTTCTTTACCTTTTCTTCTAACTTCACAAAGTCCAATAATGTCCCATTTAATATAAGACAGTTCTTCTAACTCTTGAAATCTTCCTTCACTTAAAAGTGATCTGCAGTTGTAAGTACCTAAATAAAAAGTCATCATTAAACGGCAGCCTGAGTTTGCAATCAGGGGATTCTTATCTCACTCTGCCTTCAGCCACCAACCACTGCCTTGGTTGGTGACTTTACAGCCATCTGGGAATAAGGGCCATGATTTAATTTTGTCTGTCATGATTGTATATATTGGAAAAAATATTCTTAAACTTGGAAATTAAAATCCAATAAACTCATCATGCTGGCTAATGCATGTTGGTGAGCAACCCATCCATGTTTGTATACTATATGAATAATCACATAGTAGTAGCAGCTGCAATGATAAGAATGTATGGAGTGTACATTAGGAATTTGCCCTGCTTGGTTCCTTTAAGGCCTCCAGGAGGAATCAAAGGGTCTCCTTTCAGTTAATAGCAAATATTAATTCATATATATATATATATTATAACGATCCAAACGAAGTGGTAGATCGCATCGCACCGCACCGCACTACCAAAGGGCGCCATCTAGGCATTTAAGCCTAGAAAAATTTATAGAGTAGGCAGATACGCGCTGTTAGGATTCCACTTTATTTACATATTTAGATCGTTAGCCCATTGTCACTAGCTCAGTGGAATAGCAGAGATTTAATAATATCATTTACTAGTATATAAAAGAATAAAGTAAGCCACTGCCAGTAATTATCATACAAACAGATTTATTTATGCACATATATATAAGGTTTAAAATTATTTTAGTGATTTACATTTAACATTATTTTTAACTTTGATTTTACTTTAATTTACATTGAGTTACTATTATATTATAAATTTACATTTTTAATCAAGTTCGCACAGATGGGATTATAGAAGCTTGTTTTAATATGTTGCTATAGATCGGTTACATAGATTTCAACGGTCAAAAACATTTCAAAGTAAACATAAACGATCAAAATACAAAATTATTGATTACTGACAATTGCATAGGGAATTATAAGAAACCCTCTAGTATTCATCGTAAGATACTTGCATCGTCACCAATAACTTAAAAGACATCCGAATAAATACATTTTAGATACTCACCGTAAGGTATCATTATTTATCGAATGTCTATATATTTTGATCAAATATGAAACGCAAAACATAGTTAACCGATAAACAATCCATGCAAGCGTCTATAAACAACTTAAATTTAATAGTTTTATTTAGGATCGAGCCTGAATCGACTACATAGATTTGCATTTAAAAATAAAATATTCTATCCCTACTTAACCTTAGGCAACACATTTCGCAATCAACTGGTGCCAATCCATCTGATACATTCATGTATTCAATGTAGCATGATACGACAACACAACAATATTGTCAGGAATGTACATCTGAACAATATGTAGAAATAGAAACGACATTGACTCTCCACCCACAGGGATGTGACATCTGTGGGCAAGTAGATCAATAAACTAAAACTCCATAGGAATGGGCTGCGGTATTCTGCCGACTTACAAACCCATCCATAGGCAAACAGAGGGTGTGTGGCGTATATCTATAATCCTGCCCGTAGCGGATCTCATATTACACCTACTAATTACATAAATATATCCAATCCATTGAACCAATTCAACTACGAAATGAACAACCCAAGATTACCCTCCCTTAATATATCTTTACAAATCGATACAGCCATTCACGCCCGACTTAAGTTTAACATTTTTTTTATAATTTATTTAACGGAAAACAGAGATCATAATAAAACTTAAAGAACAAAATTAAATAAATAAATAAATAAATGGAAATGATTTTACAAATTAAATACATTAAATAAAATTATAACTAATTAATAAAATAATGTTGGTCAGATAGAATAATATTGAAATCATTTAAATCTGGAAAGTTTTTAATTTACTGTTCATAAATTTTAAAGTCTTACGGTTATTGAAATAGTTCATCTTCGTATATTCCTTGCCGTTTGCACGTGAATTCCCACGTCGTCCGAAGATTTGTATCCGGTTGATCGATTTATTTATCCTTTGGAGATTTTTATTTTTTTTTTAGTGTAATTGGTCCTCAATGAAGAAACGATGGCCCATTTTTCTTCCTTTCTTACAGAACTGAAGGGATTGAAGCTGTGCGTCTTTTTCAATCACCTCAGCACTAACACCTAGCTGTTACATCGTCAATGATCAATCACTCCTTATTCACTAAACTACCAAGCTTTCCAAAACCTGTCCTTTTTATATTAATGTCAAGGATTGAATTAACATTGCGTCATGGAGTGATGATTCTTTCGCTGAGGTCCGATTTCCCAAATGGATTTCTTTCATTGGCTAATCAGTTTCTATTGTTTTTTTTTTTTTTATCTGACTGAGGTTATTACATTTAAATGCTCAAGGCTGGTTTTAATTTAACTAATTAACAATCATTTCCATTTCTAATTAATTACCCTGTTTTCCAAATCAAAAATATATTTCAAGACAAATTTAAAGATATAATTTTATCTCCAAATCTTTTTTAAAATTTAGTTTTAAAAATACCTTTTTCTTTAATAAAAATTTTATTTTAATAATTTTTTATTATCTGTGCGACTTAATATATAAGAGTTTAAGACGATATTTTAATTTCAATTTTTAATTTTTAAAGAAAGTTTTTAAATGCGAACTTTTTATTTTAACTTGTTTAATAATATATATAAAAAAAAACAATGTAACGAACGTCTGTGCTCGTTACAATATATATATATATATATATATGGCTTAAAATAAACAATAGTGTTAAAACATTAGATAAATGTAAAAAGTCAAGGTTGTCTGAATGAATCTGGTTTAATTAAAGCATATGTAATGAAGCCTATTTGCATTATTTTATGTCTAGGAAGAGGCAGATCTGTGAAATCAATGATAATTTATTGACTGTAAGATTGTGCATGCTTGGAGAATTATGGAGCTACAAAGCTACCCATCTCAATCATGATAAATTTCTACTTTTGTTTAGGTATTGCAGTTTTTCTGATACTATTCAATATTCCATATAAGATATCGACTGGTGTGAACAAAAGCATTATGAGAAAAAAGACATTAACCTTAAATTATCCTTACTTTTTTTCATCAGTCACTTAAGTTAATATGGGATCCTGTCCAAGTTTGTCATGACATCAGTTATTTCCATATAGTAAATGTAATAATGGAACTGTGTACAGCTGCATTTTCACAATAATTACATCACATCATTTCTGAGTTGAATGCCCTTGAAAATTAAGAAAGAAATTACAATGATGGACTTAGTAGGGCGGCAGTAATTAACTGTGATCTTTGCTGAAGGCAATAATCTTGCTAATGAATCAGGTTTAAACTAGATTTTGTACAGTAATGTTGTTTGGAAAAGATTGTAAGTTTAATACCAACCTGCCTTCTACATAAGTGAAAGAATCTATAAAATGTTGTGCTGTAAATAGCCTGTGGAGGTACTAAAAATGATTAATATAAACCTATTATTTCTAAATATAGCTATATGGAATTTGCAAACTTTACATAATAAAATTCTTCAAGATCAAAATGAAGAATTATACTGATTGTTAAAGAACTTTCAAAATTTAAAATTGATATTGTTGCTCTTAGAGAAATGTAATAATAGAACAGATGTGTGGTTAAAGGGTTTTATGGAGAGGCAGTTTAGTTATTGAAAGGGGAGTAGATGGTATTGGGTTTCCTGTGAATTCTAATTTATTATCTTCTACTTTTAGAATTCCACATTGCATCACTCCAAAGGCTATATTGGGATTATAACTTTCCTCGCATAATTGTACTAGTGCTTATTTTGTTAGTGCTTCTGATCAAACATTAAATTCTGAGCATTTATTTTTGCTGAATGACATTATTTCAGTAATATATCAAATGATCACAATTTTCTTCTTGGAGACAAATTGTTGTCCATAAATGGCATTGGTTCTCCAAATTTAAATGTTGGTTTTTATTGAATGTCTGCTCATCATATGTATTAACTAACACAAACACTTTGTTTAGGCAGAAAAAAATGCTATAAAGGAACATGAATGCATGTAAGCCAAACAACAATTTTTAATAGATTACATTATAATTAGGAATTAGAATATACGTTTATGTTATATAATCACTTATAAGTGCAGATTGTATTATTAGTGCACTAAAAGTTTAAAAAGATTGTTGCATTATTCCAATTACATTCACAAGAAAATTGATGCTTATTTTTAACTACTATACACTCTCAATTTTAACAGCCATTAAATGTTAAAATTCCTAATTTCTATCTTCAAAATTGTAATATTACCAAGACATGGAATTCTATTAAGGCATGTCTTATGGATGCAAGCATATCTGTTCTAGAGTTTACTAAAAAAGAATCATGTCTATTTTTTGACAAAGATTTTTTATTGGTGATTTGATTAAAAAGGGAAAATGTGACATTTTCTTCTTGATAAAATAATAAAATATGGAACTTCATAATAAATATTGAACAAGAAGGTATATAAATGATTTGTAAATTAAACTGTAAAGAAGATACAAGTTTTTTCTGTTTGTGTCACTATTTCAGATCTTTTTTGTTGCAGTAAAAGTAATATCTGAATCTCAAAAATGGTATCATAATCCTATTAAGAGGTGGAAGGACCATTTTATTCATGGTTTAAAAAATGTACAAGAATTGAAATGTATGACTTTTAATCTAATTTAAATTTGGACAAAAATATTTTACTTAAAATAGCTTTTAATAATGTTAAAAATGGAAAGGCTGAAGGTCTAAAAATTTTAAAATATCCAATAATATGTTATCATCAAAAATATTGCAATTTTAAAAGAATATGTAGGTGATAGATGAGATATCATGGAATATCATTATTATCTGCTATAACAATGGTACATTTAATAATTTTGTTTAATGGATTGCTTCTTGTCATAGATGAAAGGTTGTCAAAGATTCAGTGTGATTTTAAAGAATCAAGAAGAGTTAAAAACAAAGGTGATTTATACATTGTTTTATTTGATTTAGTCAAAGCATTTGATTCAGTTAATGAGATAGATCTATGGCATTGTTTGAAATTAGTTGTCCACCAAAATTTATTTTATTATATAGTTTCTGGGAATAAAAGGAAGTGTTATTAATACAGTTGAAAAATCTGAAAAACTTGAAATAAAAATGTGTATCAAACAAGAATATGTATTTATTTCAAATTGTTCCAATTTTTATGGCCGTGGTTTTTCCAACTGTTTAGCAGTTTAATGAATCAGGAATAAAAATGCAATACAGGTTTGATGGTGGAATTTTTAATTTGAATTGATTATAAGTAGAAATAACAACTTCAACTTTTGGCTTCTACATTTATAGTATATTGATGATTGTGCTTAAAAAAGAGACCTAAAGAATGTATTTAACGTTTGAAAGCAATATATAAAAACTTTGATTTAATAATTAATATTAAAACAATGTATTTCTTTATCAGTTGATGATAAAAAAATCCTCAGCATTTTTTGATTGGGTAGTTATCATGTGAGAAGGCATCCAATTGAATATTTTGGAAGCTTTATTAGTAGAAAGATAGATTTAAATATTAAAATAAAACAGAGATTGAAATATGTTTCTATTCCTTTAACAAATTAAAAGATAGAATATTACTTCTCTGAAAAATAACTGTTTGCAACTGAGTTATTTGTATGTAGAGTTGCTATTTTACTTAATTTATTGTATTCAACTGAAACTTGACAGTCTTTCAATGTAATATGTAAAGACTTCCTTAATTAAAGGGTATTTTATACTGAAGTTGAGCATGGTTTTTATGGGAGAGATAGACCTGCTTTACATTATAACAATTATGGTGCTTGTCTTCATTGGGAAGTTATGGTAAAGAATAGAATAATCTGGAAAACTGTAATAGCCATGATGTTAAATGATTTTAAAAAGAAAAGTTTTCTCTTGAAAAAATTAAGGCATAATTACAAAATGGGTCGATATTTTCTATATGAAGATATATTTGGGGTTCATAGAATGGTTTGCATAGTAATCTGCAAAATTGATCTCTAGAATATTTTTTAAAATATTTTTCCACTTTGGAATGGGAATATACATCTACAAATAGCACAAAATCTCAGGGTCAATTTTTTTAAAAAAAAAACTAAATTAAAAATGGTTTATACATGTTTTGAAAATAGAACAAGTCAAATTTTGTAACAGAAAGTATTTCAATTTAACTTTATTTTTTTTGTGTTTTTCAAAAATTGTAAACATTGTAAGCATTAACATTATTTGTAATAGACATATTCAATTCACCAGATAATCTATGTTTAAATGATTTCTAAACTTAGTTTTAATGGTAATTATTATATCAAAACCTCCTCACCATCAGCATTTTGGAATGGATTAGCTTTACAAATAATTTTTTAAATTAATTATTATCTTATAATAATAGGTTCTTTAATGTTTCTACTGCTCCACATACAATGATAAATTTGAAGTTTAAATACTTTTTATCATATTATTTTTTAATTTTCTGGAACAAAATGAAGTGACTGTATTTATATATTGGACTATTAGATGATATAATAATCCAATAGATAAATACAACTAAAAAATCATCATCACACAGCTTCAGGAAAACACAAAATGAACTAACATTTAAACTAATCTTGAAAGTCCTGGATTTTCAAAGTAATGTAGATCCTGGATAAAAAGATTTCATTGTACCAATTATAAAAATTATTTTTTGGAAGTTTCTTCTCTATGCAGTCATAAGTTTTCTTAATAACATGGAACAATATATATACTATATAATTGTTAAGATAATGTCAT
Source organism: Epiperipatus broadwayi (assembly GCA_028023455.1). Classification (NCBI taxonomy): domain Eukaryota; kingdom Metazoa; phylum Onychophora; class Udeonychophora; order Euonychophora; family Peripatidae; genus Epiperipatus; species Epiperipatus broadwayi. The sequence goes on along the minus strand of JAQFVV010000067.1, from coordinate 6,603,781 downwards.
ATTTTATATAGTTTCATTGAATTGAAATAACATTTTCTAGAAACTGAGATCCAACTTTCTTGATTTTGACTTTATTCTTTAAAAAAAAATTTAAAGTTATACTAAGTTACTGAAATCAAGGTCACCTTGTATTGTGAGGTTCATTTTTAAGGTAAACATGACCATTCTATTTACTCATTGCAATGCTTAATTAAAATCTAATTATTGACTAAAACACATACAAAAAATGTCAAAAGTTAAGTCACTAAATGAAGAGCCAGTTGTTCTGATATAAAAGTAATACACAATAATTATAGACTAAGTTTGAATGATAAGCTTCTTGCTCTGATCATGAAATTAATTTGTCATAATAATAACTAATGTATCAAATGGGTATATTTTCTAATTTGGAAAATTATTTACTAATGATTGTCATTATATGTGTAACAAATCCAAACAAATGTATACCAACAAGATTTATATTGTAATTGTACTTTTATTTTCCTTAATAAAAAAAGTTTCATTCTAATTTATTCAGTTATGTTCAGTTACATTGGAAACTTTTTACAATATGATTTTTCATATACTCAGTTTAATGAAAAGGATGTAAAGTGATGATCTTAGAATTTCCACTTTTTTAAAATCAGTATTGATTTCTATAAAGTATTCTTTAATCTGTTTGAGATCCTATTCAGTACTGCTATAACATATAAGAATTTGATTTACATAGAAATGTGGCAATGCTACTATGATTTCTATGAATTGTATACTCAAGCCCATTCCATGGCTTTGTCTACTCAGGTGCAAAATTATGTTGTTTTATTTAATTTGATTTAATTCTAGGGTAAGGTTAATTAATGAATCCATCGTTAGATGGCTTTCCTGCAGCAATTTTGTAGTATAAATTTCTGAAGTTTGTTAATTAGACTATAATATTTGCTGTATACAGATGTATAATAAAAGTGCTGATGAAATAGTTCCAAATATAATAAAGTTGTCTGTCTCAAAAGCAGCATAGAGATGTAATTACAGACCAGGTCTAACTGATAAAACAATACAATCATATAAATAACATCTAAAATAACATAATCGGTTAACATTAGCAAAATCAAAGTATTGAAACATTAGTTTTTTTTACGACTTTTTAAAATTCTTTTGATTATCTAATGATTTAAATTTTTTTATTAAGGCAAGTTATTTGTGCAATCTGTACAGTGTGCCATCTGGGTGTATTATCCTTTCTGGATTCTGGCACAAAATGGGCCTGTGTATATTATAAATATAGCTGTAATAATTTTTATTACCAACATTTTCTAAAAAATTAGTTATTACATTAATATTGCAAACAGATAATTTTACAATGCCAGAACAATGCATAAACTTCAATATCAGTACTTTTAATTATACAAACAGCATGTTTGACACACTGATGCTATTATATTAGTTAGTTATGACACAGTGATGCATATATATATTTTTATTATTAATATGATACACTAATGCTAGTATGTCTTTAATTATGAGACACAGGTACTGTAAATTTCATCAATTATGAGAGTATAAAAGATCATCTTTTTTATTTAAAATTTTATTTTCAGCAACACTATTTCTGCACTCAATGGAGTTGAAGGTATATCTTTTGCTTTTTAAGTTACCAGATATTTTACATATTTTTCCAAGGATCATGAGCTTTTGTGTATACAGCATTGTCCATTAAAATATTTACTTTTCTGACATGTACTATCTTAATTTACATATTCAGTTATTGAATTCCAAATTTTAGAGATTTCTTATAAAATCTCACAGAAAATCACAATTCTGACTTTAAACTTCTTTATTTCAACCATGTGACTATTGAAATATATGTGATCAAAGATCATCTATTTACTTATTTTTATGCTGCTTAAATTTCTATTATTTTCAAGTTTGAAGCATATTTTGCAACTATTATTGTTACGTGTTTCACAATATTTGAAAATATCTTTTAGTTGCATATTCTTAATTCAGTTATATGTGGCATCCAAATTTCAACAATAACAGCAAAAAACTCTAAAAACTATTTTATTACATTTGTCTTTGTGTGTGTGTGAATCCACTGAATTTTTGATTATCAGTTTTTTGTTTCAAGTTTTCAAGATTTTAAAATGAACATAATTTCAAAGAAAATTAGTTGAAACTATAAGAAGAGTTGGTATGATAAAGAACAATGAAAACAATGAACTAATAAAAAAAAAAGGAAAATGTCTATGAAGTTCTCATTTGAATAATCATTGTTTTAGAATTTATAGCTAAAACTGATATAAATGGTTTTATTTTTTATTTCAAGACTTAATAACAAATTTTATTGTTATAAAACTAACAAAATATTATGAGTCTTGCTTACTGGTTAATTTTTAGTAGCAAAATCTACTTCTCCTACTCATTTAATATGCATAGGAATTTGTTAAACACAGCCATCTGTATGTATTAATTTCCAAAGTTGTACCAGATGGGAGTTGTACTCAGAGAGAAATTAATTATGCTAACTGGTTACAACATTTATACATGAAGAAAATGTTGCATCATACTTCTGTCTCTTCCAATTAAAAGAGTTTTCTTATTTGCATTTTTTTTTATTTTTGGGGTGTATATATTTTTTTTGTCTATTTATTTTTTTTTATATACAAAATAATTATTTTTTTTATTAATAAAATTTTTTTTTCTTTTATTTTTTTTGGGTATAAAAAAGTTTCACAGAATGTAACTACATTTCCAAATTAACCCACCTAATTTTTTATTTGGATTTGCATTGCCAGAAGAATCAGTTTTTTATTTATTTAAGAGGGTGCTAGGGATGTAGACCACTGATTCTCATTCCAACACATTGTCAATTTGAAACAACCAACTAAAAGTAAGATCAGAATTGTTTCCTTGTCACTTAATTAATCTGTTATATAAACTTTCCCCAGATTTTAGACAAGCATATTGGCATAGGTAATTTATACATTTTTAAAACAATTTTTTAATAGTAAATTTAATAAACTAAAATTAAGAATATAAAATGAAAAGTTGATATTAAATGTAAATATTTTATTAAGACAAATAAAATATTTAAATGAGAATTATTAATAAATTGGAAAGAACATACACATGCTCATCCAGATAATAATATTAATCAAATAATTAATTCAAACATTTCAGATTTCAATTCCCCAATCAGCTGCAAATGAAAGTTCCTTGAATAATAAAACTGTGACTGACTCTTTATCGGGATTACAAGCTCATAGTTAGTTTAGTTTGAAAACATATGGAATTAGTCATCAGTTAGGATATGAATAATGTTACCAGTAAGATCTTTGGTGTTACATGGATTGTTGATTATACCATGAATGGGTTTTGTGTTGAAGAGCTTGTTATGTTAACTTTGATTTCTTCTGTTGACATTTTCATGTTCCAGGTCTGTTTTAAGACTAGATTCAAAAGCTTTTTGGAGTGACATCTTTATGGTGAAAGAAAGTATCCACAAACACTCCAGTTTTTATTCCTGCATGATTATTTGGTTCAGAAAATGAGTAGATCTTAATAGAGACATTTTCTCTATTCAGGATCCATGGACAATGCCAGTCAAAAGAAGACAAGGCCTTATTCAAAGTTATTTGCTTCTTTTTGTACACTCAAATAGTTTTGAGATTTCTCTGTGCATATATATTTTTTAACTTCTGTTTTGTTATCAGAAGGCAAGTTTTGTACATTTTTTTTCATTTTAGCCACTAAGTTCTTTTTTATATATAAATTTCTTCATTGCCATCTTTAATTAGTGTTAGAAGGATATTATTATGATATTATTTAAATTTGAAATGACTTTTTTTTATTTATCTAGTAAAACAATCTGCATGCATCCCCCCTCCCCAGTTTTAATGTTAATTAAATAGATAATATTAAACACAAAATAACTTTTATTGCACTTATCTAAAAAAAAAATGAATTATATAAAAAAAATTGAACTATTTCTAATTTTTTTGGCCTTTAAACATTACCTTAGGCCAACACTTACATGATGCATATAAATATACAGTTATATATATATATATGGCACTATTCTTAATTAGGTGTATATCCACAATTTATAAGCACTGCTTTATTCTATGCCATATAAAATTAAATGACATTTGAACTTTCTAGAGTTATATCATTTATTTTAGAGGAAATGATCAAATTGAAAAAGTGTCTCAATAATATTTAAAATATTTAAATAATAATTGAGAGAGAATAGAAGGTGAGTGATAGCATTCTTATATTTCTCAATATATATTTTATTTTGTCAACCATATAAATATAAACATTATCTTCTCAAAAGATGATAATTCTCAGGAAACCATATTTATATGTCAGGATAAAGTAATTATTCTGAAACACTTAAATAGTCTACAATTTTAATGCATCTATAGATACAATGGTAAATTATGTGACTAGTCTTATTATAGCCTTTTATTTGTCTGTTTTATTATCATGTTTCACAATTGGTGAAAAAATAATATCATTGACAGATATTTTTTGACAACCACTAAGTAATAAACAATAATGGATGGTAAAAAAATAAATTATGTTTCATCTGACTATATTACAGGCTTACAGTAATTTATTATTGATTTCTTTTCTTTATGGCTCTACATTTTCTATATTGTAACAGCCAGCTCAACAATAAATGTTTTGTCATGAAAGTCAATAATTGATTTATTTTATGGTGTTTACATTAGCATAAATCCCAGAAATAATTACTTTTACTATGGTTTTAGTCTTTTTCTACAATCCTCCATAATATTGATCAGTTCATACAAATAAGTTTTGATTTCCTGCCACATTTGTTTAGCTTTAACAGTTTAATTCTCCTATCTATAATAAATTCATCATCAGTTTTGAAACTGATGAGTTCATAATTCAATGTCAACAAAATTACAGTTAAGCAATTATCTATAATCTGATATTTATTTAAACAAATTCAAAATTATTTCCACAGGCTTATTAAATTAGAGTCAGGTTTCTATATAAAACTTTTCATTACTTTTGTAGGATAATATAACCCTGTGCTTCTAATATTAAAATCATGCTGTTGTAATAATAGTTAATTATAAAAATAACATTACATTCAAAATCTATATATAGGAGAGCATGATTTCTTTTTCACCACAAAGGCTAATTCAAATAGTAATCTTATTTTATATTTTTTCAATCAACATATGAACACTTATCTGATTAACTCAGATTAATCTGGAAGCTTTATTGTCTACTGAATATTAGCATCATATAATATATAAATGATTTGTTTTTCATTGGTTAATTCTGCATTTTTAAAAAATGTCATGGATAAATGTTGTTTTAAAGACAGTCATAAATATCCCAATAGATGAATTATCCAGATAGTAAGCAACCTGAAAAAAAGTTTAAAATTACTCCTGAATTTTGGATTATAAAATGGTAGGATGGTGGGCTATTGCTACTCCACGAGATACTTATCAATGTTATAATTTTTAACTTTATTTTTTTCAACACCTATAAACATATTCTTTTTGCAGTTTATCTATAGAAATAACATTACACATATATTTCAACATTATGTATATTTGTTTTATAACTTTATACAAAATGAAAATGTGAAAAAAAGTCATTAAAACTCCAACAATGCCACTTGTATTCTAATCAGTTTTTAATAATTTCTATTTTGTGCGACCATCTTTTGGATCGAAAAACATTGTTTTTTAGCAGGTGAAATTTACTATTGAGTCAGATCTCCTGTTGTGCTCAGTTTAAAACTATTTTTTATAATCAAGTTGAGAAGCATTTTTTAAAATGATAATAAGCACATAAAATCTTTGGCTAACAGTCAGCATTTTTAATTGATTAGATGGGATGAATATTTCTTTTTAGAGGGTTTTTTTTTTTGAAAAAAAAAATAATGTCAAAAAACAATCTAGTTTATATAATATTACAAAGCTTTGTGTGTTTATTTCAACTTCCACGGATGAAAATAATGGTATTTCTTTGTCCGTTTAATTGCTGTTATTAACTTCGTCAGTTTAAAACATTTTCTACAATAGATAGAAAATTAATTAATTGAAAGTAATTATATTAATAAACGGCTCATTCATTTATAAACAAAATAATTATCTATGTCTGATCAAAGTTTTTTCTCCTACTATTAATATTATCACTTTTATTTAATCAATCCTTTAAAAAAAATGTTAAGATTGATTGAATGAATTTTCAAGAATAATAGAAATGCATAGTGCTACGAGCAAAGAAAGCGGTCTTAAAAAAATAAAATTGGCTTTTAATTTAATCTTTTATTAAGATAATAACAAGATTTTAGTAAATTGACAAATTAAGATTAGCCTTGAATTTCATTTATGACTGATATAACATGTAGCGCCAGGCGCTGAATGAAAAAGATGTAGATTCCATACAATTATTCATTTGACTTCAAAAAGAAGTAAAATAATGAAGCTTTAAAATTATTTTGGAAAATAATTGAAACTAATATTAGATTTCTATAAGCACTTTTATACAAAGAAAGTAATATTTTGAAATATATTTTAAAGTACATTTAATATACATGCTATGTTTATAGTACAATAAATATCTCCTCTATTTTTTTGTTGGCCATGCGATAGTAAACTGTTTCAATTGTTGTGAGAATAAGTAACAAAAATAGAATTTAAAAAATATATATATAAAGAAAGTTATATAACAAAATAAAAATATTTTAAATAACTTATTAAAAGTGTAATAACAGATAGAGTCAACATTTTATAAGGGATTATAAAAAAGTCGTATTTTATAATAAGTATAAATAATGTAATAGGTTTTACTATAATTGATTAAATTTAAAAGAATCTAAATAATAAAATAAGCAGTTGTCCCAGGTTAGCGGATTCGCTTCCCAGCTGATGCTATGACACATGAGAACAATATAACTAGTTTTTCTTTAATCAAAGATTAAAATTTAGAATTAGAAAAATGTACTTAAACGATCATTTTTATTTTTATATTGGACTATTTCCACCATGTAATATGAGTATTGAATGGGTACTTTGGTATTAGAGCTGCAATATGAAGCATGTATTAGACCTACTGCACCTGTTTACATTCATATCAGAATTTGTTTGTAATTTATTTTCTTTAATTGCTGGGGCAGATGTAACTGTTTTTCTAATGAGTTACTTGTCTCTTATTGAGACCCTTAATTATTAATTTTAGAGTAATTTTCGCCAATCGTTTGGCTGGGATTCACCAGATTTAATTGTTTTACTTCATTTCAATCATATTTTTTGTTTGTTCTTGAGGTGGATCAATCACAGTTATTTTAAATGTAATAATAGATGCAGCTCATACCGACATAAGGACATTCGGTGTCTGATCATTTTTGGACCTCGAAAAGCTCGTCGGCACTGGTTTCTTTGATCTGTTTCAAGAGCGTATTGTTTAAATGTCTGAAAGTGAGAACCAATGTTTGGGTGAATCCTTGGCTGAATAAAATTTTTTTCCTCCCTTTATAATTCATTTATTAGAAAATCAGTCGGTCTGTCATAGCTTTGCCTTTAATATTTCTGGTACACATCTGAGTTAACCCTATTTATTGTGTCAATAAATTATACTTCATAATTTATGTTTTCTTAATAAAATTTTAGAATTTGTTTAAACTTAATTTGGCTGATGTTTGACTGTGCTTTTTGTCTCAATTGTCTAAACAATTTAAGATCTCTTGTTTCTCCCTGAGTCTAGTCAATGCAAACCATCATCATCATCTATTCTGATCACAGTAAATAAATTTTTTAGATACGTAGTGATCTGGTGGCGCCCTCTGTGTCAGAATAGATTGAGTATCCGGCACAATATATATATATATATATTTTTAAAGTAATCCTATATATATATAAGAAAAAAATTAAGAAGAATATTATATTCTAGCTGCTTTAAATATAGCTAGAAAAAAATAATACATATATACATTAAACAGCAAATGCTAACATTCTTTGAATCAATCCATTAAATAATTTACCATACACATAAAAAATTAAAATGGTTAATACTTTAGAACATCAGTGTGATAAACAGTTTCTTTAAGACTTAGATATTAATATTAATCAGTAGAATGTTTTGTAACCAGAGTTCTCTTTACAGTTAATCCTGAGGATTTCTAGACAGGTAGCATTTGTCTCTCAATAGCATGCATTAATATTAATTTATTTTACTGTTACTTCATATTCTTTTATCAAGGCACCTTATAATGTTCTTTATCTGTTTCCTAGACAGATGGAAATTTTTGTTCTCTGATCTGTAATTCTGTCTAAAGAACTTTCTTGGGAATATTTGATGTTGAGGCATTTTTTTTCATACATGCTCTGATAAATTTAAAGCACATGTAATAAATACAAAAATAAATCTATCGGAGAGTGAACATGAATACGAAAATATTAAAAGTTTTAAATACTTTAGCAGAATAAAAGTATCGCTCACCTGTAGTTTAAAAAGGGATAAATATTATCTTCCTGCCAATGACTTATAAAATTACAAAGAAAAACAATTCTAATTTCCGCTTTCAGAGATATAAGAAATGAAATCTCTACCTGCAGAAAATTAGACAATAAAGTCGTCAGCCAAAAGATTTTGGGAGGTTTACAATAACGCAAACACAGTGTTTAAAATTAATTATTGAATAATAAAATAATTACAAGTAAGCATTTAAAATGCATGACTGCTAAAGCATTTATAAAAATGTTTTACATAAAAATAGAAACTCACTCGTCACTCTCCAATAAACAAAAATTGAAAGTAACTTGGAATCTTAAAACTAAGATTCCAAGACACACTACAAAATACTAGAAAACACAGCAAATATTAAATATGAGGCTATATTGTTTAGGAATACATATTTATGATTAGATTGAGTGGAGATTTAATGAGAATTAATTTACCCTGGGAAGAATAAAAAAGAAAATAGTTACCTTTCGGTAAAACAATGTTCACGTAGAGTGCTCACTATTATTAGTTCATTTTCAGGTTATTGACAACGACAAGGTAGAGACAGCAGGGTTTTGTTTATTTTAGGTGTTCATTGCAGGATTGAAGGAAATCTGGCAGGCATGGGTCCATCTTCTGAGTTAAACTAGCATGACATATTGTTGGTTATCAAATGTATAGCAGTATATTTTGACATCACGGAGAAAGCAAAATTGTTTTAGTAACTGCAAATTTTGCTTTTAAAGATTAAATGTTCAAACTGCTAATGGTACAAACATTGAAGAGGTTAATCTGACTGAATATTGGAATAAGAAGCTGAGCGAATCACCTTGACGGAGTGCTGACTTAATCTCTCTAGGTTAAAATAGAATAGTCTGACTCATGAAATTTTTGGTATTATTTATACCTTCCTTGAATTCCCATGAAAACTAGCCCTGTTGTTTAATTTCTACACCTAAGGCAGGGCAAATATTAATCTCCAGCTCAATCTAATCTAAGAATTCTACCCAGGAATTATTGAAATAAAAACAACTACATAAAAATCAAATCTCCGCTTTTAGAATTAATTTACAATAATTAAAATAAAAGCAACAGGAATGCAATTAGCTAGCCAGCTTGTTTTTAATAATCAAATTGATTTAAAAACAAGTGGTATAAAAAAACTATTTCAAAATAAATCAATAAACATTGAAATGATCTGTTTTACATAAAAACACGTGTGTATTTTGATACACGTATTTTTTTTAAATAATAATGAAAATTTAAACCTTAAATGTTTAATGAAAATTAAAAGCTTAATAATTTTTTTTTGTAATAACACCATTGAATCGGATTTCAATCCAGTTCAATATATATATATATATATATATATTGGGATGGGATTATGATGATTAAATCCCATCACAAGTAAATATCTGTTTGCTCTGTAAATATTAATATACTCACTAATGAGTTAAAGAAATATTTTAAAATAAACATAGATTTTAATTATAAATATAGTTTATAGATATAGTATAAACACATATATGGGATGTGTAATTTATTTATGCATAATAAAATATACATGTGAAAATTTTTTTTTATGTGTAGAAATATTTTCTTTTTTTTTTTTTATATTATAGAGAAAACAATCAGTATATTTTATTTTGTTTTATCCATCTAAAAGTTAACAAAAATGAAAATTATGTTTTTTTTACTAATTTGTAAAATTATAATTAATTAAAATAAGGTTAAATTATGAAATAATTTTTTATTATTATTTCTATATTTTTTCTTCTTGATCTGTAATTTATCATGCATAATAAAATATACATGTGAAATTTTTTTTTATGTGTACAAGTATTTTATTCTTTCTTTTTTATGTTATAGAGAAAACAATAAGTATATTTTATTTTGTTTTATCTATCTAAAAGTTAACAAAAATGAAAATTGTTTTTTTATTAACTTGTAAAAGTATAATTAATTAAAATGGAGTTAAATTATGAAATATTTTTTTATTATTGTTTCTATAAATTTTCTTTTGTGAAGAAGAAAAGAATTTTGTTTTTTATTTCTTTTATCAAAGCTGAATATTGGAGAAAATATTTTTTTTCTGTGTATCTATTGATTAAACCCATTATTTTATTACTTAATTAAAAGATTTGTCTTGGTATTGACAGGATGACAGCAGTTTCTTTTTATATGTACTGCTATAAATTAGATTTAAAATAAAAGTAATAACGTATTCTTAGATTATAGCAGAGAGAAAAACAGTATGTGGTATTGTTAAATAAAAAACAACTTTTGTGGAAAAAGTTAAATGAAACTCTGCTCTAAAGCTCTTAAAAGCTGACAAAAACTCACAATCATATATCAATAGAGTGTCATCAATAACTTTCAAGAAATAAAGATTGTTATTGTGTGTATTATGAGATCTTGGTTTGCAAAAATGCTATTTTCTAGAATGGATAAAGAAAGCAAAATGAAGACCAGGTCTTTTTTTTCAGCAACTCATAAGGTTATATATTATTGTTCTGTATACACTTGTTTGCCTAAAGGAAACAAATGATCATATAAAGAAGATCAATAAATCCAAATTCTTGTACCTCCATTTTTAGTTTTACACATGAGCAGTATGCTGAAAGCCTGGAACACTGCACTAATGTTATTTTTAAAAAGACAACAAAAGAAAGAATACTAACAAATTAAAACGTTTTCTTGTTAGAACTATTGAAAAGAACTTAGCTCCAGATATTTCTTTATTTTATTAAATCAAAGGTATTATATAGGAAAAGAAACCTTGCACTTCTAGAAAGTAAAGATTTATATTTTTATTATATTTTGAACTTATCCAATAGTTGGAATTGTTTTATTTGTATTTATATATTGGACTATTTCCATCATCTAATATAACTATTAAATGTCGTTAGAAGAATTTAACTTTATTTGTATATTTCAAATACATTCAATTGTTAGTAGTAGTACACATGTTAGTATATGCACAATGTTTCTAGAGGAATTCTAATGTCTACAAAGCTTAAACTTGGAATACTAAAAAGCTAAAACTGTATCTATGAAATACCATGTAAATGTGGAAGAATATGTATTGGTGAGACTAGTTGTTCCATTGAAAAGCAATTGCAAGAACAAAAACTGATGATGAGAAGAGAAAAAACAGATGCATCTAAGGTAGCAGATCATGTTTGTACCAATGAATATATGTTCAATTGGAAAAATACAAAAATATTGAATAGAGATGAAAAAGTACAAAGAAGAAACTGCTCACATAACAATGGTAAAAAAATCCCATAAGTCAAAAACTAGTGTGACTATACATAATGTGTGGAAACCACTAATTATCTTTACTCTTAGGAAAAAGTGGAGAAATCAGGAGCAACCTCATAGATAAGTATATGAAATTTCTATTGACCATTCATTTGGGTGGAATGGCTCAGTTGGTTAGATGCTACTTTAAAATTCAGTATTCAAGAATCAAATGGTCCAGTTTCAATTTTCATTTTACTATTGGCACTGGTCAAGCCAGAAACACTTGAAGAAGAGGAGAGAATAATACATTTCTAAACATTACACATATTATTAACAGTTGAATGTATTTGAAATATTTAAATAAATATTAAATTTTTCTAAAGACATTCTACTTATATTAGATGATAGAAATAGTTCAATATATAAATACAACTAAAATATCATTATCACAAACCTTCATGAAAACAATGAAATAGTTTTGTTTTTATATATTAATACAACTTATGCAATAAGTGACATGAATACATATGTATCCATATGTGAGGGATAATATAATTATATATTAAAATAATTAAATTTATGATCTTAACTTTTTTTTATTGCAAACACATTTGATAAGTAATTACACAATCATATGTGTATGTGCACATAAAAGAAATGTTTGTTTTGCAAAGTAATATTTAATCTTTTTAAAGTAAATGTTCTTATAAACATTTTTTAATTTTTTGGTGTATATATATATGTGTGTGTGTAACTAAAAAAACGAGAGAAAGGGTTTTTACTTATATCTTAATATTATATTTTTGTATTATGTATAATTTGGGGTTTGTATGATGATTGTGTTGTATTTTTTTATTTACTTAGTACAATAAATTACTTAGTTGAATCAGAATTTTTTATTCAATTTATCATCTTATCTCACTTCACCATAATTATAAATTATAAGTTTTGTTTTGTCTATTTTTTATACTGTATACTTTTCACCTTAAGTTTTTTATACTAAGCTTAAATCTGGGATTTTCTGTAGGGGACTGTAGATGGATGCCTCTATAAGTACTGTCTTAAAGTACTTTTTCAAAAAGTGGAGAATGTGGCATATAGAATTTATGTGATTTGGATTTTATAAAAATACTTTATTGATGGAAAGTTTTGCTGATACATATAAGGATTGTACCAAAAAGTACAATCAGGAAATATAACTAATGATATTAATTTGACCCTCTTTCTATTAATATAGATTTTTAAGTTCAGTGTGTCTTTTTTAATGGTCTTGAACTAATACAATAAGTGGCTGTGCCATTAAGTTGATTTGATGTTCTCCACATGCAAAGCTTGTAGTAGTAAAGTTAACCAACTTAAGTTAGTTGTGGATTTTACTGTTTAGAAATTTATATCACCGTGATCAGGTCTGGGATTAGAGGTGAAAAGTTACAAGGTAAAATGATGTAGTGTGAATACATGTAGTAGGTTCCTCATACAGTAAATATTCATGCTCAACATGAGACCTGAAACAACATACAGGGTCTGATATAGGTGTAGATAATGCTAGATTTAAAAAAAATCAATGAGTGACTTAGTTAAAAACATAAAGTGAGAAGACAAAATTAAGATACTTTATTAATTTATTTGTTGTTGTTCTTTTGTTTATTGTTTGTTTTGAGATATACATTTATACTAGTAAAAGTATAAATACATAAATGATAGGAATAATAAGCAATGAAATAATAGGAAAATGCTGGAATAAAAAAAGATGGAGGACCAATATAATAAGTAAAATAATATATAAAACAGATAAAAGATTTGAATATTTATGCAAGCAGAGAATTTGATAAAAAGGATTTATTTTTTTAATTAAAAACAAAAGTGAAGAATATATAGTGTAGGCATGGCATGTGATAGGTAGTATAGTTATATGTGAGGAATGTGGATGATGGGAGGAGGTGAAGTATATACTATAATTAGTTAATTTTATCTGGTAGAATTTTACCAATTTAATTTTTGTTTAGTATAGAATTTAATAGATGTTTTATTTCCTATTCATTATATTTCCTCCCACATCTAATGTACATTTTACACCTCATACACCTCTGTATCCCTCAATGGAGTTTGGCTAAGGTGAAACTTTAATTAAGAGCCTCATAAATAAATTTAGGATAAAGTTAGTTCGATAATTTATCCTATGATCCATAGAATTGGTGCCCCTGGGTAATTGTTAGTGATGATGATTGGTGGTGAGGGGATACAGGGGGGGGGTTGGCACCCAATGTGGGGCTTGATTGATGCATTTGACACCTCAGTAGATAGATTACTATATGGGTTTTTGGCTTCCCAATATTTGGGGCATGATAGATACACTGTGGTATCAGTAGAAGCATTGTGGCTTGGTGGACATATTTTAGGATTGATAGGCACATGTTTGGTCACAATGATGATGATTATAAAGTATACAGATTTTTGGCACATGTTAGGCCTGATGATAAATGGATGATGATGATTATAGGTTGAATTTTTGGTTAGGACCTTGATAGGTATATTCTGGCCTTTGATTTCAAACTCTATACTAAAAAAGGAATTAATTTGTTAATAATTAGGTCAGTTTAAACTATTTTATTTATGTCAGGAATAACTTAGTCTATTGTATATTATAAATAAAATATACAGGTCTTATTCCATAAAATCATGTGTGTTTGGATCAATGTCATCTGTTCATGAAGTACAATAATTTTTTTCTTATCATTATTTTATTCTCAATGTGTGGGAAACGAATGATATGTAGAAGAATTTGGATAGGCATATTATAGTGACCCAATATAATTTGGATGATAATGAGGAGTTTGGATTGTTGGTTGAGAGTAGGATTGATGTATCTTGTTTTCTCTATCAGAAGTATATTAATAAATTAAAGCTTTGATAAAATGGAAGATCTTAATATGTGTATTGATTTGGGTGAGTCCCAAGAGGTATTATCTCCAGAGTAATCATGTCCTCTCCTGATATGGATTCAGGAAATGAAATGAACTTAGTCAGTATAGAAGAGAGTAGGGAAGAAACATTCCAGTCAGTAGAAATGAGGACTACTCACAGTTGATTGAGGAAATAAATAAGAATTTGGCTAGTCAAATGTTGGAAATAATGAAACAAATATCAGAACTAAAATAAGAAATGTCAGACATGAAGCAGAGATAAAATCAGAAATGTCAGACAAATTTAGAGAGAATTAAAAAAAATGTCAAAAATGTCAGAGAAGATAGAAATAGGTGCTCAGCTAATAAGATCAGAAATGTCAGAGAAGTTGGCAGAACTGAGAAATAATTCCATCATGCAAATGCAAAGATTAGAGGATAAAATTGAAAATCAGACTGTAGAGATGAAGGAAATTAGAGAGGATATGAAAAGTCAGACATACAGATTGGAGGTGATAGAGGTAAATGTTAAAGAACAGATATGGCAAATAAGACTAGACAATGAGAAATCAGTCTTGCAACTTAAAGGAGAGATTAAAAAAAGCTTCAGCAGGGCAGAAATGATGATAGAAAATAAGGGACAGGAATATCAAATGTTGTACAAGCAATATACCAGGGAGTGTACCATTGAGTTAAATCAGAAAATCAAATCATTTGAAGAAGAATTAGGAAATGTAAAATGGAGTCTAGGAAAATATCAAATTAAAATAGATGACAGTACTTTAAAAATAGGTAGCCAAGTTGAGGAATGTCAAAGTCAGATGAGAAACTTTAAGCTCACAATTAGAGATACAGAAGTTGGACCAAGGTAGAGTCGGTCAGAATGTGAGTGATCAAGTCATGCAAGTCACAAAAAGAGTGGGTGAGTTAGAAATAAAGGAGGAGGGTGCACAAGCAATAAGTCTTAGATTGGAAGAAGTAAATGAAAGATGCTAAAATATAAATATAGAGATGGAAGATAAGTTATGGAATGAACTAAGTTGTGAGTGGAGAAATTACCAAGTTAAACTAGAAGCTTGTACAGGATGACTTATCTCAGAGGCCAAATGCTAAGTTAGAGATAGGTCTACCCAGTGCTACAGAGTTAGGCATTACTGAAATTAAAGTTTATAATGGCCCACCAGATCATTGTTCTATAGAGTCTTTAGAAGATGTTGAGCTTAACAGAGTAGGCATACAAAAATTAGGATCAGAAAGGGTAAAGTTAAATGGTGAGAGGGAGTCCCATGATTCTATGGCACTCAAATTTTTGACTGTAAAGACTTTCAAGGGGGAGTACCTAGAAAATCCTTATGAATTCTTACAAAATTTAGGAGTTATTCTCTTTGTGTCCACTTACAGAGGCAGAAAAAGTTGCCATTGCCAGTAATCACTTGTATGCTTCCTCAAAAGATTGGTGGCAGTCTCTGTTTGATAAACCATGTGCCTATAGGGACTTTAAATACCTTCTTTTAGCTAGTTTTTGGGGTGAGGATAGACAAGACAATTTAAGATATCAGATTTTCCAAGAAAGGTATAACCAGTATAATGGCAGCTACACCCAGTTTTTTAGGGAGCAGGTGGAAAGACTTAAAACCCTTACTGAATATCCCTTGTCCAAGCAGCAGATAGTGCACATTATATGTCACAATTTACCTCAGCATGTGGAACAAGTTTTAATCACAGCAGACAGACAGACAATAGAGGAAGTGGTAGATATATTTGATTCGATAGAAATCAATGACAAAGTTAGTGATGGTAAGCATAGGGTTAATAGAGAACCCCTTACCTCAGTAAATAATATAAATATCCCAGTTAGATATCCATGGTATCAGAATAGAATAGCCAGAAGCACAAGTAAATACAAAATGAAACCCCAAGTAAAAAATAGGCCTTGTTATAATCCTTATTTTCTTATAAGGAGAAATGACATTGGCTTTCAGCCATCTACTAGTGGGATACAGACTACCCCTAGAAAGGGTTTGATTAATGTTAAAAATGTTGTAGCATTAAAGTAAATCGCAGCTTAATACCCTTTCCTACCAAAGTATAATAGTTAGCATAGGATTTATAGAGTCTGAGTGTTTAATTACATATTTTTCCATGTTTGAAATTAATGATAGTGTATGATATTTAAATTACTAATGTATTATGGTTGTTGCTAATCGTGTATTTCTTTTTTTTTCATTACAAGGAAGGGTGAGTTGTGACCTTCTGGTTTGGCACCAGAAATACTAATTGTAATTGTATGGTAGTATATCAGTAACATCTCATATTATCTTTTTTTAAAAAAATGAAATAATGCGAAATTTAAAAAAAAAATATTTATAATTTAAAACTATGATTAGAAGTACTTATAGATCTAATTTAAAATTTATTAGATGTTTAGTAGCTTACTTTAGGGTATAATTAATCATAGGATAGGGGGTGGTTTGTCATAAACATAGTCAGTTCAGTTTTAGTTGATGCTAGTTTATTTTATTTGTTCACAAAGCAATATTCAGACTTGATTGAGTGATTCTCTAGTTCATTTACTTTACATATTTTAATTTATAGTATAAACAGTGAAATGTTTCACTCATCATTAAAATAGTCATTTAGTCACATCAGTTTAGTGTCTATAGTGCATTGTTTGTAAATATTCATATATGTCAATATTTATTATTCAACTTTATTTTTCATTTATCATCATCATCATTATCAACCATTATCAATCCACTGCAGGATGAAGGTCTTTCCAAGTTTAATCCATCTTCTCCGATCTTTAGCTTCTCTTCTCCACATCACCCCTACACATTTTCTTATTTCATCCATCCATCTTACATGTGGTCTCCTTCTGGGTCTTTTACAATCTCTTGGAATCCAGTTTAAAATTTCAATTGTCCATCTATTATCATCTCTTCTAGCAATATGTCCAGCCCAACTCCACTTCAATCTTTTAATTTTTTCAATGAGGTCAGTAACACCTGTTTGTTCTCTTACCCATACATTGCGTTTTCGATCTCTTCATGTTACTCCCAACATACATCTCTCCATACTTCTTTGAGTGGTCTGAAGTCTCTGTATTGATCTTCTATTAAGTGTCCAAGTCTCAGATCCATAAGTAAGAACTGGTAAAACACATTTGTTAAAAACCTTTCTTTTCAAACACATAGGCATATTTCCTTTTAATATCAAGTTATTTCTACCAAAAGCACTCCAACCAAGTTTAATTCTATGATTAATTTCCTCTATTATGTTTCCATCTGTATTAATAATCTGACCAAGGTATTTGTAACTCTTAACTTCTTCTAATTCATCATAATCAATCTTTATTTTCATATTTTGAGCAAATCGATTAAACATTACTTTAGTCTTTTTAACATTTATCTTTAGTCCTACTTTCATCTGATAACTCCTGCAACATTTCCTGCAGCTCGGAAGCATTATTTGCAAAAACAACTACATCATCTGCGAAATCTAAATGACTTAAATAATCTCCATTTACTTTCACTCCTTTAGTTTCCCATTTTAATCCACAAAATACTTCTTGCAGCACTGCTGTAAAAAGTTTTGGAGATATGGAGTCACCTTGTCTTACACCTTTCTCAATGTTGACTTTCCCAGTATCATTATGTAATCTAATTGTTGCTGTTGCATTTTTATAAATATTCTTTAAAATATGACAATATCCTGGATCTATACCTTGATGATCCAATGCTTTAATCACTGAAGAAATGTTTATAGAATCAAATGCCTTTTCATAATCTACAAATCCAAAACATAATGACAACTCATATTCATTTGTCCTTTCTATAACTTCTCTCAATACTTGAATATGATCTACTGTACTAAAACCACTTTTAAATCCAGCTTATTCTCTTGGTTGGTGAAAATCCAAGGTTCTCTGTAGACGAGTTGTAATTATCTTGGTAAAAATTTTATATAAAACTGATAAAAGGCTGATAGGTCTGTAATTTCTAATATCTTCTTTATCACATTTTTTAAATATTAATATTATTACTGCATTCTTCCAATCATCCGGTACATCTTTATCATTTAGACATTTGGTATATAACTTTGCTAATATTTTTTCTGTTTCTTCACCTGCTTCTTTTAATATATCAATTATAATTCCATCATTACCTGGAGCCTTTCCTTTTTTCATACATTTAATTGCATTTCTCACTTCTTCATTTAAAATTCTGGGCAATTCGGAAGATGTAATAGATATAGGAGGTACTTGTTCTTTATTACTATATAATTCTTGATAAAAATCTTCTACCAATTTCATAATGTCATCCCTCTTTTTAGTAATAATTCCATCTTTTTTCCTTATTGCAGATATAAATTTCCTACCAATACCAAAATGTTGTTTTACATTCTTAAGACTTTTATTTTCTTCTACAGCTTTTCTTGCTAGTTCACAGTTATACTTTCTTATATCATTTTCAACTCTTTTCCGCACCATTTTACAAAATTCGAGATATTCAATTCTTTTTAATGCATCATTCTTGCATATCTTCATATTCCTTCTTTTCTTCATAAGTTCTCTAGTCTCAGTAGAAATTTTATTAGTCAATTGCTGCTTTTTTCTACCAGCTATCTTTGTTGCAGTTTTTAAAAGTGTATCAGTTATTTTCATATTAATTTCATTCAAATCTGAATCATGTTCAAAATCTACTAATACTTGAAACCAATTTGTAAGTTCTAATTTAAATTCATTAGAATGTTTCTGAAGATTAGGAGTATCAACTGTAAATATAGTTTTTCTTAATAATTTTTGTCTCTCTAGTTTTACATTAACATGTATCTTACCCCTTACTAATCGATGATCACTTCCTGTGTTAAATTTATTAAGAACATTACAATCTTGAAATATGTATTTCCTGTTAGTCAAAATATAATCCAATTCTGCTGTACCTTCATTTGGATGCTTCCATGTCCATTTCCTTCTAACATTTTCTTCAAAAAAAGAATTCATAATATAAAGTTTTTCCTTCTCTGCAAACTCCACAAGTCTATGTCCTCTCTCATTTCTATTACCATAACCAAAATTACCTACAACACTTTCATCTTTCATTTGTTTACCAATTCTAGCATTAAAATCGCCCATAACAATTTTAAAATGTTGTTTACTCTGATCAAAAGCCTTTTGTACATCCATATAAAAATCTTCTACTACTTCATCACTGTGAGAACTTGTTGGGGCATAAACCTGAATTATCTGCATTTGATAACTGCTATTAAGTTGTATAACTAATCTTGCCACTCTGTCTGATACACCATCAATCTCCACAATATTGTTCTTCCACTTTTTATTTATAATGAATCCTACTCCACTTGTATTTCCAATATTTGTGCCTTTATAATAGAGCATATGTCCACTTTTTAAATCAATTGTCTCTTCACCTTTTCTTCTAACTTCACAAAGTCCAATAATATCCCATTTAATATAAGAGAGTTCTTCTTCTAATTCTTGCAATCTTCCTTCACTTGAAAGTGATCTGCAGTTGTAAGTACCTAAATAAAAAGTCATCATCAAATGGCAGCCTGGGTCCGCCTCCAGGATATTCTTAGCACCCTCTGCCTTCGGCCACCAACCGCTGCCTTGGTTGGTGACTTTACAGCCTCCTGGGATTAAGGGCCATGCTTTATTTTTGTCTGTCATAATTGTATAATTGGGAAAAATCTTTGTCATTTACACAAACATTCATTCTGCCTTATCAGGCACTGAGAAGTAAGACCATGGTGTTTCTTGATCTTAAACTCAGAGGTAAAAAGCCAATAAACTCACCACGCTGGCTAATGCATGTTGGTGAGCAGCCCATCCATGTTTGTATACTATATGAATAAACATATAGTAATAACAGCTGCAACAAGAATGTATGGAGTGGACATTAGGAATTTGCCCTGCTCGGTTCCTTTAAGGCCTCCAAGAGGAATCAAAGGGTCTCCTTTCAGTTAATAGCAAACTCCTTTCTTCATTAAATCATTAAATATCACCTCTCATATCCAAATATTTAATTTTACCTTTACTGGTTTAAAAACCAGCTTAATTCCTTTTTAATTGAATTGATGGATCACTGAACCGGTAAATTATTGAGCAACATATATGCTGTAAAATATTTTGTTTGTTAGGGTAATTATTAATTTTATTATATTATTTTAAGAATACAGAATATTTAATTCTTGATTCAATTTAATATTTAATATTTTTTTTATTTAAAAGACAAAACAGTGTTTTTTTGTTTGCCTCTATTTTTTTTTCTACAAGAAAATTTCTTGCATAAATTAAGTCTTAGTTTCTGTCTGGTCGTCTTTTAACTTTCAGATATCTTTGATTATTGGAAGAGAAAAAAAGGGTGCGGTAGTATTTTAAAAAATCTATAAAAGGGGATACTTATAATTCTAGGGGACTGCAACTACAAATCCAACTGCAACTACAAATCCAACTCCAACTACAAACTGCTAAAAGATCTTTCAATACTGTTTCATTTTTTAAAATTCATTTATTAACAAAGTGTGATAGTATAATTTTTTTTCTTCCAAAGTTCAAACTGAAAATATAAAATATATTATTGGTTCACAGATATGAGTACTTAAACAACACTAAGAGATATGTTAATCCTATCCTTGGCTGACTATTTAGGTTTTCCAACCATTGTCTAAAATGCATGTCTATACTATATTATTTAAGTTTAAATTGCCACTATTAAAAGAAAGAATGGGAATGTATAATAGTATTGTAAAATTGCTTTATTAAAACTTTAAACCTACTGGGAAAGAAGAAAGAAAAATGTTTGTTTATTTTTCAAAATTATTTTTCTTAAGTTTTAATTATATTATTAATGGAATATCAAGTGTAATTTGCGAATTGTTAATAAACATTTTCAGAACTCTTTATGAAAAATTTTATGCTAGTTATGAAGGAAGATTTAAAAGGATGCATATGAATAATTTAATTTTATCATCAATATTAGAACATTTTCGTAATTATTTCTATTTTTACCTATTTAAAAATACAAGACTAAATGTGCAATTGAATGTACTGTTAATATTTACCTGTTTTTCCAAACTAATAGGAGAAACAAATTTATAAAATGGATAAATTATATGACTTTGCTTTATTAAATGCACTCCTCACTCACTATAAAACTTTTCTGTCTATAATATTGCCAACAAACTCATATAAATAAATATTATTAGGTAAATAATTACATACGTTATGAATGGCTTTAAAAATGTAAATAAAATTTTTAAATATCTCCTAGAATGAAGTATAAACTACTACTTTATTTGCATCATAAAAATGTATATTGCTTAATTAATAAAATCCCTCATATATAATGTCAACAGCAATTCATTAGCTAACAGCTGAGAACATTGAATCTGCTCTTATGAATTTAAAAAAATAATATTTTGTTTTACTGCAGGAACGTGTTTATGTATTCATCAACATTTATATTTGTGTGCTAATAATTATTATTATTGAAGAGATGACCAAGGAATGTCATTCATAAACTATCAATAAACTTTTCATTTTTTTTAACCAAAAAAGAAGAAAGAAAAAGAGAACTTTATTTATTATTATTTTGTAGTATTCAGACAGATAGTGATAGTTTAAAGTTTATTATTTTTATTTCCAGAATGTCTCGTAAATGTACAATATTAAGGGAAATATTGTACAAGGTATGTTTTTTTATTAGTTTAATATTCGTTTTACCGTGTTAGATTATAAAATACGTGCGTGGCAAAAGAGGGAGGCGTCCATGTAATGCTAATAGAGGTGATAGCTTTTCTTTAAAAAAAGCACATTATGTAGGTTCTTATATTATATCTAAGAGTTTTCAATAGATTTAAAAAAATAATTATTTTCAATAATTATTTAATCTGAAATATAAAGTTCATTATTTGTCTAAGCCAAATTTTTGCTTTACATTTGTGCTAATGTAAATGCACTATATAAAAAGATTATTTTGTCTTGCTTGCCAATAGAAATTATTGCCTTGTTTTCCAACTGTTATTAGAATGTTACCAAGTCCTAAATATTATATTATCAGATAGGAAATATGTATTTCTTATTGCTTTTATAATTAGTAAATTGATATTTATACAGTAATTCCTTGCTTACTGGGATTTGAATGGTCTATTATGCTTGTATATGTGTGTCCATTAATAAACTTAGCTATAATCATATGTTAATTGCAAGTACAAATGATATAATCAATTGCTTTTGGAGGAAGAGGATGGTCAATTGTTTGGAAGGATTAGAGATTTATTTAAGTGTGAATTATTGTTCTTATTATGCTTGAATGGAAAAGTATTTTTGTGGCTATATGTAGTAAAGTTAACAATGTTTTATAGTATTTATGGGATTGAGAAATCTCTCCTTTTATTTGAATATTTAACATGGGTAGATTGCCTAGAGTATTATATGGGATCAAGTAATCTCTGCTTTTCTGTGTATTGAAGTATTTTTGATAGGGGTAGATTGAATCCTCCAGTTTTGATATTTGGTATTATAAATTAAAGTATATGAAGTTAAGTATATTATCTCCCTGATCATTTGGCGAAGAGATTTATTTCCACCAGTTCAGTTAGTCTCAGAAGTAGTTGTTATTTATCTGATTTGAATTGTAAAAATCTTTTATCCCCATGTGATTATTGAATGTTTTTCCAGCTTATACTATAGCCAAGTGCCAGATAATTTTACTGATAAAAAGAGGAATAAAAGCAGAATAGATTTTCTTACAAAACAGCTGTATTGAAGTTAGTGATTAAAGCTTGATTGTCCATTGCCTTCGTCCATATTATGATCATATTATAACTTCATAAGCAAACCGATTAGATGGATTAGAATTAATTATTTATTCTTTGACACACAGCGTAATACAGACTCATGCTCAATGTGTTAATTTTAAAGATATAGAAAAATCCATTATTAATGTATAACTTAATTATCATTTTAAAACATTTTTGTAATGATCATTTAGGTTTCATATCATAAATTTTTATCATTCAATCATCTTTTGATTAAGTAAGCAAGCAAAGATAAGACATAGTTAATAAATAGAATTATTTATTTCTATTTTGGCAAAATAAAACATATTTATTTAATAGAATACTTTATTTCAAGGTTGCAAAGGCAAAATATATTTAATTAATGGAATTATTTATTTCATTTTGCAAGATATAGTTTAATAAAAATATATTTAATTAATGGAATTGTTCATTTCATTTTGCAAGATATAATTTGGTAAGAATATATTTAATTAATGGAGCTATTTATTTCATTTTGCAGAACATAGTTTGATATTATTCTTAGGTTTCAAACCCCTTTACTTTAGTTATTGTTAACATGCATTTGAAATAAAATGCAAATCTTTAGTTTTATTTTATAGTGTAATTAAAATGTTTAACCCACGTTGTTTGTTATGGATTTATTAGGTTAATTGATAACTGAGTGTTATAAAACAAAATGTTGAATATAAAATAAATTTTGTAGTGATTACCAGAAGTGTAACGTTATATTTCTTCAGTTCTATAGGTTTATCAGGAGTAACTGATAGCTAGAAAACCATTTTTTTAAGTAAAATATATGGATTTTATTTTGGTTCATTATTTAATGTTAAAAATATAAGGTGTTTCACAAATCTATCAGGATGTTTTGATAGATGAACTGTGTTAGATTTGAAATTTAAGAGATTATATTGTGTTATCTATTTTTATGTAAACTTTAACCAGTGATGCCTAAATACATCCACAATTTGTACTTATGCCAATGAAAAAAAGATTAAATGTTTGCTTAACTATTTTTCTTATTTTGTTAATAAATATTTTATTATTCAAAATTGTATTTAGAATTCTTCTTTAACATTCATCCGTGTTTCATATTTCTACACATGCTCACACATTTATTTGATTTAATGTGATATAATTGTATTTCCATTTAATTATGATAAACCTCCAGATATAATGATATTGATTCCATTGATCCAAACACTGTATGAGATGCCCAATTATTTATTGAGTTTCTAAAAAGGTTTTATTATTTAATAATTATTTAGATGATGAATTAAAATGTGCCCGATTTCTTTCATTATCTAACTACCATTATTTAGTTAGGGTATTGCTTAGTTTATGTTATTATTTTCCTAATATTAAATAATTGTTATTAAGAGACAGAGATTTTAGATTAAGCCATGCCATAAGTTAATTCTCTGAGATCTTCAACATTTAATTTAGATTAAATAATAAATTCAGTTAACTAGATTAGATTAGTGTACAATTAAAAATTTAGTAATGATAGATTTAATTTAAGTTTAGATCCAACTTGTTATCCATTATAGTTTTTAAATATTACATTTTAGTTATTAGTTTAATTTTCTAATATGGTAGAGGTTGTTCAATGTATGTGGATGATGGGAGAAGGTAAAATATATACTATAATTAGTTAATTTTAGCTGGTAGAATTTTACCAATTTAATTTTTGTTTTAGTATAGAATTTAATAGATGTTTTATTTCCTATTCATTATATTTCCTCCCACATCTAATATACATTTTACACCTCATACACCTCTGTATCCCTCAACTGAGCTAGGCCAAGGTGAAACTTTAATTAAGAGCCTCATAAATAAATTTAGGATAAAGTTACTTCGATAGTTTATTCTATGATCCATAGAATTGGTGCCTCCGGGTAATTGTTAGTGATGGTGATCGGTGGTGAGAAGATACAATATATATATATATATATATATATATATATATATATATATATATATATATCACCTCATCCATAATGTGACAATGCTTGATCTTATAACATGGCACAAATACCTAATGGTGAGTGAAATAAAAAAAAATTAAAACATCTAAACAAATTAAATTAACAAACTAACACTTCATATGTGTTAAATACTATCATAACTTTACTTAAATCATACTTTCTTCATAATAATAATTATATATATATATATACCTCTGTTCTTTTTTCCCCTCATAATAATTATATATATATTTATTTTTTCTCTTTTTTTTTGTTTGTGCTAAATTGATTATCAATGTAACTATTTTTGTTTACAATAAGATTCTTTGGATTATTATTATTATTATTATTATTATTATTATTATTATTATTATTATTATTATTATTATTATTATTATTATTATTATTATTATTATTATTATTATTATTATTAATAATAATAATAATAATAATAATAATAATAATAATAATAATAATATGCGAGTTAGGTACAAAAACAAATTTAACAACATCGTTAATTTTATCATCGCCTACATTGTATGCAAAATAGTAAAAAGTAACAGCAATATTACAGTACCAACCCAAACACCGCATTTCTGAGGAACAAATATAAATGACATAAAGAATCTTGATCTACATACCCAAGAGGACCAACAACCCACAGATGCAGTCTAGACAAAAGAAATGCTTAATGATATAATGGACCATTTTAATAACACAGTTCCACGAATGGTATTTGAAACATTTCATAGGTTTTTATCACCAACATCAATAGTGCTCACAGTCAGCCGATAGGCTATCCTAGCCTATACAAATTACATACAAGTGAAGTAAAAACATATGCCAACATATTGAAAAATAATTTACAAGAAAGCAATTTTTCTTCAGAAAAAAATGATTCACAACAAAAAGAACACAATCAAGTTGCAATCGCAAAAAAAAAAAATAAAGTTTTCCCTTGCTTTCGAAAAATAAATACTAACGATATTTTGCAGCTGGATATACAAACACAAGAAAATCAACCCCCCCTTAACTGCTCAGTGGAATAATAATGATTTAAAATTAATATGTGAAAGGTTTAATAATACGGTCCCACGTGGTCTACATATGACATTCAAAATATTTTTTTAATAATATTAGCATCTTCAGATACAAATTTATCTCTAGAGAAATTTCCTAGAAATTTGCTTCACGAAGCAATAACATTACATGGCCTTTGGGATAGCATACTAAGGATTGCTGACCATCCTATTGAATATTGTCAGAGAGCCAAAAAAATCCAGTTTTAAACCATCATTAAAACTTTGGGCAACTATGCACTTGTCACAGTAGATCCACATCAACATAGCCAGATTACTGGCATACTCAAGAATGCATGCCTTGGATATGATATCAAAATCTTTTAGAAAATGATTCGGCAAGGTCATAGCATTCAACCCAATTTATCTGAAAGATACATCAGCGCTAATATACAACATTAGCTTTGATTTCAAGCTGAGATTACATCCAGAAATAGATTCAAACAATATTCCTACACACTTTGAACATCAGAAAGCCATGATGAGCCTCTTCATAAGAGATCTTAAACCAATATGTTACACATGTGGAAGAAAGGCCACCTGGCAACACAATGTGACACCAAAAAGAACACAATCACAAAACACAAATGAGGTGCTCAATCACACCCATACTAAAGATACCAACCATATGCACAATTACAACATAAATCAAAATATGTACAACAATATGCAAACAACTTCTCCATCTGAGGAAACACTCTCACTCCCTCTCATTAATCAAAATTCAAACAAAAATAACAAACATAGATGAACTAAACAGTGAAAATCTGGAAAAACAATGTGAGAACAGAAAGTGTCTACAATCACAACATACAAATAATCAGCTCAACCACACACAAACTGAAGATATCAGTCACACACACATATTCAACATAAATTCAGATGAGAATAATCAGATGCAAATAACTTCTCCATCTGAAAAACTGCTATTACTATCTCTCATAGATCAAACTACAAAAAAAAAACAATAGTATAAATGAAACAAACAGAATGCAGCACATAAATCCAAATGTCATGCAAGCAACTCAAAATAACACAAGCAAGTGTCAAAATGTACAATGCATGAATGATGCAAATATAAACCAAATTGAAATATCTCAAAGCACTTACAGTAAAACACAAAGTACCAATAAAACAAACATGACACACACAATTAAAAACAACACATCAACATATATCATAGAAGCAATCATGCCATGCCTTCTACATGTTGAAGTAAGTACAATAGAAAAAAAAGGCCAGGTCAACCAAAAAAAAAGAAAAAACAATAAAAAAAACAAAAACAGAGGAGCAATCTCAAAAGCAGAAGGGTACAACACTGCATCATCATTAACCAGAATTCAGATGGAAGACTGGTCACCAATGGACATCACCCCTATCTAACTAACTAATAAAACTCCAACAATATACAGCTCATACAATGAAAACCACACACTAACATATTTTGAAATGTAAACAACCCCCACATATAATCATAATAAAAGTCAAAATAACAGCATTTAATGTGCATGGTTTAAACTCAGCAAATCACACAAACACATATATTAAGACTTCTGGAAACAAAAATATATAGCAGATCACAGATTAACTTAACAATGCAACTTCACTCTGAAGGTTTCTTTGCATGATCCAGGAACATGTCATCATCTGTGGGTGAAACTGACCTACTCATAACCCCAACATGCCCATTCACATCATTCAGAATCATATATTTTGGTGCAAACTTGTTGTTAGCAATGTTTCATCACCATGCAACCACTCTCAACATAATTTTCATCTATGTCCCACATGAAAAGTCATCATATCAAATATCATACTCACTATCAACTTGCTGCTAGTATCAAATCCTTACCTGACTATCATCATGGGAGATTTTAACATGAAGTGCATAGACTTCATCTCAAAATGGCAGCATCAAATAGCAATACCACTCATGAGTGCTGAGGGCTTTTTACCACCAAACACAGTAACATTTTATAATAACTGGCATGCTTCTTTAATACTTCAGTCTCACTGTCAATTCATCCCCATTCTCAGATCATTCTGTTCAAACTGCAACATTTAACCTAACTGAAATTCAGCCAACTAGCCTACCAATTGAAAAAACAATGAGCATTCTAATACCAGCATCCACTTCAGTATCTCTTTTTTCTGAAACATATATTATGCTCCATAAACTTGAAGAACTACAACTAAGTGCTGGGCAGAAATATTAAGCATACATAAATATACTTTTATTTAATATTGATCATGTTGCCAGAAAAAAACCTCCACCCTCCAGGCTTTTAGCTATGACAGATGAACTATACAAGAGGATAAAAATGTCTAAACCTACCCACAATACATATCAACATATATATAAGCTTACCAAGGCATATAACAACACATGTGCAGCACTTAAAGACTACCTAGCCACAAAAAAGCTAAATTTGCCGCAGTCTACAACATATATGGACTAGAGGCTACATCAGATGAGCCATGGCTTTTCCCTCCACCATTGAAGTGCTTATAGCACTTCAAATTTGAACAACTGTACATGCAGCACTTAGCATTATTGAACCTATTTACAAGCATTTAAAACAGAAATTTCAGACATATCAACTCTGTTATCCATATCCCAATTATTTTGGATCACATGAAACAAATTCACCATTTACCATTAATGAATTTCCTTTGAAACTTGCCACTCTGCCCAATGACTGCCATTCAGGCACTCATGGCATACCAAAATTTGTGTATGAACACCTTAGCTATATTACTACTCAAGTGTTATGTAATCTTGCAAACTATCTCTCACAAAAAATATACAATATTAAATTTTTTTATGCAGTACCATTTAATAAAAAAACAGCTCCAATAACTACCCTTAATAACATTCTGCCGTTTGAATGGGCCAAATAGCCATCAAGATCATTGAGAAAATCATTAAAGACAAGATTGAGCCATATCTGCTCCCTTTGATTTCACCATATCAGTTCACAAGAAAGCAATCATCCATAGGACAGGCAGTGCTCCTTTTCAAAACTATTTTGGGCTCAGTGCAAGGCTAAAAAAATGTAGCTCAGTTGCAGTCCAAATAGACATTGACTCAGCTTTTGATTCTGTGGCAATCGAGATATTAATTAAAATGTTGGCTGCCACCACAATATCTCATACCCTTCTATATGTTATAAACCAGCTTGCTGCTAAATTGAGAAGTACATATTACACTCAGCAGCAAAAATTCAGTATCTTTTATTCCAACACAATCAATCTCACAAGGATCCCCCTGAACACTTTACTTTTCACTTTCTACATCAACACACTATTAGTGAAAATCCAGAAAACATTCATTGGAATACAAGAACCAAACACATCTCAGCAGGTAACATGTATTGCTTATATGATTGACATAACTGTCTTCCTTCCATCTCTAAAACACCTATTAGCTCTGCAAACAAAGCTACAACAATTCATAGCTACACACAAACTCAGGATAAATCTAAATAAGACTGCAGTTTGCTCTCTTTATAATACAAAACAATACACAAGCATATATGGGGGAAAGCCATCTGCCTTTCTGGGATTTCCATTTTTATATGAGTGCAAGTGCAATGAGGGTCAAAATCCAAAACAAACTCAAAGAAATGGAGTGAATCACTACTTCACTCTCAAAGGCATTCCAAAATCCAGCTATTTAACCAGATAGTCACAACAAAAATCACCTATTACTCACCCATTATCACTTTTTGTAAAGGTTTTAAAACAAAATCTCTTCTCTATGCAATAAGCTTTTGTGGTAGAGAAAGACAGTGTCACTATCTGCAAAACAGCTTACCAAACTACCCATTCAAAATGGACTAGGATTTCATAATATTTATACTTTCTATCTACAGAAGCCCACAAACCTAATAGCATCCACAGTCAAACACTTTCCAGGGCTTGAATGCCTTCTTCAAATAACACCAACAGATAGGCCACCCCCTCATCTATAATCAACTATCATCATTATCAATTATATAAAAACCATGTCTCCACAGATATCTCTCCGGACAATATACAAGTACTCATACTGACTGACAAATTTACTCATTAGTCCATCCAAATCTGAGCCATGATACCAATCTGATAATGCTTAGAATCAACAATTACTCTGTAAGTTTAAAAAATGGTCTTGGGAGCCAAAGTATTTTGATTTTTGTTGAGATTAAACCTGCACACAGTGCCCACAACATATTTTTGAGATATCAGAGACAATATACCAACATAGATCCTTTTTGTCCCCTATGTTACAGGGCTGAAGAAGCACAGCAACATCTTTTTTTATCTTTGTCCAGCACTAGACAGGATTTGCTATATCATGACAGGAACATATAGACAATTTAGCACAACCCTTCAGACAATCTTTAATTTATATTACAAAGGCTTTATCCCATCAATCCATGCAGCCACTTTTGTGCTTTATGTATACTGGTGCCCTAGGTGTACATTCATCTTAGATAACAACACAAGGTGACATCCATCAACATTCAATATCAAACTGGCAAAATTATGAGCCAGAGATAATAAAATTCCACATCCAGACATTTTTGCAGCAATGTGGTCACTGATAACACAACAATCAAACCTCTAAGATGGCTCCATGTAAGTGCCCATCTGTGCCATCAACCAATATTTTTTTTCAAAAAGATCTGACTTGTATGTACAAATAAAAATACAGAGAATGTTGTCTTTGACTGTATGCTATTGATATAGAGGACTGTAACAACAAAATCAGGAGTCAAACCCTAGAAAGCAAACTAAACCCAGTACCACAATAGATATACAAGTTGATGTTTGCAATTGAACAGTGATGACACAAGACTTTTGAAAACTCAGATTACAGCAAGCAATGCTCACAAATGTAATGTATTCATATGTTATGTATGTGCATTCCCCTTAAAGGCATTTGCATACAACATATTCAAAGAGAAATTAGTAAATGAATAGACTAACTACCATGCCTACCTTAAAATTCATAATTCTAAAAACACATTCAACAAACATAACAATATTTAAATATCTTTCTCTTCTAATTTAGTTTTATTGTTGTTCCATCACATATACAAACTTAAACTTGCTCCATTCACTAGCAATATAAACATATGTATATAGAGGGACTTATAGCAAATGTAACCCTATAGTCATCAATAAAGGTCTTTTTTTGAAACATAATAATAATAATAATAATAATAATAATAATAGGAGAGCGCCACCTGGTTACTTACATTGTTGCAGGTAAGAAAAAAGTCTCCTAGTTTTTTTCAAATTAAATAGCTATACAAGTGGATTTTTCCCTTAAATATTTAAATATGCTATACGCAATGCCTACCCGAGCGTTTTAAGAAATGTGCGTGTCCTAAAATAATTAGTGAACAACGATATAAAAAATCAATAATAGTTACAAGTAGTAATTAATTCTCCAGTATGGCGTATAGACGTCAATGCAAAAAATTATAATTAATAACATTCTTTAGAATCAAAAAGTAAAAAGAGTAGAAGGAAAAATAGCGAAAAACATAATAAGTTTTAAATTTTAAAAAATAGTTTAAAAAATCAAAACAAAACCTTACCTTGTTGAAAATTTACTTGCGTAAATAATAAAATGGCGACTGCCCAGTCGTCAGCTCAAGAAGCTGGGCCTTCACACCACACAAGAAAAACATATGCAACTATTGCAAAAACTTACCAAGATAACGTAAACCCGGGAAAAAATCCCAGATTTAGAAAGACTACGTCAGACGATCTTAAAGACTTGGATCTAGTAAACCAAAATGAAATTGAGCCCCCCCACACACAATGGACAGATGATATGCTGGAACAGATTGGGGTCAGATTCAATAATACGATACCTAGAACCCTTTTTTCTACATTCAAAAGATTTTTTACTGAAAAATCAATAGTGTTGGCAGTAACAGACAATCACTGCACTCTCTACCGTTTCCCCAAGGAGCTACTTATTGAAGCACTAAACAAAAATAATTTACTGGAGACAGTACAATGCATAGGTGACCATCCAAATAGCAGATATGTAGTGGTTGAGTTTTGTGAAGCTACACAAAGGGATCAATTCAAAAATCATATTAAAACTCTAGGTAATTTTGCAATCGTACGTGTTGATGAAAACAGATACAAAAACATCACCGGAGTATTAAAAAATGCCTACTTCGGATATAGCTTTGACGATTTCCAAAGAATGATGAATCCATTCGGAAAGGTTACTTTTTTTCAGCAGATATACCTCAAAGAAACATCAGTACCCGTATTCACAAATAGTTTTGAATACAAAGTCAAGCTAAACAAAGAAATAGACCCAGAAAACATTCCAACACACATAACAGACCAAGAGGCAATGCTATACTTATATATCCGAGGACTAAAGCCACGTTGTTTCGCCTGTGGCAAAAGAGGCCACATAGCAACGCAATGCAATGAAGAAGTAAATCTAGTGGAAGAGAATAACCACCCCTCACAAAGATTAGAAGGGAAACCAAATAGAGCACACAAATCCACGGAGCAGGAAAACATAGATTTCCCACCACTTAAGTCAATAATATCAAAAATTAAAATTAATAAAAATAAAACGATAGACCATCCCCCAAGCAAGTCAATGGAAATAACAATTAACACAAACACGAATGAGGAAGAGGAAAACTTTGAACCCCAGGCAAAATCACTTAGTGATAAGTTAATAGAACATGAAAATAATTACATGCAAAAAGAAACAAAAGAACTGCCAAACGGAGATAACAATCAAGCTGAGGACAAAACAATAATCAAAACGACAACTGAAATAATGGATACCACCACACAATCCTTTCCAGCAGTTAAAAACACACCTCCGGAAAGTAAACGAAAACAAGCAGAACAAAAAAAAATAGAGAAAACAAATGAAAGCATGCAAAATGAAGCGAAGGAAATCTCAAAAGAAAATAAATATCAAACAGAACACACAATAATAAATAAAACTGCAACAGAAATCATGGACAGCATTACAGAGTTTTTTCCAAATGTTGGAAGCACACCAACGGAAATTAAAAGAAAGCAGCCCAAAGTAAAAAAAACTAGAGAAAGCAAAAAAATTAAAACAAACGAGCAAGAACTTACACAAGTAGACATGCCGGACCAATCATCAGATGAATCTATGGAAATAGAATCACTCTTACTGGAAGAAATGACTTTGGAAAACGAAAACAAAGAGACTGCAATAGATAAACATGCAAATAGTAAGTCTGCCAGCAGCAAAAAAAAACCGCAATGAAAAAACGTTTAGCTCGCAGGTACGAGATAAAATTCCAGCACGCTAATCGAAAAAAAATATAAATAATATCCCCTACATACAAAAATATACAATTCAAATGAAGATAAATATTAGTGCAGTAAACGTCCGAGGTTTGAATTCAATTAAAAGAATGCAGCAAATTAAATATTGGATACAGACAACACAACCATCCATTTTAGGACTATTGGAAAAAAAAATTTATAGCGGATCCTGCTTTGATCCAGCGCTACATATGAATAAAATAGGCTTTTGCACATGCTCCAGAGATACAGCAACGCCTTCAAATGGCACAGGTATTTTTATCAACCAACAATGCCCATTCACTACTTTTAAAATAATTTTTATAGATGCAAATCTCCTTATAACAACATTCAATCATAGACAACTTTCAATCAATGTTATTTTTGTATATATACCTCCGGGGCCAATAGTAATTAGCAGAATAATTGCTACAATAAATTCAATTCTAGCTACCAATCCCCATCCCACTATTCTTGCTGGAGATTTTAATATGACCTATAAAAAGTTTGTCACAAAATGGTTACACCAATTTACAATACCACTAATGAGCGGGGAAGGGTTTCTTCCACTGGACTCAGTATCTTTTTATAATAACAGACACGGTACTTTGATTGATCTGCTGTTTTATTCTCCCATGTTACACCACGCAATTGAAGTAAAACTTTCTCCCACCAATTTTTCTGATCATGCAGCACAAATAATGAAACTAAATTTAGACACACACTGCAATACTTTTAACAACATACAAAAAACAATAAGAATTCTACTTCCAAATAGTACTCCCGAGGCTCTCTTCTCAGAAATGTATATAATGTTAAACAAATTAAATCAAATTGAACTGGACCCGATTTCCAAATATATAGCATATATAAATACACTCTCGTTTAACATAAATCACATTACACAAAAATCCACCCTCCCTTCAAAATTAATCACATTAGCAGAGGAAATAAATAAAAGGATAATACAGGCAAAACCAGTCAAGAATAACCAAGCAAATATAATAAAGCTAACAAAGTTATACAATCAAACCATTGATAAACTGAAACAATATCTAGCAATAAAGAAAAAGAAAATTTGTCTCACACAACAACATACATGGACCCATGGATATATTCATTGGGCTTTAGGTTATCCATGCACAAATAAAGTCCCCATGGCGCTAGAATGGGAAAATAGAGTGACAGCTGGTTATAATATGCTAGACCCTATATATAACTACTTCAAAAAAAAACTAACTAAAAATAATCATTTCAAACCACTTGCAGATTATTTTGGCAAGCCAGAAACGGAAACACCTTTTGAAATAAAAGATTTTGCAATAGTTTTAAACTCAGTCCCAAGCACATGTCATCCAGGGCCACCAGGGATCCCACAATTTGTACTGTCACATCTCAGCCAATTCACAAATAAATATTTATGTCAACTTGCAAATCAATTATCACAGAAACTATACAATATACAAGGGCTATATCCAATATCAATGGTCCCATTTATGAAAAAACAAGAACCAATTTCCACACTAGCCAATCTCCGACCAATCTCAATGGAGCCATTGGGAATAAAAATACTGGAAAAGGTCATAAAGGATAAAATTGAACAATACATAGTACCAATAATATCACAGCATCAATACGCAAAAAAGGGGTCATCCACAGGGCAGGCAGCACTAATATATAAAACGCTAATCAATTCAGTTACTAAAAAGAAAAAATATGCACCAATGGTAGTCCAGCTGGATTTTGAAAGTGCTTTTGACTCTGTCCCAATAGAAACACTATTGAGTCAGCTAAAAGAAACACAGATACCTAAAACAATATTATATACAATAGGCAATTTGCTTCTAAATAGAGAAATACACATCACGCTCAATGGTAGATCCACATCATCATTCAATCCCAGCCAATCAATCCCGCAAGGTTCTCCACTAAGCACACTGCTATTTACCTTTTATTTAAATCCACTGCTAGAGCAAATAAATAAAAAAATTCAAGGAATTCAAATACCAAATACTAATACATACATTCCCTGCATAGCTTATATGGATGATGTCACAGTGTTTCTAAACTCAAAAAAGCAAATACATATACTACAGGAAATAATAGAAGAATACACAAAAAATTTCAAATTAAAAATTAACATCTATATATCAGTAGCATGGTCAATATACACAGGCAAAACAGACACACAAATTTATCAAGGTAAGCCCAGTAATTTCCTGGGTTTTTCTTTCCACTTGGGAATGAGCCAGATGAGAAGGAATATACAAAATAAACTCAAGTTTGAAGCGGAAAGGATCATAACATCACTCTCCAGATCATATCTCTCACTCTATGCAAAAGTGTCACTATTTAATCAACTTACAATGACCAAAATAACTTACTACCTGCCAATAATTACTTTTATAAAATAATTTACAAAGTCAATTAACTCACTCTGTAATAAACTATTATGGAACAGAAAAATAGTAGCAATTTCCTTAAAGCAACTTAACCAACCAACAAAATAGAATGGCCTTGGACTGCATGCTATACATACTTTCTACACACAAAAACCAGTAAATCTACTGATTACAATATTCAGACGTTTTCCAAACATAGAACCAAAAGAGGAAATCACACCAACGGACCGACCCCCACCCACAGACAATTATATAAATACACTATTGATAAGTATTAAAAACATTAAAGATAAAATAGCACTGAAGAATCCAATTAAATATACTTATTGGCAAATTCATGATTTTCTAACTCAAAGCCAAGAAAACAACAATAGGATAACAGTACTAGGAATAAATAATAGTCAATTACTCAAAAAGTACAAAACATGGTATTTAGAACCTAAATTGTTTGACTTCATCCTCAAATTGAATTTAAATGCACTACCTACAGCACATTTCATTCGGTTCAGAAGATTTTACCTAAATGTTGATCCAATGTGTGCTTTATGTCACCGGGAAGAAGAAACACAAGAACATTTAATATATCACTGTAAAGGCTTAGAAAAAGTCAGACAAATGATGGTGAATAATTACAGGAAAAGGGAAACCACAATAGAAAAAATGCTAAAGGCTTTCAATGAAAATAAAATACCTATAATACGTGCAGCAACTTTCAGTATATATGTCTTATGGTGTACTAGATGTGCTTTCACTTTAGGAAACAATCCAAGAAGACATCCCAACACATATCACAACAAACTAGGAAAACTTAAGGAAAGGGACAATCTTTTAGCACCACCGGACATTTATGCTGCCACATGGTCTCTATTTAAAATAAAAGCAGCCTTATAATGGATAGACCAAATACAACCTCTGAAAAATGGAAAACTGAAATGAACTCATAATAAGAACTGAAAAATCTAAAAGGTGTGAACTGCAAAAGACGCTAATGGTTAAAAAAAACAAAAGTATATCATCTGTGTTTCAAGATGCATCCTAGAATATGATGTTTTATACAATGTATTACTTGATAAGAATGTAACTTTTTTTTTGCCTAATAAAGTTTGCTTTGAAATATTATAATAATAATAATAATAATAATAATAATAATAATAATAATAATAATAATAATAATAA
This sequence comes from Epiperipatus broadwayi, assembly GCA_028023455.1. Taxonomy (NCBI): domain Eukaryota; kingdom Metazoa; phylum Onychophora; class Udeonychophora; order Euonychophora; family Peripatidae; genus Epiperipatus; species Epiperipatus broadwayi. Next base: position 6,566,393 of record JAQFVV010000067.1, on the reverse strand, counting down.
TAATAATAATAATAATAATAATAATAATAATAATAATAATAATAATAATAATAATAATAATAATAATAATAATAATAATAATAATAATAATAATAATAATAATAATAATAATAATAATAATAATAATAATAATAATAATAATAATAATAATAATAATAATAATAATAATAATAATAATAATAATAATAATAATAATAATAATAATAATAATAATAATAATAATAATAATAATAATAATAATAATAATAATAATAATAATAATAATAATAATAATAATAATAATAATAATAATAATAATAATAATAATAATAATAATAATAATAATAATAATAATAATAATAATAATAATAATAATAATAATAATAATAATAATAATAATAATAATAATAATAATAATAATAATAATAATAATAATAATAATAATAATAATAATAATAGAGGCGGCACCACCACCTGAGAAGAAGGCACGCTAAGCTCATCGTCCTAAGAGGAAAACTCAGTAAGCATTTTTTTAAACTCTTTTTTCACAAATGTTATATATCATCTTTATATATAAACACTAAGTGTATGTTTATAGAATTAAAAAACAAAAGAAATTAATCAAATTTCAGCAAAAAAACGGCATTCGATTGCACGTTTCCCATATGGCGATCCCCAGTGAAGAAACGTGTTTTAAAACAATTTCAACTTATGCAGAAATAATCAAAAGTGATCAAAATAGAACCAATAAAACGGCAACCGCCACAAGGAACAATGAAGTTTTAATACAGCGTTTTCATCGATCGACAGAGAAGGATATTAGTAAATTAGATCTTTTTACTCCAAATAACGATGAATGCGAAAGTATGAACGAAGTTAACTGGGATGAGTCTAGTTTAGAAAAAATATCGGAAAACTTTAACTCGACAGTCCCGAAAGATCTCTTTCTGACATTTAAACGTTTTTTTACTAATCGATCAATAATATTAGCTATAACCGATCAGCACTGTTCATTATTTAAATTTCCTAAAGAATTGCTTTTTGACCTATTTACTAGGGAAAAAATATGGCCATACGTTACCTGTATAGCAGATCATCCGAACTCCAGGTATGTTATAATAGAATTCCAAACAGAAATGCAAAGAAACAATTTTAAAGATAATCAAAAGACTTTAAATAATTATGCGCTGGTAGCAATCGACCCTACAAGAAATAGTATAGTAACAGGTATAATGAAAAACGCGTATCTAGGATATCAAAAAGTAGATTTTATAAAAATGATGAAACCATTTGGTGAAATACTCGATTTCCAACCTATGTATTATAGTAATACACCAGTTCCGATACCCAGAAACAGCTATAAATTCAAAATAAAACTTAACGAAAATATTAAACCAATAGACATACCAACACTTGTAACGGATCAAGAAGCGACGTTGTTTCTCTCGATTAATGGTTTAAAGCCTCAATGTTTTCACTGTAAACAACATGGCCATCTAATACACAATTGTCCGAAAGTATATTGCAAAAACTGTAATTTAAAATTAACTCCAACACACCAATGTCCACGGATAAATCAGCAAATTGATAACAATCCAGCACCGGATGAAAATACAAATAACAGCCCGAAAGAAAATAATGAGGACATAAATCAAAATATTATCTTGAATAAGACTTCCCCGGAAGTAATGGATTTTCTTACCTCCACCTATGACCCAGTATCAGACTCAGCCTCGAAATCAGAAGAAATCCAGGAAGGCCCAAGAAAACAAAGAGAGGCAGGAAACCTCAGATTAGCTTAGATGAAAGCGATAGCGATTCCCCCTCTCCCGCAAAAAATCTCAGCAAGAAAGTTAAAACTAAAAAAAAAGAAGAAGATTCAGAACTCTTTGTTTCCATGGGGGAGAAAGAATTAAGTTCTAATCAGGCAAGTATACCATGTTCGCATTGTAAAAAAAAAAATAAAAGCGAGTCGAACAATGATAAAACAATAAATAAAAGCGAGTTACACAATGGTAAAACAATAATAAATAAAAGTGGAAATTTAACTAGCTAGTTAAATGGGGGCCCAGTTAATCCTTTGTTTGTTTTTTAAATTTCCAGGTAAACAAATGCTTTTTGTTTTAAACATATATAATTCTCTCTTTCGCCTTAATTTTTGTTAGTTTATATAATAGCAATGGAATTAAATAGGTTAAAAAAAAGTTTTTATATTAAAAATACTAACATGAAATTTAAAGTTTGTTCATTAAATATTAGAGGTTTAAACGCCATAGAGAAAATATACCAATTGAAAAAGTTGCATGAAATTATTCAGCCACATGTATTAGGTATACTCGAAACAAAAATATATCGTGATTCTACAACTAACCCAGCACTATACACAAATAACATAGGCTTTACAACTTTCTCCACAGACACTTTCTCACCATCAGCTGGCACAGGAATAATAATAAGTAAAAACAATCCTTTTTCGAGTTTCAAAATACTATATATGGATGCACATATAATAATTATAACTTTTTTACATCTGTCAAATGCAATAAATGTAATATATGTATACATTCCACCTAACACAAAAATGATCAACACAATTATACAAATTATAAACACTAGGTTAGCTACTTCACCTCATCCATCTCTACTCCTCGGTGATTTCAATATGACATATGATAATTTCATAAGAAAATGGCTTCACATGATCGCTTTCCCTTTAGTCAGTGGGGAGAGTTTTCTGCCAGATGGAGCCATTTCTTTCAACAATGGTAGATTTACATCATTAATTGATTTAATGTTCTACTCACCTTCACTTCATCACATGATCAATCTCTCAATAATTAATACTCCCATGTCAGACCATGCAGCATTGATGATTGATTTAAATCTAGAATTCATCACATAAAAATATTTTAACACAGGAAAAACCATGAGGATCCTTCTACCATCACAAACAACAGAATTCCTATATTCTGAAATAAACATACATCTCAATAAAATTAATAACTAAAAATTGATCCCGCACAAGCATGGCTAACATTTATAAACATTATTTCACACACAATTCAGCATGTTACAAGAAGAGCACCAACACCTACAGGATTATATACATTAGTTGAAAAGCTGCATAAAGCAATCATTAATACAATAGACAATGAGAATAATAAAGACAGAACTATAGCACTTAAAAGAACATATAATTTAGCAAAAGACAAATTAAAAGAATATATAGCATTAAAGAAAAAAAAATTATATCTCAAACAAACACATGTATGGACAAAACAATACATTAGATGGTGCCTCAGTCAGCCACCTAAATATAGAGTTCCAACAGCAATATCACAAAATAACAAAACAATTAGTGGTCAACTCATGCTAGATACAATATATAGTTACTTTAAAAAAAAATTTACAATCATGTGAATCCTTTGACCCAGCACCTTTTTTTTTAGGAACAGCAGAAGAGAACATAGGGTTTGGAAAGATAGAATTCAAACAAAAAATAGACCAAATCCCAGATTCCTGCCATTCAGGTATGCCTGGGATCCCAAAAAGAGTTTTTTCACACTTAGAAACTCACACTACACAATATCTAGTGAATTTAGCGAATTTGCTTACAAAACAAGTATATAAAATTCCAAACCTAAACCCTATATCAATAGTCCCTTTTTTAAAAAAACAAGAAAGTCCAACTACACTTAAAAATCTTCGTCCAATATCAATGAGCTCACTAGGCATTAAAATACTTGAATCTGTCATCAAAGACAGAATAGAGCCATACATCACTCCAACTATATCCAAACATCAATTTGCCAAAAAAGGCTCTTCAGTTAACCAGGCAGCATTCATCTATAAAACAGTCATAGACACAGTAAGAACTAACAAAAAGTATGCACCAGTAGTAGTACAATTAGACATAAAGTCAGCATTTGATAATGTACTAATAAACAAGCTAGTAGAACTGTTAATAAACTCTACAATCCCCAAAGCATATATTTACATAATCACTAATTTGTTACTCAACCGAGAAATATATATTACTTTAAATGGTAAAACAGCTACATCAATAGTACCAAACTGTTCCATCCCGCAAGGATCTCCACTAAGCTCACTACTATTTGCAATATATATCAACCCACTAATTAAGGAAATTGAAAGAAAAATAAATGGAATATACATACAACAATTGGGCTCCTATGTTCCATGCATTGCTTACATGGATGACATATCTGCCTTCTTAAAGAGCAAGAAATAGATACCCAAACTTTTAAAAATAATAGCCAATTATTCCAACACATATAACCTTAATGTTAATGTTGAAAAGTCTTGTGCCTGGAAAATTTACACCTTGACTCCAATTACAGATTATTTCAAGGGAAAGCCTAGCTCTTTTTTAGGTTTCCCTTTCCATCTCAGCACAATTGCAATGAGAACCCAAATTCAAAATAATTTGAGGGAAAAGATTGTGAAATTGATAAATTCAATGGAAAAGGCATATCTATCACTATATGCCAAAATATCACTGTTTAATATGCTAGTAATAACCAGAATAATTTATTTCTCTCCGATTGTGTTTTTCACAAGGGGTTTCATTAACAATATTTATACTTTATACAGAAAGTTACTGTGGGGGAAAAAAACAATATCTGTTTCCATCAAAAAACTACAACTGCCATTGTCATTGAATGGACTTGGTTTACACAATTTACACATTTTCCGTATACAGAAAACAATAAACATCATAGTTACTTGTAATAAAATATATCCAATAATATCACATACAATGAAAGTGATACCAACAGATACACCACCACCATTCAAAGGTTATTGGAAAGCACTTCTGAAACCAATAATGAATACAGATATACCTCCTATACAAACAGATGGTACTAAATATAAATACTGGCAAACATATAAGTTCATCTATCCAGGAGTACAAAACACGGTAGAAACACTATTGGCAATTAATAATAAGCAATTAACCAAAAGATATAAACATTGGTCATTAGAACCAAAATATTTTGACTTCCTGATTAAAATAAATCTGGAAGCCCTTCCGACATTAAATTTTTTAAAATATAAGAGATACTACCATAACATAGATGACATATGTTCCATCTGTCATCGAGAATCAGAAACAATAAATCACTTCCTATTCACTTGTCAAGGACTTGAAAACACTCGCAAAATGATCTGCAATATCACAACACAAGAAAATACAACAATCAGATGTTTGCTACAGGCATATGAAAAAGGTATATTTTCCAGTATTAGGGCTAGTACATTTATCCTTTATGCTTTCTGGTGCACAAGATGTAATTTTAGTATAAACACAAACACCAGAAGACATCAAAACACAATTAAAAATAAATTAATACAAATCCAACAAAGAGATAAAAAAATAACAGGAACACAAACATACATTGACACATGGTCTCAAATGCGACTCGCCTCAAATCTATAACATGGTATATTGCCTTAAAAAAAATGGTTTTTTTTTTGTTTTGTATGCTCTGGTGGATATTTTTTTTTTTCTATCCATCTTTGTAAAAAGTTTTGCAGTTTTGTTTTTTATTATTGTGGGACTTTTTCCTTTTTTTGTTTATTTGATCCAATTTTTTTCTTTGAATATATATATTTTTTTTGTTTTATTTTTTTGTTATCATAATAATAATATGATGTATATTTTATATGCTCAGGTAATGAATTTTTTTTATTCTATTATAATTTTAATAGATTTGTTTTCAGTTTAATTTTTTTGCTATTGTAGTTTTCTTCCTTCAGTTTTATTAATCCAACCATTCATTGTATACAATTTATTTTTGTTGCTTCCATTTTTTTTTGGTGTGTGTTACCATTTTTTTTTAACAATGTAATACATAATTTTTACTATGTGTGTTTTTTTCTATTTACAAAAAAAAAAAGGTATTGTATAAACTCTGTAACCCATTGTAACCTTTTTGGTTTTCTTTGTGAATAAAGTTCCTTTGAAACGTAATAATAATAATAATAATAATAATAATAATAATAATAATAATAATAATAATAATAATAATAATAATAATAATAATAATAATAATAATAATAATAATAATAATAATAATAATAATAATAATAATAATAATAATAATAATAATAATAATAATAATAATAATAATAATAATAATAATAATAATAATAATAATAATAATAATAATAATAATAATAATAATAATAATAATAATAATAATAATAATAATAATAATAATAATAATAATAATAATAATAATAATAATAATAATAATAATAATAATAATAATAATAATAATAATAATAATAATAATAATAATAATAATAATAATAATAATAATAATAATAATAATAATAATAATAATAATAATAATAATAATAATAATAATAATAATAATAATAATAATAATAATAATAACTGAATTTATTGGAAATGCAGATTAACAGCATATGGCTAATAGTATAATTTATATTATAAATATAATTAAAAAAATGGAGGGGGGAATAAATATAAGCAATATATATATGAGTATAAAAATATAATATGATAAATAAATATAAAATTTTTAATGAGAAAATTAATAAACTTCTTTAAATCTAAATCAAAACCGTTATTATTAGCAAATATTTCATTATAAGACTAGGGCAAGTGAAATAAAGGTGTGAATTTAAAGATATCTTAGTGATAAAGTTTATTTCAAAATAAAGGAGAGGAAATATGAAACAAGAAAGATGCATTAGATATTATTTTGTTTAAAATAATTTTTTAATAAATAATTTTATACAAAAATTTATGATGTCTAAAATAACGTCCAGAAAAAAAAGAAGAAAAATTGTGGCCATTAGATAACATTGCTTATCTAGAAAATTTATTAAACATAAAATGAACCTAGAGTTTTGGTTTCGAGTCCACTATTCTAAAACTGATCTTGCCAGCAAAAAATGAGGGATGCTTATTCACAAGTGTATTAAAAATCTGCTACATTTTATATAATTTAATTCAGAATAAATTGGATTCTGAAAGTTTGAATTATTACAATTTACATATAATTTAATTTTCCACAAATATTCTCTCTCAAAAAATATATGCAAATATTTTAGTCGAAACATAGAGGTAAGAAAGATCTAAATCTTTGATGTGGAGATTTTTATGGATAATTTATTTCAGTTAGTGGGAAAAAACTCTATTAAAAAATAATCAATGAGAGCATTTTTGCAACTCCAGTAAAACATTTTCTAAGATATAAATAGAATAAGATCATTGCTAGAAACAGAAAAAGTCCTGCAATTTAAACAGTAGCAAATTCTCCAGACAATAGTATAGGCATAGGAAACAATGACCACATGAAGTTTTTTGTTTGTATAACCAGTTTTGCCAAATGGTGATGATGTTTACTAGGGTATTTTACTATAACATAAGACTAGTTAACTATATAATTACTAATCTAGTTTTAGACCTATATAATTACAAAAGCAATAGAACATTTGAATATCAGATAAAAAAGAAATAAAGATGTGTGCTAGATTACGAGTGCAAATTATATTCCTGCTTGAAGATGAACCAAATCCAAAAACAATCTGGAGATGTGGATATAGGATTTGGTATCTAATGATTATTCAAACTTATAATAATTAGCTCTACAATAGAAGAAATAGAATTAATTATGGCTTTTAAATGTAGAATTATTATTCTTGCAATAATTAGCAATGATGTAATTACATTTCTTGTTGTTCTAAATGATTGGTTGTTTTGATTCTTCTTTTACTATTTTTGTTGTTCTAATTAATATGAATAATTGCTTGATTATAAATATCATAGAAAAAGTTGTTTAATATGGGTATAGAAAGTTCTACCACTATTATATGTTTTATATTGTTTTATGTAATCATCAGCAATAAAACATTGTAAGGACCTGATGTTTATTGCAGAAGTCAAATTGAGAGTAATAAAAAGTTCTGTCTGTTATATGCAAATCTGTATGGTTTATCCAAAATAATTTTTTTTTTTGCCAGTTAGGATTCAATATTAAAATCTCATAAATGGAACATTTCAATCACTGAGTCACTGAGTAGCTTGAATTATTAATCTTAATTTGCTATTTGTTTTGAAAAACAATTCAGCAATAAAAACAATACAATAACCCAAAAAATTATAAAATAATTTTCTGAACTGTTTGACACAGTAGTAGAATGATGCAGTTGGAAACTATCAATGATCATGCAACTCACATGGCCTAATTATCACCATTAAATAAATGATTGGGTAATAGTTTAGGAGATAGTGTGCCATCTGGGCATCAGAAATGACAGGTTGAGTTGTTCAAATACACTAAACATAAAAAAACGACTCATTTGATAATTCTTGATGAAAATCTACTTTTACTTGATATTTCTTAATTCAGCATAATCGATTATCTCATATTACAACTATTTAATGAAAGAAGAGCTTATTCATTGTTTAATTGTGAATAGAATATGAAAGTTTACTTTCAGCAGAATTAATCTAAGATTTTTTTCCAAATAGTTGCCTTGTTATTATTCTAACTAAATATTCAATTGTGAATTGTACATGTCAAGATTCAAACTGATTTGAGTTGGTTAGAAGAAAAATATGTAGTCTTCAGCACTAAATAATTAAGTCAAATATTTCTAAGATGCTTAGCACATAATTTACATTAATCTTACATCTTATTATTATTTGCCATGTTTTGTTGAAATTAATATTTTTCTCTCCATTATATTAGAGCCATTTTGATTTATATTTTTCATCATTTTATGTTCCCTCCCCCATTTTTTTAAAATTTTGATAAGTGCATATCAGAGACAAACTTACAACAAAAATGTAATTAATTACAAGAAGAAAAAAATAAACTAGGCAGAAATAATATGTAAAAAAGTTCAGAAGCTTAAATATAAAAGAAGAGAAAAAACCAATTAAGATAAAAATATTAAAAGTAAAAAAAAAAGTGAAATGGAAAGATAGATAAAATCAAAAAAAATTACATCAAGTAATATATTTTAGATCAACCAGTTTTAGAAAAGAGAGAGAGAAAAACAATTAGAATTATATTAAGTATATTTTGAGTGGGTAAAAAATGTACCTAACAAAGAAGTTTGAAAGTAAATTCCGATAGACGGCAGTCATGTTGCGAGAAAAAGTGTGGTAATGCACTCCTTCAAAGAGCGTACAAAGCCCAACAATAAGTATGAATTATTTAGTTCAGTGCATGTATTCATTGATATTCCAAAGTATATAGCATGTGACTATTTATTGACAAAATATATATACAAAGAATATGCATACACACATATTTTATTAGATATTTGCTTATGCGTGTTTTATATTTTAAGCATGTTATATACAATAGCGTGACGTATGCATTATCTCCTTAAATAAATTAAATTTTTGAATATACTGTATTAAGTTTACAAAGATTTTGATTTTAGATTTTTTAATAATTCAGAGTTCTCATTTCTAATAAAATATTAAATGATTGCATGAACCAATCTTACTCTTTGTCAATATCTTCTTTAAAAATTGTCCATTGTCGGTTAAAGGAGTAGCAAAAAAATTAGGTCTCTCGTTTTGTATTATTGTGTTATACACGCAAGAGAAATCAAAATGACTTGCTGTATAAGATCCTGTTACTAAGTCGAAAAATTTCTGTCACGTATTTAAATAAAAATTTTATCTTTTCTTTTTTATTTACGAGATTACTAAAAAAAAAGCTTATAGTTTTTAATAAAGCTATTTAATGATTTTTTAAAAAGAAAAACATCTATTTTCACTCATTTAAACTTTGTAAAGCAACATTGCTAAATAAACACGCGAATACTTTTAAAAAGGGAAATGAATATTAAAATCCAATACAAAAATAATAGTAGACACTTATAGAATAACTAGGTAAATTGAAAGAGCAGCAAAAATTAACCGTTATTTTTTTTGTACGCGTTATACATGATTAATTAAAAAAAAACTTTAGGCTTTAATTAAAACTCAAGTGGATGTAATATAAGACGACGAAGAGGACAGAGAAAATGTATCAGTAAGTGGTGACCTCTATTAGTCGTTTTGAAAAGCAACCAGTAAAATTAATGTTATTTTTAATTCAAATATTAAAATAAATAATTATATATAACAGTTGCTTGATAAGTCATGTTATACTAGAGGTCTAAAATAATAGAATAACATAACAGTTTTATTTGAATAAATTAAATACTCCCCCTTCACCGCATCTACGAGATTCGGCATTTTCATCATTATTCTCAATGTATCCCTTCTTTCACACACACACACACACACACACACACACACACACACACACACACACACACATATAAAGAGCAAAATGTAAAAAAAAAAAAACTAACTGTAATGAAAGTGTAAAAAACATTAGTGAAAAATAAGTTTAAAATTTCTCCGATAATGCATTTGAATCAATAAAACTACTTCATCTTTTTCCTCCTCTTCATCATCATCATTTTCAATTATGGTCAATCCATTACACGATGAAGATTTCTTCATTTTTAATTCATGTTTTCCAATCTGTATCTTCTCTTTTCCACATCACACAAGCAACTCCCTTATTTCATCCATCCATTTCACATGTTGACTTTTTCTAGGTTTTTTAAAATAACTTTTCCAATTTAAGATTTCAACTGTCTTGTTACTCCTAAGATCCATCTTGCCATACTTCAGTGAGTGATCCAAAATATCTGTATTGATCTTCTAGTAAGTATCCAAGTTTCAAATCCATAAATAAAAACTGGAAAAACATATTTATTAAAAACTTTTTTTTAAAAAAATGGGCATATTTCCTTTTAATATTTAGTTATTTCTACCAAAATCACTCCATCCAAGTTTAATTCTATTATTAACTTCATCTGCTACATTTTCATCTGCATTAACAACTAACTAAGATTTTGGATTTTAACTTGTTCTAATTCATTATTATCAATCTTTATTTTCTTCTGAAAAAATCTATTGAACATTACTTTATTTTTTTTTAAACATTTGCCTTTAGTTCTACTGTCTTACTTTTAATCTATCAGATACATCTTGTAACATTTTCTAAAGCCTTGAAGCATTGTTTGAAAAAAACAAAACAACAACACTAGCTTATCTGCTAATCTCTATTTATTTTTACTCCCTTAGATTCCTAATTTAGTTCAGAAAATATTTTTTGTAATTCTTTTATAAAAAATAAATCAATCAATATATGGAATTACTCTGTCATACATCTTTCATCTTATCGATATTACTATATATTCTAACCATTACTGTTACATTTTGATACACATTTTTAAAAAAAACCAATACCCCATGTCTATATCTTGATAATACAATGTTTTAATCAATATACAAATGCTTATATAATCAAATGCTTTTCATAATCTGTTAACTGAAAGTATAATGAAAACTCATGTTCTTTAGTCTTTTCTATAAGTTCTCTCAATTTTTGTTTATTGTAATCCACCATGCTAACACCATTTTTAAACCCAACTTGTTCTTTTGATTGGTGAAAACCCAATGTTTGTGCATGGAAAAAATTGTAAATTGTCTTGATAAAAAATTAAATATAGGAGAGATAAAAGACTGATATATCTGTAATTTCTAATATCTTCTTTATTTTTCCTTTTTAAACATCAATATTACTCTGCATTCTTCCAATGATTGGTATATCTTTATCATTTGAAATTTGATATAACTTTGCCAACATTTCTTTTGGCTCTTCACTTGCCTCTTTTATGATATCAATTACAATTCCACTAGTTTCTGGAGCTTGTTTGGTTGCTTGCCTCATTCCTTTATTTAAAGTGCTGGACAATTTAAAAGATGGAATAATTGTAAGGATTATTTTGAGTGGTAATACATATAGAGAGTTTTTCCTGTTTTAATTATTTTGTTTTCTTAATTATTATTACATAATTCTTTAAACAACTCTTCCACATATTTTATAATATATTTTTTGTTTAATAACCATTCCATCTTTTTTTTTTAATTGCAGAAATAAGTCTTTTATCAATATCAAGATGTTGTTTTATACTTTTGAGATTTTTATTCTTTTTTTTTTCGCCATATGTCACAGCATTGGCCGGGAGACGAACTTGTAACAATCATCAGGCGGCTGTGCTGACCTCTGGTCTAACAATGCTTGATGACTTTTATTCTTTTCTATAGCTTTCCTTGCTAATTTACAACTATATATATATTTTATAATGTTGTTAACTTTTTTTCTACCATTTACAAAAATTCTAGATGTATAATTTTTAATAAATCCTTTTTTTTTCATACTTTGTTTCAATAATAAATTTACTGATATATTACTGTCATTTTGTGCCAGCTACCTTTGTTACAAATTCTAATAGTATATCAGAGATCTTTCTATTCATTTCATTGAAATCTGAACCATTTTTTAACATTGTAAAGCGATTTTTAAATTCTACATAAATTTATTGGAATATTTTTAAGGTTAGGAATATCAATTGTGAATATTGTTTTTTTTAACAATTTTTGTCTTTCTAGTCTTGCATTAACACATACTTCACATCTCACTAGACAGTGGTTATTTCTTGTCTTGAATCTATTAAGAAAATTACAATCTTGAAATACATATCTTCTGTTAGTCAAAATATAATCCATTTTTGCTAAACTTCATTTGGAAACTTCCATATTCATTTTTGTTTAGAAATTAAAGAAAGAATTCATAATATAATTTTTCTTTTTGTGTTCTTTCTCATTCCTATCATTATAACCAAATATTTATCTACAGTGCTTTTATCCTTTAATCATATAGCAATTTCAGCAGTAAAATCTTTTGTGACAATTTAAAAATATTGTTTTTCTGATCAAGTGAGAAGTTGTTATGACATGAACCTGACTTATTTGCATTTAGTATCTTTTATTAAGTTGAATAAGTATTATTGTCAATCTGTCTGATATACAATCAATTTCCACAAATCTTTCACATTTTCTTTATAATATATCCCACTCCACTATTTGGTTTCAATATTTGTGCCCTTGTAGTAAAATAAATATCCATTTTTTAAATTGTCTCTTCACTTCCAATTTTCTAAGACCAATAATATCCCACTTAATATTAGACAGTTTTTTTATACTTTGTGAAATCTTCCTTTGCTTGAATAAATGGTCATCATCAAGTGGAAGTCTGGATGTAGAATCATTGGATTTGTAACAGTGTCTGCCTTCAATTGTTAACTGATGCCTTGACTGATAATTTTACAGTCTTCTAGGAATAAGGTTCATGATTTAATTTTGTTTGTTATAATTATAAATATATATTTAAAATGTTTATTGACAAGAAGGTGTGGAATGAATATTTTAAAAAATGCCCTGCTTGGTTTCTTTAAGACCTCAAAGAGGAATCAAAGTTGTTCTTTCAGTTAACAATGATTCATTTTTGAAGCCAAATCTCTAATTTATTAAATATTATATGCACCATGGTATATTATATTATTAATGTATTTGCCTAAAGTTTAGGACGTTTTTCAGATAGTTGGCTTTAAGTCAAACTTTTAAAGCCATGTGAAATAATATAAATTGATCATATAACTATAATATAATGCATTTGTCAAGCATTGGTGGTCGAGAGGTGAGCAACAGCTGCTTTACAAGCAATTGTCCCGAGTTAGCGGGTTCACTTCCCGGCTGATGCTATGACACATGAGAGAAAAAAAAACTATAATATAATGCAGTCGTTACTTTTAGTGAGAAAAAATCCAGCCAGTATTTTTCAATCACTTATATAATTCTGAAAAAAAAACCCCAAAGCATTAGATAAAACAACAATCGATGCTTAGTAAAGATATGAATAAAAATGAATACTCATATAAAAATAGTTTCTGAAGATAGGCTTAAATTTTTAGAAGCATAAGACATAATGGCCATAGATTAGCATAATAACACTGTGATTTGGAGATCAAGTTCAAAGTGAGGTATTTTTTTCAAAGATATCAAAAAAATTTGTACATCTTAATACAAAATCTTAACATCCACTCAGCTCTCATCCAGTATTATTTAGTAAATGAATAATTTGATGTTAAGAAATTAAAAACCATAAAAAATAAAACCTCAAACAGTTGTCTTTTTTTTAGGTTGTAGAGGCAGGGTATTATTTATGCATATTCAATTTAAATTATAGATAATGCATAAAAAATGAAAGGCAAATGTGTGTGGGTATATATATATTTATAGTTGATCGTAAATAGATAATAATTATGAAATTCTTAAACCAGAGCAAGTATGAAAGATTTTGAAACAAATGGTCTAAAATACTTTTGGAACTTGCTTTTGGGCAAATGGTTAATGATGATTTATAGAATAAATTTCCCATTTCATGTATTGTTGATGACATATCTACATAAAGTTATTATACTAAAATTCAACAACTATATATATATATAAACCATGCAAGGTGTGTTGGCAGTTGAATTTGAAGACTTTGCTGAAATGAATTTAAAAACAAAAGGAAAATAAAATAAATTAAAAGTGTGTTTAATATAGATACAAATTAATGTATAGAATACATATTTTTTTTTTCATATGTCATGGCATCTGCCGGGACGCGAACCCACACCCGTCTGCAACCAACTACTTGCTTGCATGGCGGCTGCGATACATATTTTTATTGGATTAAACTTAGAAAATTTCTTTTCCTTGAGGCAATACACATTGCGTTTTTTTTTTCTTTCAAATAAAAAAGAGCAAGTTTAAATAATAAAAGCAAATACTGATTGTAAATATTGATAGAAGTTCTGCAAAGAAGAGATTGGTAATTAAATGTGGCCACAGTAATTACAAAAAAAAAAGAACTTTGAGAACAAAAACCTAAAGAAAGATAAAAGTTTGAAGAAGGAATGTGGGTGGTATTCAATGTACACACGTGTAATGAGTTTTTGGAGAAATATAAAAGAAATGGACATAGATAAAAATGTCTTTTGTTCATCGAATTTTTCACAAGATGTTAAACCACCCCATAATAGCCACTGATATTCAAATGGATGGCTAGAATGCCAATATATCACCAATTATTCCATACCTTCTAACATACTTACAATGATTTAGAAGAATGAAGCTACCACCATCTAAAATAGAAGCCTCACATTAAAGCTGGAATCTAACACACAGATCATGAAGAAAAACAGGATTATATGTATTACCAAAGAACGATTCTGCTAAATAATCTTATCGGTAAAAAAAATAGATTTTTGAACTTATGTACTTATTGAAGTAACTTTATAGAATATTCACATCTCACATAAATCAGGAGAAAGGAAACATAATTTAATGGACCATAATGAACTATTTATATGGTTAATGAATCCAAGAAATACTTTTGCTATGATAATACAAATTTTTCTTTTGTTTTGCTTTTATGGAATATGTTCATAAATAAATTTAAAAAAAAAAGAAAAGAGAGAATTACAATGTGTGGTTTGTTTAAGCCTCATAACTGTATTCTTTCAGTGATCTTCTTTGTAAAATTCAACTGTTGATGCCAATATAATTTTATTATATTTTTAGATTTATTATTTATGAGATCATAATATAGATATATAGTATATTTGCAATATTTGTATAAAGTTTATAGGGAAGATAATATATGGGCTATTCATTCATTCACATTATGAGTGACATGTCAAAAGGAGGAAAGAAGACACCATCATTGTTGATTTAATAGGGAAATTTGAATAGAATCCTGTTACCTAATAAAAAACAAATTTAAACTATTAAAAGCGAGAATATAGGGAAAGTTAGTTCATTATAATTAGAACTGTATTACCTGGAAATATACAATTTTTACACTAAAACTTAAAATGGTTAGCTACAATAAACTAGATTAGATGTGGGCATGGGAGGTAATACATATATTTTTAACATATATATATAATAAACCTAAACTTACAGCCATTCATATATAATAAATGGCATTAAACATGTATAAAACAGTGCAATGGCTGTCCAAATGATGGGTCTATGACCTGAGATAAGAGAAATCAATGGGAAAACAAGATGTTACTAACATATTTGCAACTTGGATTATGAACACAATATATTGTGATAACATATAAGTGACAAATTGTTTCCCCCCCAAGCAGTAAACAAAGAAAATATGGATTGTTAATATATTTTGGTAATATTATTATTCATATATATTATTTATAATACTTCATTCATATACACTTTAATGCAATTAATTTTCTTAAAAACTTCTTTATTTTCTTACAGTTTCGACTGTCCAGCAGTCTTCTTCAGAGCTACAAGATTTGAATAATACAAATACATAATTATCATTTCACATATATATGTATAAATCTTATATAAATCAAAAATATATATATCTCCATCATTTTACACACATATATAAAACACACACATATATACATATATATCAAAATATATACATATATTTTCTTCATATATATACACATATAAATCTATATCACCCCTAGACATATATATATAATCCATATCTACATCTATATATATATGCACATCCAATACTTAGACATACCTCTTTTAAACATACATCCATATACAGATATACATACACCTATAGACATATATACAATCTTCATATATCTTTACTAATACATATCCATATGTATATTCTATCTATACATATATAAAATACAAAACATATCCAATTCACCGTTTTTTAATTTTTTATCTTTTTAAACAATTCCATTTTTATTTATTTTTAAATCAACCTTTTAAATATTCTTCTTTTTAATATTATTTATAATATTTAATATTATTTTATTATTATTATTTTTATAATTATCTAATATATAACATCTTTTACTTTACTATCTTTAATTTTACTTTTTATAACTTTTATCTCTATTTCACTAAATAATATTTTTAACATTATTACCTCTATCTTCCTTACAGTTATTTTAACTTTAATTAAAATGACGTTTTTTTCAAAATTTTCTATCTTATTTATTCATTTAAAACAGCTCCCTCTGTTATCAATATTATAAAACTTATAATTCTATTTACCTTCCATCTTCCCAATTATAATCATTAACCATATTCCAATATTATAAATAGCTACTTTACCATTAATAAACGGTTAAAACAACTGTAAGGAAGATGGAGGTAATAATGTTAAAAATATTATTTAGTGAAATAGAGATAAAAGTTATAAAAAGTAAAATTAAAGATAGTAAAGTAAAAGATGTTATATATTAGATAATTATAAAAATAATAATAATAAAATAGTATTAAATATTATAAATAATATTAAAAAGAAGAATATTTAAAAGGTTGATTTAAAAATAAATAAAAATGGAATTGTTTAAAAAGATAAAAAATTAAAAAACGGTGAATTGGATACGTTTTGTATTTTATATATGTGTAGATAGAATATACATATGGATATGTATTAGTAAAGATATATGAAGATTGTATATACGTCTATAGGTGTATGTATATCTATATATGGATGTATGTTTAAAAGAGGTATGTCTAAGTATTGGATGTGCATATATATATAGATGTAGATAAGGATTATATATATGTCTAGGGGTGATATAGATTTATATGTGTATATATATGAAGAAAATATGTGTATATTTTGATATTTATTTATATATGTATGTAAAATGATGGAGATATATATATATATTTGATTTATATAAGATTTATACATATATATGTGAAATGATAATTATGTATTTGTATTATTCAAATCTTGTAGCTCTGAAGAAGACTGCTGGACAGTCGAAACTGTAAGAAAATAAAGAAGTTTTTAAGAAAATTAATTGCATTAAAGTGTATATGAGTGAAGTATTATAAATAATATATATGATTATATGAAGATATGCAAAAAAAGTGAAGGAGAAAAATAAGAGAATATTATTATTCAGTTGAAATAAAATATAAAAATTCTTTTGAATAAAGAGAAGGAGGGGACAGATAGTGAAGTCTACCTTTTGTTTTATATCATTTTGCTAGGTAAAAATAGGGTGGAAATAACACTATCATAATTATATAGAAAAATAACACAAATTTTTTTTTGTTCTATCTGTTTTGTGGATGGTGGTGCAAAGTGATGATGGGGGGAGGGGAAGGTCAGCATATATTAAGAGGTAAAATAAAATATATGGTAAAACTTAATAGTATTAAAAAATTTGTAAAAGAAAGGGAATATATTTACTAGTTTTTTTTGACACATTGAATGTATATATAACAGTTGAAGAAAAATAACATTGAACAATTGTTCAGCAGTTTGGTATCATATATATATACATATAGTGCAAGAAGATGAAACAAACTGTACATAAACTAAAAAGAATAGACAATCTTATCTGTGAGTGGGATGGGAGACTATTAATTTTGTATCACAAGACTGTCCTAAGATTGACATGCATATAAACAATGTAAAAGTATGTGCACTATTTGATTCTGACAGTCAAATGTCAGTCATATCAGAAAAGGTCTTTGAGAAGATGGTTCAGCAGCAAACAAATATCAAAACCTTTCCAGTAAAGACAGCACAGATCATGATGGTGAATGGGAGGAGAACACAGTTGGAGACCAAACAAATATGAACACAGTTAAAAATAGGGCAGAGATACATATATCATACCATACTGATTTTAAAAGGGTTAGTGCTTGATGCCATTTTGGATTCAGAATTTATGCATAAAACAGGATGTTTATTAGATTATAAACATAGGAAAGTTATATACAATGGTGAAATAATAGATTTTGGGACAAAAAGTGAGGATAAAAAAGGGGCTATGTGATAAGCAATTAGAGAAAGAGATGGACCCAATAATAGAACAAAGGATATTCTATGTACATTTAGGGATGTTTTCTCAGAGAAACCAAGAGTAATAAAAATAGGGATGTTTTCTCAGAGAAACCAGGAATAATAAAAAATTATAAACACCATATCAAAGTAATGGAAAGTACACCATATCAAACATGGTCCTGCCCAGAGCTCCATTAATGTAGGATGGAGGTGGAGAAACATGATCAAATGAAGACTGGGGGGTTATATCAAAAGCATAGGTAATAGTAAAAAAGGTAACTCGATAATACTATGCTTAGATGCTAGACAATTAAATAAAATCACATGGCCTGACCAAAATGTACCTCTGCTAATTAATGACATGTTAACAAAATTTCTTCGAAAGAAAGTGTTCTTAATGCTGGATCTGATTGCCAGATATTGGCAGATAAAGCTATATCCAACAGATCATAAATATATGGCCTTTTGATACAAAGGAAAGTTGTATGACTTTAATAGGATACCCTTTGGGTTGAAGAATAATGGAGCAGAATTATTAAAATGCTTGGACCACATACTAAAGAAAGAAATAATGGATTTGGTAACCATGGACATGGATGATGTTATAATTGTGTCAAAAGACATGGAAGAACATACACAACACCTGAAATTATTTCTGCAAGAATGCCAGGATAAATTCATTAGGATTAATCTGCAGTAAAGCCAGATGGTGGCTACAGAAGTGAATTTTTTAGGATACTTGGTCAGTGATAAAGGCATTATGCAACATCCAGAGAAAATCCTGGCCATTAGAGACTTTCCCACACCCAGTAATAAAAAAAAGTCAGTTCATTCTTGGGTCTATGCACATTCTATAGTAAATTCTATGAGAACTTCAATTATTACAGAAAGATACACTATGGAAATGGGGAACGAAACCACAAAACTGGTTTTAGGAGGGTGAAAGAAAATTTTTTAAGTGAGGTCATGCTCATATATCAAGTTTTCCATAAACCATTCATCATAGAGGCAGATAGTAGTGGATACTGGCTGGGAGACATCTTGATGCAAGAGCAAGAAGATTGTAGATATGCAGTATTATATGTTACCAACTATCCATTACAAGGTCCAGAAAAAAAATATTCAATAACTAAGAAAGAGACCGTTGCTGTGGTTTGGGCATTTCAGAAATTTAGGCAATTTCTTGTTGAATCAGAGGTAATTGTGAGATCGAATCATAAGAATCTGGAGTTCTTGAACCATAGTTACCTCTCAAATAGTTGTTTAATATAATGGAGCCTCTTCCTCTGAGAGTTTAATTACTCTATCCAATATTGTGAAGGGATGTGATAGTAGACATGTTGAACCAGAACTCAGGCTCCTCATTATCAAACCATTTATAGGTAAGCAATGTCAGTTATCATAGAGGGTCAATCTTTAGAAAAAGACTTGAGGCATTTAGGGGAGTGGCAGAGACAAGATGCGATCTGCAGGTCCATTATAGATAGACTACAGAAACAGTAACTCAACAATGGGAGATCAGGGAAGAAGATAGAGAGGAAATGGGATGCAAAATACCATTTGGGCAAAGGGATAAAATTTTACTTGGCAGATGTAAAGGAAGATGTAGAGAATGATAGCACCTGAGAAACTACAAGAAAGATTAATTAGATATACTCATTGTATATACAGTCACTATAAGGCAGACAAGGTAGAAAGTTTGTTAAAGACATGGTTTAATTGAGCAGGGATAAGACTTCAGGTGATACAGGTAATAAAGGGGTGTAAAACCTGTGAGAAGTCAAAATCGTCAAACAGATCTTATGAAAGTCCTTGTCAAGCCATTATTCCTCTGAGACCAAATGACTGAAGGAATAGATATCTATGATCAATTACCTAGGTACCAAAGAATGAGATAATCCTGGTAGATTATGATGTATTCTCAAATGAATAGCTGCATACCCAACAGCCCAAGCTAATGCAAAGAGCATTTAATATTAGAATATTAGAAACCCAGTACATTAATAAGGTAGAAAAACCTAAGGCCATACTGTCCAATCATGGTACACCCTTTATATCTGCAGAGTGGCAATGCTGAAAATATTGGAGTACAGCATGTTTTATCATCTATCAGAATCCTTCAGTTTAACCTGTGTGAGTGGGTTATGAGAGAAATTTGGATGGCTTTTCAAGGTTTATACTTCAACAGACCATAAGGGTTGGGCAAGACAATTGCTACGAATTGTAAATTATGTGAATTGGAATAACAAGAAATCAACAGGATTTTTCCTGATTCAGCTCCATTTTGGTCAACCTGGGTCAGTATTATACATATCAAGATTACCAGTGTTACAGAACAAATTGATAAGGAGACAAACCAAAAAAGAGCACAAGAATGATTGGTGCATTATGTGGATGTAATGGTACAAAGACAAGACATAGAGACAATTAGATTTAGAGTAGGGGATCAAATATGGGTCAGAAATAACCAGTCAATCATGCAGACAGACAAATTTTTCAAGAAATTTCAAATTATATATGAAGGTCCATATTGCATATTTAATGAAAATAAACTGAATGCTTTTATCCTGGAAAATGATAAAGGGGAAAGAAGCACATATAATGTAAGGGCTTTAAAACCATATAATCTAAGACAATGAATCAAGATTGGGAAGGGGGAATTAGCAAACAGAAGTATACTATAAATATTAAGTAGAATAAACTAAATGAAACACCTAGTTTATTCTCATCATTAACCATGGGGGATATTGCAACTGTGCAAGATGCATTGGCAATTGAATTTGAAGATTTTTGCTGAAATGAATATAAAGAAAAAAAGGAAATTAAAATAAAAGTATATTTGATATAGATACAAATTAATGTATAAAAAAAATATTTTTTTGGATTAAATTTAGAAAATTTCTTTTGCTTGAGGCAATGGACATTGTGTTTTTTTTCTTTTCTTTCAATTAAAAAAGAGCAGTGTAAATAATAAAAGCGAATACTGATTGTAAATATTGATAGAACTTCTGCGAAGGAGAGATTGGTAATTAAATATGGCCATGCTAACTACAAAAAAAAAAAGAACTTTGAGGATAAAAATCAAAAGAAAGATAAAAGTTTGAAGAAGAAATGCGGGTGGTATTCAATGTACACATATGCATAATGAGTTTTTGGATAAATGTAAAAGGAATGGCAAAATGATGATAAATACCAAATCAAGCTGAATCCTAGTTTACCTTTTAACAGCACTCATTTCTTTTATCACTTTAAGCTATTCATGTAAACATGAGTAATCAATGAATCATGATGGTTCTTCCAAAAAAAATCCAACTAGTCTCTGATTTTTGTCTTTCAGCATTAAAAAGTACTGAAATGCTGATAAAATACAGATGATAGTAATATGATATTTTGTTTATTAGATATTTTTTTACTTCCCTGCAAGATTTATTTAGCACATATATATATATTTATTGAGAATTTAACTATTAATAAAATATCAAAAAGAAACCGATATAGATTCCAACCAGAAGATATCTTTATTAAGTTCTTCAATTCCATTAATGTACCATAGATTTGGCAGCAATTAACTAGGTGCTTTTTTTTTTTTTTTTTACATAAGTTAGTGGCTGGAAAATTTCATATTTAAATCAGATGAGCACAACCATTATGATTATCAGTTTGGAATATTGGTTACTAATTCTTTTTTAAGATAAAATGGTGGATAGATACTCCAACATATGATCTGTCATATTGATGTAACTACTTCACCTAAATTAGTATTTATATAGCTGTAATTCATCTGGATTTATTATATAGAAGGGAGATGTGGGTTTTCCACTGATGGCAAAGATAAAAGCATTGGTAAAATTTAAGAAACTGCACAATGTTTTGAAAAGATGTGATATAAGATTATAAGACTGATTGGAATATTCTTTACCTTATATTGAAACTACAATTGTTTTTCTTTTCATAAGATTAGGCATGTAAAAATAGTTTGATGTCTCACATAATTTCGAAATAAATATTTTATAGCGATCTTGAGTTAATTTTTCCTAAGAGAGACAGATTCCATTTATATCATAAAGATTATTTTAAAGACATCAAAAAGTTGTGATATTAATTTCATTAGAGGGATATAGCTAGGGATAAAATATGAGAAAAAGTATTGAAATCTTTCATTAAAAAAAAAAAAATGCTGAAAAAGTTAAAAGATAGCGAGAAACAGACTATATGAGGATGTAATCATAATTTATTGATCAGATTGTGTAATCATTCAAAATATTTACTTTTAGTTTTTTTTTTGCCTTTATTTCTTGGAGTTATAGCGAAATTTGTTTACTAAAGAAACTTCTATTGTTAATGTACATATCATGCATGCACATTCACACACATATATATATATGTATGACGCATATACTTGTATATCTATATACGTACATACATACATTCGTACATAGATGTATAACTACTTATATTATATTCCATAAATTTATTTTATTAAAAAAAAAAAAAGAAAATCGTATTTTTTAAAAAAACAATTATTTCATTATTTTTTATCATATACAACAATATATGAATTAAAAAAAAGAAAAAGATTAATTAGTTTTAATATTGAGATATAAATATATTCAATAATTTCAACATTTATTATATTGCAATTTTATAATTACGACACCAATCATAAGTAATTGTTATGTGCGCCCTCTACAAGACAAATGACAAGTTAATTTTTATATTTTGTTATTGCTATTTTTTATTATCATTACACTATTACTTTGTATGATATTCTTAATATGTAGAAGAAAAAATACTATTGACATTTATCTTTGTTTAATACCCATTTTCTAAAAATTGCTATTGAAGACTTCTCTTTCATGTTTTATAATTTTGTTTTTTAGTTTTTTTCGAACATTTTCTTCTTAAATTTTTCTTGCTAATTTTTAAGTAATTATTGAGTTGGCAATTGCCTTGAAAGGGCTAAGAAAGCAGTTAAACTATTTAATTTTTTTTTCAAACATTCGTCATTTTTGTTTTTTCTGCATTCAGCAATGAACAGTCAATAGTTCAGTATTACGTGTTATTATATATTACCGAGCTTGATATGATTTTTATTATTTTGAAAAATGAATAAGATTATAGAAATTTTATTATTAAAAAATTTAATAATCTCGCACTACTTATAATATTCTTTTTATGTCTCAAGTTTATTTTTCAATTTATCATTACCATCTTTAAAATTATTTCTTATCTTGTTTTTTAGCCCACTAAAACGTTTTCTCTATTAACATTTTCACAATTCCATTTATAAAATCATGTTTAATTGAATATCTCTTTTTAATATCCTGAATGAAAATTTCATTCATCTACTTTTCGAATCTTTCATATGATTATCAATTACTTTTAACTTTTTCATCCATATTTAAAGCAAGAGTTTAAAAACTTTCTATATTTATGTCCCTCTTTTTAAAATCATCACCATAAAAGACCATGCATCAAATTCCTTGAAAAGCCAATATCTCCATACCATTATAGTTTTGAGCAACATTTACATTAAAAAAATGAGAATCCATCAGAATAACTATCATACTTTTTTAAAAAGGTAGTTTTGGATCATATAAATACCATTTGCCACAAATAGTTTACATTACAAAAAAAGAGATCCAAAATAAAAAAAAGTTTGAGTCCTGAAATTAATAAGATTTCTATATATAGTAAAATCATAAGCTAAACATATTTTGACTGGCACTACTGTATTAAAATTATAGCTACCATTATCATATTATATTTTTATATATCAATGAATGATACTAACTACCAGATTTTTTTTTTTTATGTTCCAGTAATGATGTTTACTATGCACTAAAAACTTAGTTTATTGGGCGCTCTCATAGGGCAACTAAATTTGAAAAAATATAAATTAAATTCAACTGCTTTGATTTTACTATTTTTCTATCGCATATATAAATATACATAATATTTAATTTTTTTTTGTTATTATTGCTCATTAAGCACGTACAGAGATGCATATATATATATATAATGTTATTCATTTCTATTACAAGACTGCCTTGCCATCAGATTATTTAAGACGGCTTGACAGCTTAATAAAAAAATACAAACTAGTTTAAACAATAAACCTATTTGTAAATTTTACAGGTTTCAAGATGTGTGTATGTGTATTAAATATATAGGCTTAACATTTAGTTATATTAATTTTAAGAAGAAATTGATTTACAGACTTAATAAATCTAAAAACTATTTTGATATCTTAATACATATTATGTTGTATTAGCTGATTCACTGCATTTTGAAATGAAATAGTAATAATTGGAGTGGTTTATTTTGATATATATATGCACATATGTATATGTCTGCTTTATATATATTATGTAAACTTAAAATGGTAAAATTGTAACCCTTGTAAGGAAGAGGAAATAAAAGAAAGTAATTAATTTATTTAAGTTTATTATTTGCCACATATGGATGTACCTATAAATCGGCCATCTGGAAGAATAAGTTGTGTTTTTTTTGTGGTAAATTTGATGGTAAGTCTAGATATTTTATTAAAAATTATATAAAAGTAAAATTAGATAAGCTGCAGGAAGAATTTTGAAAATTAGTCATAATTTTCTTTTTCTCACTTTCTTTTCATTTTCCTTAAATTAAAGTTAATTTTTAATAATTATCTGGAAATCAAATATTGCTAAAAATATGAATGTGAAATAAATATAAGCAAAGAGCTTTGCTAATTTCCCAACAAGCTTTGTGATAAATGCTTAGCAAGAGAAAGCATTTAAAATATCTATCAGAAACCATAGCCAAATCCCAGACCAATGGATTTATGCTTTGGCACTCCTCAGCAGGACACTAAGGTAGTTTCAGACCCTAGATCTAAAAATATGAACCCAAAGCCAGCATTTATCTAAGAGTTAACCATTGAATAGAAAATCTACTTTTTTCAGATACTTAGATGTTTTCAAACCCAGCTACCTAACTCAAATAGAAATCCAGCTATCTAACTCAAATAGCTATATGGGGAGCTCTTCAGCCAAACCATGTATTAGTAGTCTTAGCAATATAACATCACTTAAGACTTAAAGCAAAGACTATAAATAGTCAATAAAAAATAAACAAATAGTCATATATCACATGACCCCACTTCTTTTTTTAAGCTTGTAAAATATAAACAAAGAGCTTTGCTAATTGCTCAACAAGCTTTGTGATAAATGCTTAGCAAGAGAAAGCATTTAAAATATCTAATTTCTCAGTCCCACATAGCTATTTGAGTTAGATAGCTGTGGGTTTGAAGACATTTAAATGTCTGAAAATTTCAGATTTTTTACTCAATGGTTAACTCTTAGATAAATGCTGGCTTTGAATTGGTATTTTTGGATCTAGTATCTGAAACTATCCTAGCACCTCACCAAAGCATGAAACCATTGGTCTGGGTTTGGGTGTCATTTCTGATAAAGATATTTTAAATGCTTTCTCTTGCTAAGCATTTATCACAAAGCTTGTTGAGGAATTAGCAAAGCTCTTTGTTTATATTTTACAAGCTTATAAGAAGAAGTGGAGTCATGTGATATATGACTCTATTTTTTATTGAAAGAAATATGTTTTGGATAATTGAAATATTGTATTCAAATTTGATATAGAAGTATTTTGGAAAACATTCTAAAGTAAATTGATCAAAAGTTAATTTATTCTTGCAATTTTGTAAATGTATTTTATTGCTATCTCTAAAAAAAAGGATAGAAAGAAGTTCAACACACTAAATATGTTGATTAAAAACAATATATATATAATACAAATAAAATGTCCATTAATTAAAAACTATTGTAATAACAATAACAATAATAAATATAATGAACTAATATATACAGTATTTCAATTCACAGAAGTACTTTCAGTTAATTCCTTAATCCTCCTCAACTGTCATTAAATTAAAAAAAAAACATAATAGAAACAAACATCAACTCACATCACATGAATCCCAAATTTTAATATTAGAAGCTTGTCTATTAATTATATTAATTTATTTCTATTTATTAAAATTGCCTCCTTAATTTTTTTTATTATGGTTTCTCTTTTTATAAAGATACAAAATTTTCAAGAACAAACTTAAATTAATATTTATTTGTTTTTTCATGATCTCAACAGTCATTAAATCATTATTATATTTACTTTTCACATGCTTGTATAACAATTCATGCTCTTTTTCCATACAGAAAAAATATGATATACAACATTAGTTTTTTTTTTTTTTAAATGTGTCATAGCATCGGCTGGGAAGCGAACCTGCTAAAGGACAATTGCTTGTAAGGCAGATGTGCTGACCTCTTGACCACCAATGCTTGACAACATTAGTTTTTTGCTTGACAAGTATGACATTTTTTAAATTATTCACTAACTTATTAAGATTCTTTATAACACAAAACAAAAATTAAACAACTTCTTATACACAATTTTTTTAAGGATGTATATAAGGATGTGTTTAATGTTTCATTTTGTGTTACAAAGAATGTTAATAAGTTAGTGAATAATTCTAAAAATATCATTCCTGTGAAATAAAAATGTAATGTTGTGTATCAATTTTTTATGTCATATATAGGTGAATCAAGATGCTGTATTGAGAAAAGATTAAAGGAGCATGAATTGTTATACAAATGTGTGAAAGATAAAAATAACGATTTAATGACTGCTTCAATTTTCTTGGATCATGAAAGATAGGTAAATATAAATTTAAATTTGATCTTGAAAGTGTTCAAATTCTTCATGAAGAGAGAAACCATAATTAAAAAAAATAAGGAGGCAACTTTAATAAATAAAAATAAAATAGATATAATTAATAGATAAGCTGCTAACATTAAAATTCAGAATTCATGGGATTTAAGTTAAGGGCATTTGCTTCCATTATGTTTTTTTAATTTAATAGCAGTTAAAGAGGGTTAAGAAATTAACCAAAAATACTTCTGTGGATTGAAAGACGGTATATAATAGTTAATTACTATTATATTTATTATTTATATATTGTAACAGTCCATATTCCCTTAAGGAATGAGGGTGAATGTATCTAACTATGGTCAGACCTGAGTCTTCATGTAGGATTCCAAGAATGATATGATAAAAATCCAATCCATGATTGTACCTATTTCAGATGTGATAATTTAGTGTTTAAACATTCAGTACAGATACAACTTAGATCACTTCATTCAATCTTCACATCTCTTTATTATTCCGTTATGCTCAGTATTGGAACCCAAGGTTAGTTTTACACTTAACTCTCTTCAGGGGTGAATTGATATCCTGTAGCAATAAAATTAATACTTTTATATAAGTTTGATCGATTCTCAAAGTTCCTTCCAACCATATTATCATGATGTGAAGTCAGGATGATATATATATATGATATATGTATTCAATTTTATTTTATTATGAAAATAAAATAAATAATTTAAATAAATCAGAGACCTCCTTAAATTTAAAATAAATTTAACAATATTTATTAATTGAAAACAATTTAAATTTATCTTTATATAACAAAATTTTTGATTATGAATGTTTTATATAAATTTCTACCATATTAGTATATAAATGTTAAAATTATACCTTCCCATATCCCCTAGTAGATATGTATTATAACACAAACAATATTTAATACATTTTAAAAATAAATAAAATTTTATAATTCCAAAGATTATGATAACATTAAGTAACTAAATTTAAATAAAACAGTATAAATATAAATGAAGACTTTTGTAATATCCAATCCTTTTGAGGAAATTCCATTTTCTATAAGACCTCCCATTTATGTATGATCCTATCACTGAAAGAAAAGATGTTTCATCCAAGGATATTAGTCATTTAGACTGAATAATAAACAAAGAAATATTACTAAATTAATTAAATTAATATTAAACAAAAATTCTATCTTGTCATAAGTGAATGAATTTAATATAAAAAATAATAAAATCTTACCTTCATATTAAGTTTAATTATTAACCGGGTCAAGTCACTCTGTAAGAAAGACCTAAATTTTATTAAATAAAAAAATATTTAACTCAATGATCTTTCTAGTTCATCTAATGATTTTCCAAAATGGATTATTCCAAAGTAGGTTTTAAAGGCAAAAGAAATAAAATTAACTATTTATGGATGTTGATATGAAAAGATAATATGATGTGTTTAAAGTTTATGATATTGTCCTATTCATTTTCCACAATTTGAGCAACAATGTTCATTAAGAATAAAGTTCTTTTATTTACAGTCATCAATCATCAGTATTTCCCATTGTTTCATAAACATTCACCTTGCATGATTGTTGACATCCCTTTCCATAAATTATCTTGTTAGAAACTGAAGTTGGATATTGAATTATATAGATGATATATATTTTAACGGTCAATGAATGGGCCTTAAACGTATCCGCACTACACGGGCACCATCTAGGCATTTGAACCTAGAAAAATTTATATAGTAGGCAGATACGTAAGTTAAGATTCAAAAAATTTTCTTATACATACTATTCTGACCGTTTGCCCAAGGTCACTAGCTCATAGAGCAGCAGAGATTTAAACATTTTAATAAGTTTTAATAGATTTGGATTCTCAAAATATATTAATATTTAAAACAATAAAATAAAAGAAGCCACTGCCAGTAATTAACACACAAATAGATTTTATTAATGCACATTTAAAATTGAGGAATAAATTTATTTTAACATTAATAATTTTTTTTAATTTTAAATTCAAATTACTATTTAAATAGACCGCACAGATAGATATTTAAATTATATTTTACTTTAGCATGTTGAATATAGATAGTCTACATAGATTTTTTTTCCACTTAAAAAATTATCAAAACATTTATTCAATCTCAGACTAAAAGTTTGTAGCCAACCCAATGCCTGCTTCCAGATATATAGTCGCAATCAATGCAATATGAAGATGCTAGCATAAAATCATGCTGACAGGAATGTGCATCTGACAGTGTGATATTATTTGAAGGAAATGATCCGTGTCTAGAACAGGAAAGTGCATCTGTCAGACTAAGGAATCATGTATATATATATATTTTAAAGAGTGCTACATATGGGGGAGAGCGGTCTTTCTGCTGACTTATAAATCCCTGTCCATAGAGCTAGAAGGGGTTAATGGTGCAGGAAATACATGTGCAAACATTGCAACGATATGACTGCCTCTTTGGGGTCATGCATTCAGCTGGGCACATTGCCCTGTATGCTAAACACGCTTCACACTACATTAATATAAACACCCATATATCCTTCCACCAGCATCGCTTTAACTACGAAACAAATAGCCTGAAATTAAAACCCCTTAAACTAAACATAAACGGATTTAAACATAGTTATTAATCCTTATCCATGCAGCTATCTACACCCAATTTTAAATTTAATACATTTTAGTTAAAACAGAATAGAAATAAATAACCTAGTTAAATACAAACATAAATAATTAAATTTTAAAAAAATGGAAATGATTGAAATAGCAAACATATATAAAACAAATATTTATAATTGATTTAGAGTTCTATTCTTGGTCAGATAAGAGTACATTCATTTATATTACTTTTTTTTTGATTGATTACTTATAGATGTTATACGGTAATTATTTAAAAGAAAGTTCAATTGGTAAAAGTTTATACTTTACAGATTCTGCAGATTTTGAGGTCCATCTTCGTGATCACTTATGTAGATTGTTTGTTCTTTCTTTTTAAAAACGAAGCCACTACTTGCCATTCCTTTTTGTTCCCTAACTGTCATAGGGAGGTCTCAGCTGGTTGTTCGGAAAATTAAATTTATTGCAGACTTCCACATCGTGAAAATCTGCAATATAGCTAGTTATAATGACATATTCATAGCCAGCTCTCAGATCCCAATTATAATAATAGTTTGGCTTTTATATTTTTATTAGTCTTTTATCATCCAATCTTTGGATTCAACCGGCAAGATGTCACTAATCGTCCGGTGTTTCAATTACGGTCCGTGCTGACATTTCTGGTGTTAGCATTGGTCATTTAATTTCTTTGTACTCTCTTATCTGACCCTTTAATTTATTTTAAATGCCTCAAGGGTCAGTTTGCTTTTGAACAATCATTTAATTAATAAGACAATTATTTCCATTTTCTAAGATTATAGAAGTCAACATTATTTCTATTTCCAAAAATATCAAATCTTTATATCTTTACTTTTTTTACAAAAAAAAATTACTTTCAAATATTTTTATTTTTTAAAATAGTTTTTAAAGTTGTCCATCATGTGATCTATATATATATATTAAACAGTTTTTAAATTTCAGTTTTTAAGTTAAGTTTTTTTCTTTTTAATAAATCAATTTTTATTTATGATCCTTTTTATTTTAATTTTAAAATAATGTAATGGAATATTATATTCCGTTACATATCAGTAAACTTCATCACAAAACAAAAACATTAAAAAAAAAAAAAGAATTTACTTGTGTTAGTAATGACATTACACAAATTGATTATACTAAATTTTTTTAAAAAAAAAAAACTTTGGTTATTAATGAAAAGACATAACTTTGGTTAGTAATTACAAGAAAAAAATGCTGACTATTTTTTCCTTTTCACCCCAGCTGAGATTACACCTCCTCCCTCAAGAGTTCCCTTTTCTCTACATTTCATTATTAACTTAGGCACGTCAAAGAAGTTACGTGATTTTAGACTTTTTTTCTTTTTTAATTAAATTATGATTTATATTAATTATTACATTTTATTCCTCATATTTATTTCTACATATGCGCAATTTTCTTACTGGCAGTACTTTTTACACAAAATTCAAGTTTATAACTTTATATAATACAAAAAATATATTTATACTCATTTCCGAAAAAATATTACGGACATGATTTATTTTCAAAAGTACTCTTGGTTTATTACACATCGGACTATAACATCACATTAATACAAAAAATATATACTTATTTCAAAAAAAATATTACTGGCTTCATAGGTACTCGTGGTTTATTAAATATTGGACTATAACATTACGTTACTACAAAAAATATATACTTATTTAAAAAAAAATGTTAATGGTATGATTTATCTTTAAAATTCTCAGGGCACTCGGTGGTTTATTAAAGATCGTGCCACATTGGGAGTCCACTTTAACGGTCAATGAATGGGCCTTAAATGTATCTGGACTACACAGGTGCCATCTAGGCATTTGAACCTAGAAAAATTTATATAGTAGGCAGATACGTAAGTTAAGATTCAAAAAATTTTCTTATATATACTATTCTGACCATTTGCCCAAGGTCACTAGCTCATAGAGCAGCAGAGATTTAAACATTTTTATAAGTTTTAATAGATTTGGATTCTCAAAATATATTAATATTTAAAACAATAAAATAAAAGAAGCCACTGCCAGTAATTAACACACAAATAGATTTTATTAACGCACATTTAAAATTGAGGAATAAATTTATTTTAACATTAATAATTTTTTTTAATTTTAAATTCAAATTACTATTTAAATAGACCGCACAGATGGATATTTAAATTATATTTTACTTTAGCATGTTGAGTATAGATAGTCTACATAGATTTTTTTTCCACTTAAAAACTTATCAAAACATTCATTCAATCTCAGACTAAAAGTTCGTAGCCAACCCAATGCCTGCTTCCAGATATATAGTCACAATCAATGCAATATGAAGATGCTAGCATAAAATCACGCCGACAGGAATGTGCATCTGACAGTGTGATATTATTTGAAGGAAATGATCCGTGTCTAGAACAGGAAAGTGCATCTGTCAGACTAAGGAATCATGTATATATATATATTTTTAAAGAGTGCTACGTATGGGGGAGAGTGGTCTTTCTGCCGACTTATAAATCCCTGTCCATAGAGCTAGAAGGGGTTAATGGTGCAGGAAATACATCTGCAAACATTGCAACAATATGACTGCCTCTTTGGGGTCGTGCATTTAGGTGGGCACATTGCCCTGTATGCTAAACCCGCTTCACACTACATTAATATAAACACCCATATATCCTTCCACCAGCATCGCTTTAACTACGAAACAAATAGCCTGAAATTAAAACCCCTTAAACTAAACATAAATGAATTTAAACATAGTTATTAATCCTTATCCATGCAGCTATCTACACCCAATGTTAAATTTAATACATTTTAGTTAAAACAGAATAGAAATAACCTAGTTAAATACAAACACAAATAATTAAATTAAAAAAAATGGAAATGATTGAAATAGCAAATGTATATAAAACAAATATTTATAATTGATTTAGAGTTCTATTCTTGGTCAGATAAGAGTACATTCATTTATATTACTTTTTTTTTGATTGATTACTTATAGATGTTATACGGTAATTATTTAAAAGAAAGTTCAATTGGTAAAAGTTTATCCTTTACAGATTCTGCAGATTTTGAGGTCCATCTTCATGATCACTTATGTAGATTGTTTGTTCTTCCTTTTTAAAAATGAAGCCGCTACTTGCCATTCCTTTTTGTTCCCTAACTGTCATAGGGAGGTCTCAGCTGGTTGTCTGGAAAATTAAATTTATTACAGACTTCCACATCGTGAAAATCTGCAGTATAGCTAGTTATAACGACATATTCATAGTCAGCTCTCAGATCCCAATTGTAATAATAATTTGGCTTTTATATTTTTATTAGTCTCTTATCATCCAATCTTTGGATTCAACCGGCAAGACGTCACTAATCTTCTGGTGTTTTAATTAGGATCCGTGCTGACATTTCTGGTGTTTGAATTGGTCATTTAATTTCTTTGTACTCTCTTATCTGACCCTTTAATTTATTTTAAATGCCTCAAGGGTCAGTTTACTTTTGAACAATCATTTAATTAATAATACAATCATTTCCATTTTCTAAGATTATAGAAGTCAACATTATTTCTATTTCCAAAAATATCAAATCTTTATATCTACTTTTTTTTTACAAAAAAAAATTACTTTCAAATATTTTTATTTTTTAAAATAGTTTTTAAAGTTGTCCATCGTGCGATCTATATATACGTTAAACAGTTTTTAAATTTCAGTTTTTAAGTTAAGTTTTTTCTTTTTAATAAATGAATTTTTATTTATGATCCTTTTTATTTTAATTTTAAAATAATGTAATGGAATATTATATTCCGTTACAATATATATATAGATATATTTTAGGCATTTTAATAGAAATGAATAGTTACACTGCTTTAGATTAGAACAATAGCATTTGGCACTATGGCAAAATGTCTTTACTCATGATGCATTTTCTATAACTTAAAATCTTAAAATAAATTTCTGTAGATATATAAATGTGTTTGATGATATTTATCTTCCTTGAAGTTCAAGATTAGAATGACATCATTAAAAATTTCTCTAATTATTATATTAAAGATAATTTTGCTTTTGAAATATTATTGATGATATTAAAGAGTAATTTATTTACTCTTTACTTGAGTGATATTAAAGTTTTCTGCTGATGAAGATTTTATAAACAAGGAAAATTCATCCAAATTATAGATCCATCTCCTAATCTATTTGGTATTCAAACACAGCAAAATAAATATATGTAGGGACTAGTTCATTTGTAAAAAAAACAGATTTGGAAATTAGTTGATTTAGATTTTATAGTGGAATCAACTTCCAGTAATTAGCATGTGTTAAATTACTATTTCATTTCACAATTTTGTATTCGATTATTGTTGAATGCATCATAATTAATAATTATGTAATTGAGTTTTAATTTCATTTCTTTCATGTTCAGTTGCTAAGATACAAGTTGACGTTATGTTATTTCAATGTTTTGGGTCTTGATTAGTGATATTAGTTAACTTAATTATTCTATACATATATATGAATGATTGAAAAATAATTATTTTAATACTTGATTTCATTAAAATAACTTTATTTGACTTGACTTTTATTATTAAAATTTTTAATCTAATGTTTAACTTATATATATGTGTATGGGTATTTTAACATAAAAGGATAACTTATTTACTGTTTATTAATTAAAATTATACTTTTAAATTTATGGTTTGATATCACACATAAACAAGTGAGCTTAATAAGATTGTAAGTTACTCTTACAACACACCTCCTTACAGAGTTAAAAAATTTTAATATGATAAAAAAATTTCAACATTTAAAGTGTATATGCATGTTCTAGCTTTATATATATATATATATTCAATTTAGATTTATAAAGGAGTCATAATTTATTTCATATCTTCTTTTTTATCTGTATTTTTTATATTAGTTTGGGTGCTCTCATCATTGAAATGATTATTCCTAGGTTTTTATTTAGTGTTGTCTTCCTTTTCTTTCTCCTTCTATAATTTGTATGTGATAGTTATTTGAATTTTATGGTTGACCCCAAGATATGGTTTAAGAATGTGAGCCTGATATGTACCTTTCATTTTTCCATCTACATCTACCCAGAATGCATTTGGACCTGTTTATTTTATTATAGTAAATGGTTCTTTATATGGATTATAGAATTTATGGTATTTGTTTTGGAGTTGTTTACTAAGATTATGGATCTTTATAAAAAATTGTCTTCTATTTTGAATTAGTAGCTATTTTTCTTTTTGTTTTTACTTCTCAGCTCTTATTTATTTATTAATCTTTGATATGCCTTTTGTGTATCATATTTTATATCAGTCTACTTGGGTTTAATTTGAGGTTGGTAATTTTTAAATAAATTTGGAATTGTTTTATTGAAATGTAGTTTAATAGGTGTGAATTCAATAGATTCATTCATACTCCAGTTAATATAATTTTTTACACATTCCATTTGTCTTACCCATCCTCTATGCTTATCTTCTAGGTAAGTCCTAAACAAATGTCCAAGCTCCTGTATTATACATTTGGAAAGATTTGATTGTGGATTTCTAATTGATGTGAGCATGTGTTTTATTTGTTATTTTTATACCTACTTCTTTCAATTTTTAGATAGGAAAGGTGTACCATGGTCTGGAAAATGATTTTCAGTTTTTCTATTGTTATGAAATGGAAGGTGTCTAATATGTCTAGTATTAGATTGAGGTAGTGGGTAGGCTGAAACATGTTTGGAAAAGAGATCATAAGTGACTAATAAATACTTTTGTTTATTAAATGGAGGCAATAATCCATAATAATCTATTGCTAAAATCTCATTTGGTCTTTCAGGGATAATAGGTTTTAACAGATTATTGAAATCTTGATATTCTGGTTTGGCTCTTAAGCACAATTTTTCAAAGTGTGTTCTGTTTTGTGAACACCAAAATGTTCATATACTTTATGAGTGGGGTATGCAAAATTTTAGGTATTATAACCCTCCATTCATCTATATATTTATCAGTTTTATGTAGTATGACCAGATTTTCTAACTTATAATGGTTGAGATCTTTTGGTGCATACAAAATTTTCTCTCCTTTTAAAATTCTTATGATGGGTTTCAAATAGAGTCATTAAATTGTATTTCAGATAATTTCTCTAAATCATTCTCTACATTACTATCAAATATATGTTGATATTTGTAATGTAGGCATTCTCTATTGATAGATGTTTTTGTTCTGACCTACATGGATTCAACTCAGTACATCAGCCACAATTTTCTCAGATCCTTTACAGTATTGTACTGGATAGTTGAATTCCTGTAACAATAAACTCCATCTGAGTAACTGTGTATTGATAAAATAGTTGTGATTCAGGAATTTGAGGCTTTTGTGCGATCACTATAGCTTTTGATCCAAGAAGCATCAGTTGAAATTTCTGGAAGGTCTATACCTTTGCTAGTGCTTCATTCTCAGTGACCATGTTGTTCATTTCTGGATCTTTCAGATGATGGGTAATAAAGTATAGGACTCCAGGTTGGTCATC
The DNA here is from genome assembly GCA_028023455.1 of Epiperipatus broadwayi. NCBI lineage: Eukaryota > Metazoa > Onychophora > Udeonychophora > Euonychophora > Peripatidae > Epiperipatus > Epiperipatus broadwayi. The sequence continues at coordinate 6,529,770 of JAQFVV010000067.1, read as the reverse complement.
CTCCTGGATTTGGGTTAGCATTACCCCTAATCTGTAACTACTACTATCAGTTTGGCAATGAATGGTTTATTAAAATTAGGGAAAGCTAACATAGTTTGCTCTAAGAATCCTGTTTTAATATTTGTAAATGATTTATCCTGTTCTTAGGTCCAATTCCATCTCTCATCTTTTTTAATGGTTCCATATAGTCAGAATACTCTGATAAAAGTGATTATAACAATTAAATGGGCCTAAAAATAACCAAATTTGTTTTTTGTTGGTGGGTTTAGAAAAAATTTGAATGACACTGATTTTATCGGGATGAGACCAAATTCCATTGCAACCAAAAATATGACCTAAGAAGATCACCTGGTTAAAAACTAAGGTGCTCTTCTTGAAATTGATTTTAATCCCTTTTCTGTGGCACTCTTCAAAAAATACAGTTAAATGTTGAAGATGTTCTTCAATTATGGTAGATGCAATTATCACATCATCTACATAAATGGAAATGATCTGTTTAAGCTCAGGAGATAGGGTTTTATCCAAGCATCTTATCAGACCATCATCACTATTTATCAACCCAAAGGGCATCCTATTAAATTGATAAGTAAAATCTTCATATCAAAATGCAGTATATTGGTGATTTTCTGGTTGAAGTTTAATCTGTCAATAATTAGAAGTTAGATCAAAGGTGAAAAACACCCTTTTACTTCCAAATTTCACAAATAATTTGTGTATGGGCAGTCATATATTCCTGTCAGGAACAGTACTCTTATTTAGGTGACAAACATCTAAACAAAATCTCATTGACCGATCTTTTTTCTTCACAGTTACAATTGAATTACTGTTGGGTGGAGAACATTTGGAAATAATTCCCCAATCCAACATTTTATTAATCTGTTTGGAAATTTCTGCATGATATTGGAATGGAATAAGATATGATCTAGATTGAAATGGTTGGTCATGTATTAATTTAAATATTTGCTGAAAACCTTCCAAGTAAATTGAATTCTGCAATTTTATCATTTATGAGTGCCTCTGTGATGGTAGATCAACTTCAAATAAATCATATCTCAGAAGCAATGTCATTTCCAAGACCTCATTGCTTATTCTAACTGTTTTCTCAGAGAAATCAACAACACATGTGTTCAGATGTAGGAAATCTGCCCCCAAAATTACATCATGTATTAAACCATTTAGTATTAAGAATACATGATGGAGTATTGTTTGGCTGGTTTTGATTTGAATCCAAATCTGATTAGGTGTTAGTTTAGTCTTTGTATTATTAGCTATGGTAACCTGAACTGATTTGAGTGATAATGTTTTAATATTAGGGTTTTTAATCAATATTTCTTGCTAAAACCTATTAGATATAACTGAGATTTGGCTACCAGAATCTAATATGACTTTGACCAATACACCCTCAAACATAATTTTATCGTAGGCCAGCTTTGTAAGACAAAGTTAGGAGAAATTTTTTTCCCCTGAACACATTAAATTGGTGATTTATTGGTCTGGAATTTGATGTATACTTCTGTTCTTTGATGTCAATATGGTCTTTTGAGGTGAGAAACATTTCTTCAAATACCTTTTTAGTTTAATTTTGGATGGATTTTTGGAGTGTTATTACTACATACTGGTTTTGGAGATTTTTCTAAGCTATGTGGAAGGTTTAATATATGTTGTTCATTATGATTCCAGTTTTTATTACATGACTGGTTATCCATAGAGTTCGGTCATAAGGTTTTTTCCTTTCCAATGGTTCGGATCATTATTATTTTTCTTCCTTTTTTAAAAAATAGCATTAACAGTAACTGCTTCTTTTTTTATATTTGTTCTTGTTGATGAATTTGGAAGATAACTCTGTGGTTAGTTCTATAGTTTTAGCATTAGTACATAAAAGTGATTGTTCAATTTTCAAAGGTAAATTTCTTTTCATAATCCGTATCCTCTTGCTTTCAGTGAGGTGATAAGTATTTAGTGTTCTCAGTTTAGTGATTTGACATTGGAAAAAATTTGTGAATGTCTCCCCTGGTATAGCTTTATATATATTTTGGAATAATTGGTACAATAAGGACTCTTGTTTATCCCTATTCCAAATTTCTTTTATTAATAGTGTTTGGTAATCATTAAATGTAGATGGAGTTTGGAATAAAGATTCACACCAGGTTAAAGCATCTCCTTGGAGGTGGCTGTATGAAATAATCACATTTCTTTTTCAGATTTGTGACTTACTGCAAAGTAAAGGTTCAAACTTCTCAAATGTACTATAGGTGCTTCATTATTAGATCCTTTGAATATTTTTAAGCTCACAAATTGACTTATGGCACTGAATAGTGTAGTGTGGTTATGCCTTGCATTTGGCCCTGTTTGGATTATTTGTGTAGAATCAATATGATCAACAGAATTATTAGGATATGTATTCAGAATTATTCCTTCTATGTTGAAATTTAGGGAGTAGTTTTACATTTCAGATTGTGTTTGGTTGATTATTGTTGATTTTCTATATTTGAATCTTTTATTCTTTGTGTATTTTTAAAGGTGAGCTTTATTTGATTTTCTCTAGTCCAAAAATCATTGCCAAAAATTAGAAAACAAAGTTGGGCTAATGTATATAACACCAAATTTTATTTCACTTTCCTCCCTCAATAATACTTTTTCTTATATTATTATGCAGCAGTTATAATTCATGAATGAACTTCTGTGAGTAATAAAACTATTTTCAAACATTGGTCAAAAGTCTTTTTATTGCTTGAGTCAAATCATGATCAAATTTATAAAAGTAATATATAAGTCATACTTTAACTCCTAATACTATATTGAATTTGGTAGGTAACAGCTTATTTAACAAGAATAGCGTATATATAGAACTTCACAATTCTATAAAATGATACCAAGTGCTATGACTAAAAGCAATTATAATGAAACCACAATTTGTGCTATGGCAATATATTTCATTTCAATTACATGTTATCCAAACACATAAATAAACAAACAAATAATAAAATCATTAAAATTCATAAATTTAGTAAATGTTATGAGTATTTATCACAGATGATAGGTTAGGTTGCCATTATTTCATCTTGTAGTATTAATTCATTTATTATTTACATTTTCATTTATTATTTACATTTTCTTCATGTTCAACACATTTTCAGAAATATAGGCACTTTTTAAATTTTTTTTATCTTATACAAATTTGATATAATTCAGTGTTTTATTTGATAAGATGTTTTCTAAGCGTAATTTACTTACCATAATTTGTTCTTTTCTTAATAAGTAATAAACAAAATTATGTTCAGGAATTGGATATATGTTCATAAAGAATGAATCCTCTATTAAAGTAATAATGAAAAGATAAAAACATATTAATGTGACATTGTTTGTATTTCTGAAATTACTTAGTTTAACCATATTCTCAAAACTTGTTAAGAGCTTGTTTTGGAGCTCTATATATAGCCATATTAAAATATATATTTTTCATAAGATATTGAATTTATGGATAGAAGATATGAGTTGATCAAATATTTCTGGTATATACTGCTATATTGCACCAGAAAAAAAAAATCTACAAGAGGAAACTGATATTTCATTGTCCACTTTATTACAATACAAAATAAAGACACTATATAGTGTTTTTTATCATGATTTTTTATGTGAATAAAGATGAATAAATAAACATATAGTAAGTATATACATAAATATGATTTCTCAATTAAATAAATGTATAACTATACTGTATAAATAAAAACATCTGTGTTATATGTATATTAAAACGTATTAAATTTTATTCCACTTCTTATTTGCATTGCTTAATTATATATACTATAATACACCATATACTCCTTAAATTACACTGTACAATGCAATTAACATAAGATTTATTTTATTTCCTTTCTTACAGTTTCAACTGTCCAGCAGTCTTCATCAGAGCTACAACATTTAAACATATACAATTAATATAAAATTAATATCTATTCATACATATATCAACATATATATATATATATACATATAAATATAAATAAAAACAAAAACAACATTCCAAATACTCCAACTATTTTCTTAAATATGGATCCTTAATCTCTCTATAATCCAAAAACTTCTTTACCCACCCTTATACTCAATTAACTTCTTTTATTTAAAAATTTTTTTCTATTTATTTTTAACATTTATTTTTCCATATTCTTATCATTTAAATTTTAAATTTACTTTTGAATTTAATTTATTTTTTCTATTTTAATTATTTATTTATATATTACACATTAATCAATAACAAATAATATTAACATAATATCTTTACAATTTTATTTCCTCTTAATTTTTACTTTTAATCAATCTTATCTTTTATCTCAGTACTCTTTCTCTTATAACTAAAACAATTTCAAAAAAATTTAAAAATTTCCCTACTTCCTTAATCTCTTCTCCCCTATGCCCTCTATGAACTCATTCTGAAACTATATCTTATTCCACTCCTCAAAATTTACACATACCTATTCATTAATAAGAAATCCCTACACAATCAACATTTTCAAACCATGATCTTTATTAAGAGATGGCTTAATGCTTCTAATTAATATAGCTTCCTTTATTTTTTTATCTCTCCTCTCTTTAGTATGATTTATCATTCTAATACTTTCCTTCTCAAACTTATGCCCTGTCTCCAATGAATGTAAATAAACAGGCAATCTCTTATCATATCTATGCTGAGTCAACCTTGTATTGAAATTTTAGCATATATTATGTAAATTTTAAACACAGTAAGGTTGCTGCATCTACTGCAGCAACATCTACTAATGCACTTAACCATATTTAGATAAAACTAATAATTAATAAAAATTTTGAAGTTCAATTTTAAAAATGTTATATGTATATATAAGACAAAACTTTCCACCCAGTAGTACCACTCAGTGCAACCTTACTGTGTTTAAAATTTACATAATATATGCTAAAATTTCAATACATAATAATTAAAAATTGGAAATACTGAATATCTTCCATATCCTTAACACACCCTAGGTTTCTGAAAATAAATACTAAATGTAAATATTAAATAATAATGGATATTAATTTCAATATTTATTGCACATTAAAATTCTTTTTGTATATTACATTATAAATCAACTTTAAATCTGCACAATATTTCTATAATAAAAAATAAAATTTTAATGATACTTCCTTTTTCCCTGTAATATTTGTACCCGCATTTTACTAATGAAACAGCATTAAATGACTTCTGTTTATTCTCAAATCAAGTGATAAAGAATAGATTACATGTCAATATTTTTTAATGATTAAAGTTTATTATTATTATTTAAACTTTTATTACACTATGATATTTATTCTACAATATGATGCTATAAAAATAACATTAAATGATAAATGCTTGACTAAAAATAATATTAATTAAAGTTTAGTTTAATTAATAAAATAAATATATTTAAAAAACTAATAATTAAAGTCTTTTTTTTTTCTACTTACTTTATTTACTATTTTATAGGGAAAAATACATTCTACAAATTACTGCATTAACATAATTGGAAATTTTCGTTATACATTAATGTGATAAACTAAAGAAGATAAAAAGAAGCACACACACTTGTGACACTCTCATTGAGCAACTGTAATATGAAAAAAAATCGTTATTGATAATGCTATTAAATACTTTCCATTATTATTTAGCACAGTTCATTATGATGTATTACAATGTAGCATACAATGAAAAGTTTTTATCATTTATATTTCTACATATTTTAATATGAAATTAATTTTTTAAATTGATATAAAACATACTTCATCCATTTTATTATTTCAATGGTAAAATCAATGTCTGGTAATTTTTTAATAGTAAGTTATATTTTTAAGAACATTAACTATAATGTGCTTCAGACATTTCCTCTAGGCATACACAGCCATACATGATATTTAAAATTTTTACAGATAGTTTTACAAGAAAATTAATTAATATCAGATTCATGCTATTTTTATAAATTATCACTTCATATTGAATTGTGAATTCAAAGCCAGTGTTCCCTACCTTTTAATACTACTGATTTGTTTTAAGATGGTGAAGTTAACTATATTGGAAATAAAAATGAGTTGCATAACATCAAGATGGGAAATCATAGATATTTACTTATTAATCTGGGATGTATTGAATACCTATGAAGATCTAGCTTAATTGGCTATTCTAAAAATGTGTACCTTTAGCATAAAATGGTTTGCTCTGCCAGGCTCTTAAATAAGAATGTAATACTTCATTTCTTCCATTTAATTTTTGTGAATTAATTTAAAAATACATCATTAGATAAGAAATTATATAGGGTTACATATCCATCAGTTCATGATATCTAGGCACTCATTGGCTAACTAAGTTTTTGTATGTGTCAGCTTCTTGAAGAAATTCTATGCTTAATTGGATTTCTTTAGCTACCTTAAAACTTTCAGTGGTATTCTAAACTTGAATCATATATCACTACATTTTAAAGCAATGCTCTCATTATATATATAAAATTCAAAACTGCTTAACACTATATCAGCAATAAATAAAATACAAAACCATAAAACAGTACAATACTAGATAAAAAAACCAAACTTTATCAAAATCCTTACACGACCTTGGTTTCATCTATTAAAAAAAATAGACCTTCTCCAGTGAAAATCAAACTAAAGAAGCAACATATATATACAAATCAAACAAACCTCACAATTCATTTCAAAAACCAACTTCCCTTTATATCTTATGAAGACATCTTTTGATAAAAAAGGGAAGTCGGTTTTTGAAATGAATTATGGGAAGGTTTGTTTATTTTGTATATATTGTGCCGGTCAAAATCATGTATTCATTCAACAAGACCAATAATCCAAGCAAAAGTACCTTGAATCCAACCATGCACAAGATACATATGTCAGGACAAGGATGAATCCTAACCTATTTGCCTAAACTATTGCCTCTCTGACTAATGAATAACGTTTGTGATGACACTAGCAGTGCTTGGTTTTATTCTGTCCCAGCTAGAAGTTATGGTTAACATAGAGACTCAAAATAATAAAGGGTTTATATGAAAAATCAATGATTTAATGGATTCTGACGATTGCAGAATGGTACAGATATGATTTGATCAATTACTAATGGTTTGAACTGTAATAATGATAATTCTTTATGGCAAAATTATAAAGAAGTGAATTTACATCAAAGAAATATTATAAACAAATAGAGTAATTAACCTTAGAGATTGGGAGTGATGACAAACTAAGCTTATTTAAAATAACAATATTATAGGAATTTATTAAGGAATTTAATACAAAATAAGTTAAGTCTTTGTTTATACAACTTGATTATTTTCTTTAATTCATTTTTGATGCGGCTTTGATAACAATGTAAAAGTTTATTAATTGGTCTGCCAAGAACCAATCAGCAATAAAATATTAGTAGCCCTTTTAAAAGATTATAAATAAATCTATTTTATATATATTACAAGATATGAAAGATGTGCATTTAAAATACTATTACATTTAAAATCATTTGTATATAAAGAGTGTGGAAGGCAAAATAGTTCTTAAATAAATAATTGACAATTATACAGTCTAGATTTAATTAATTAATGAAATTGGTTTGTGAAGGACATGCCATCATGGCAGAGAGCCTTTCAGGTTTGCTAAATAAAGATATAAAATGATGAAGAAGGCAGTATGCTATTATAGATTACAACAAAAATAAATGAGGTCTGTTATGAACCTCTGGGTGGCTTTGCTAAAGGAAATTCCTAGTAAATGCAACTAGATGATGAGAAATGCTGGCCCTCCAGCCAAAACATATCTCTAAATAATCATAATAATATTTTGATGTGCTGGACTTTCCATACACATCTTACTGGCAATGCCAGAAAAGAATCCCCTGGTATGAACTACATCTACTTTGAAGGAAAATGAAATTCTGAAGGTCCTAAGAGGTAATTAGCAAAGCAAAATAATAATAAATGAATGGTTGTAGCTATAAATACATAATGCCTTAGACGTATATAGATAGAGAGTGTATCACTAACGAAAGTAATCAATGAATTCCTGATTAAAATAATCAGTTCCCTGATGTCTATAGAAAGTCCCCACAAACCTTAGTCCACTAATGAATGAATCATCAATATAATATATATAGAAAAAAAAAGAATTAACTAAAATATAAATTGTTTTCCACACTTCGCAAATATTTCAATTTTTAATAAGTTTTTAAATAGTTTATCAAAGATTACAAAATAAGACTGTTTTTAATTAACATAGACAGGCATTGAATATCAAACTAATAAATTGTAAATCATAATTTTAATATTTTTTTGACAAATAAAATATATGTATGAAATATATACTGATAAAATTCTATGATAAATTTTACTTAATTGATTCACTAAAATTATTTATTCTTTCAGAAATAATTACAGGGCTATTTTAAATTGGAGGTAATAGTAAGATACTTTTAAAATAATTTCAATCATTCAAATAAATTTATATATGATGTACAAAATTAAATGAGCTATCTATTAATTAATTTACAGGAAGTAAGACTCCTGTAATAATTTTTAACTGGAGAAAATAAGAGGGAGGGGATTTAAAGTTAGTTTTTCATCGAGTTTTGCACTTGGCAATTTCAGTAAGTCAAATATTATAAATAAACCAACAAAATTTAATTTAAGTTTGCCACATCAAAATAATGTGAGATTTTTAGAATTGATATTTTAAATTTAAGAAAATTTAAAGACACATTTAATTTAAAATTACGTTGTATAAACATTACACAGATATATAAAATATAAGTTAGTATTGATTTGGAAAACAAGTAAAATAGAATCAATGGCTTGCAGCGAATTGGATGTTACCTCAGAATCAATCAGTAGGCATTCCATGGCTTGACACAGGCAGTTAATACAGTCAGATCATTTGCAGGCTTCCTTGACACAGACAGACACCAGCTAGATGTTGAAAGCACTGGAAAGGCATTGATGAGCTGGTGGGACAGAGCTCTGGAAAGCAATAGGTCAATCTTTTAGGGAGTCATTCTGTAGGCACGATGTACTATATCTAAACTACTCTCTTCAGATAAAACTCAACAATTAATTAATCATCCTTATCAAATTTTCCACTATTTATATGTTCTGGTCTTTATCTATAGGATTGAATCTACAGTGACAACTGCCAATTGCAATCACTCTAAATGTTTCTCTGAGGTTGGTGCCTGCTTTGGAGGGAAATCTATAATTCTGCATGAACATGCCCCAAGGGTTGATTTGCTAATTAAAAAACAACAACAACAACAAGCATATTAAGTTTATCAGTCATTGTACTAACAAAATCTATTTAATTAAGGTTTAGATTAACAAAAATGTAGATTTTATTCAGAAAAATTTTAGGAATTTGGTACAATGACTTTCAAACTTATATTTGACATAAACCTAAGTAGAAATTTACAAACATTTGATACAAATCTTACATTGTTTAAATAATTGATTCTCAAATGTACATTGATTAAAAGATAAATATAAAATGTTACCAACTGATTAATTGAAGAAAAATGAATTTTAATAAAATAATTTAAAATATTTGTAACATTTTATAGATATCCAGGGTTCAATTCGATTTAACAAAATAAACACAATATACATTTTTTACAAATACAAAATAAATAAACTATCATAAAAAGTTTAGTTTTAATTATAAAATAAAATTAATGAAATATAAAAGATTATAATATTAAAAATATACTTCCACCTATTATGAGATGGGTGTCAGTTAATATAAGATTGGGTTTAAACCCATACTAGTGCTGATGACATTGGCACTAGGTGAAGCAGAAATATGTACTATATTTCCAGCTTTAATATATGTTGCTTTAGTTTGATTTTCACTTGAGAAGGTCTGTTTGTTTAGTAGATGAAACCATGGTCATGTAAGGATTTTGGTTTTTGTATGAAAAAATAAAACAGTCACAAATAATCTTCTGCTGAGGCTGTTTCATTATTGCTCTGCAGAAAAAAAATGAAGAAAAAACAGAATATTCAATGTTGATTGACCAGAAAGAGCAATACTTATCAATGAGTAAAGAACATGTTTAGCATTGCCATTCTGTACGTAATGATTATTCAAGTTTGTAGGAATGTTGCAGAGAAATGTATACAAATCTCAAGTTATGACACACTGCAATAATTGCACAAAGTAAAGCATTATAATAATGCAAAATATAACAATTTTTAATTTAAATAAATCCATCACATTTGAACTCTCAAAATATTAAACAAAAAAGTAATTAATGTGTCATATATATTATATTTGCTAATATAACTGCAGCAATTTTCTTACTTTCTGCATTATCTGATGCCTCAATCCCTTGCAAATATGTTGCTACTGAGTATTAGAAAATTAAAATTTTGTCTAATATGAAGCAAGTCTACAAAGATTTGGAGAAGCCAAAAGTGCTTTGCTTTTGTGGCAAAATAAAAATAATTTTTAATTTTGAAAGAAAAGTGTCATTTGCTTAAGATTGACCAATATTTAATAATAATAAATCATAGTTTTTCAAAATAATAAAAAAAGAAAAAAAATTCATATTTCTATAATTTTATGCATCTGGAACTGCTCAAGTTACTTCCACAGTACAATGGCAGGTGTTTAGTTATAATTGAAAAAAATAATTATACCACACTTCAAACACTCATTGGTGAAGTTAGAAATATTAAAATTAAATATCAGGCTTAGCACTTCAAGGACTTTCAACCTCATATTCATAGCTGAAGAGTTAGAAATGTTATGGTGTTATAGATATATGCTAATATATGCAAATTAATCTTCATATGTAAAACAATTTTTAATATATACAGATCAATGAGCTTGTCCACTTCTAAGAAATAAAGACACATGTATGTGTCTTTTCTATTAATGGCATGTGGGTCATTTATGATGAAGTACATCTTCTTCATTCTTTTTCTGCAGTCATCTCTCTCAGTATACATGATCTCAGAGGTGGAGGGTTCAAACTTGTGACCTGCTGCTTTTTCATGTTCCAAGAATATTGAAGTGTAGTCACCATTATTTTGAGTTCTCTTGTATGCATACATATGCTGGGTAGTTCTACTATTAACTGTAACTTTCCTTTCTCCATAATATGCAGCACTGCAGCCTGCCTGTGATCATGAGATCTTGTACACCACTTGAGGTGTCAAGGTAGGATAAATTTTGCCTTTGGAGTTAAAGATTAATCTATTTGTGTTAGGGTTGTGTGGAAACCAACCCTAAATTATTTTGACAGAGTTTTTATAAGTTGTAGGGATGTATGGAAACATTACTTGATTTGATTTGTTTTCTGTTACGTAGTTAGCAGTTAATCTTTTGTGAAATTTGTGTGTGACTATATGAATAGTAAGAATGTTCTTGTAAACAAAAATATATTACTTCAAAAAATATTAAAGCTATAAAGAGACTAACAAAAATATATCAAGTTAACAATAATATTAAAGGTGTTGTGTAGTATTTCAAAAGTGCTGAAAGCTGTAATAATCACAAATGATATTTTAATTTATCAAAAAGGCAATCTGCTATGGATAATTTTAAATTACGTTAAAGCTTTGTTATTCTTGTTAAAAATATCTATATCATTTTAACTTAAGTACACTTAGAGATGCCATATTTATTAGCTTATTATTCGATTGCAGTCACTAAATGTGCCTCTTGAATACATGTTTAAAATATTTTTGAAAAATGATATCAAATTTTGTGTGTTTAAACACTGAAAGATTTTAAGTCATGATAGATTCAGGCTAATTAAAATATATTTCAAAATATATAATACTATGGTTCTTGAATTGTATAGGAGTTGAACTTGCATCTAAAACTATGTCATTTCCTATAATAACATATTAGATAAATAAAACATTAACTCATTAAGCAATATTTTATTTCACAAGATTTAAAAAAAACATAAATGCCATAAAGTCATTCTATGAATTTTCCTATTGGTGATTGTTTTCTGTCTTTCAAAGCTTTGCATTTAGTCATCACTCTAAAGTTTCATATATTATCTGGTTTGGTTGTAACTTTGATAATATTTGCCAATTGTGCAGCAAGAGAAGTAAAGATCTTCAGTACTATTTGAGTCTTGTTACCGCTTCTCTTCAAACAAAATTTATTGATCATTCAATGATATAATTAAAACACATATTAATTAAAATGTTGGCAAGTGATTGTTCTTTTTGACATATTAAAGTTGATTACCCAAAATTATTCTATTTAGAAATAAAGTATATCTGAAGTTTTCAATAGAATAAATTGCATTATTTTTTACTTATAAATGTAAATTTAATGCAAACCTGTTGTTTATAATGATATTCCATTGAATCTTATAATATATAAAAAATATAAACTGAAATTAGCAAGCTATATACCTGTTAAACACTGAATGCATGTATTTACTCATTTATATATAAAATATTAAATTACTCAGTATTTTAATAAAATATGAAGACAGTAAAATACTTGGATTGTGATAAATAATATATTTTTCTTTAAAAAATCTTCCCAGATAAGTTGAACTTATACCTCTTGAGAATGAAAATTTAAATTTTTTTAAAAGATAAATTTAAACAAAAGGATACAAACTAAAGACATTCATTTTTTTCACCAATTATGAAGTTGCACAAGACAATTTCATAGTCCAAAGAAAGACTCATCAAATTGGGAAAAAGACTAAAAAATATTGATTTACTTTGGTGGTACATATAGATTGATTTTAAATTCAATTATGTTGTGCTTAATTGATTCATTCCATTATCATCATTATAAAAATTATTTGTATAGCATTGATCATGTCTGGAATATGCTATAAAAATTACATAACTGAAAGAGACATTTCAAAGCTTTATGCATATATTTACATTGGTATAAGATATTTATCACAAAATTTAGACACACTAAATATTAGAAAAGCACCATATACAATAAAAATAATTAAATGGTTTACTGTTTCAATTTCATAAGAAGTTTAGGATGGACTTTAATCTCCAGAATCTGCCATTTTGCTATTGCATTAAATCACACTGGGAAAAACATCATTAAATGGAAATATAAATCTGGAAGGAACTGTGCAAACATCCATTTTCAGATGGTATCTCTATTATATTCCAAAGTATTGATAGCAATCATAGAAATAAAGAATAGCACATTTCAAGTCATAATAGAATCCACTACACCTTATTCATCTTACAATTGATCACAAGTATGGATATTTTCAATACAATTATGCATAAACTTAAATTAATTATTTATTTAGAATATGACCTCACATTTTAATTTGCTTGACACTTTAAATCTATCAATTCAGTAAACCTAGTATTTCTCAAACTTTTTCCAAATATATATGTAAAGTCTAGAATGTACTGGCTATTCTCAAAGACTTAGCTCTTAAATATTTTACCAATATTTAAAAACTCGCCAGTTGCAAGTTTTCTTTTAAATTAATTCCTTCTTAAATGACTATAAAAGTTACTAAAACAATCTGTATGGTGACAGGAAGCTGATTATCTCATCATTACAAGTCATTAAGAAACTAAAACATATATAAAAAATATTTGTCCTCACTTTTTTATTGTAAGTCACTAAAATAACCTGCAAAATATGCATTTCGTAAATATGTCTTAGATTAATTTTTTTAAGATCTTACACCTTTAAGGATCGACATAAGTGTTTTTAATATCACATTCTTAAATTAAATCTAATGCACTTTACTTATTGGAAACTTACTATTCCTTTTATAAACTCAGATTATAAGCATATCAAAGTTATTCACATATATTAATAAGATTCTTGAAACAATTTAATACCTTTAATGTCTCATAATTCAATCATACTCTGATAGTTACATAGACTGTCAGATGCTAAGTTCATCTTCAATGGTAGGAAATGCAGTGCATTCAAGCATGACAAATTGTAGTCTGCTATTAATAAATAAAACAATTTTATATTGTACCGGTCAGAATTGTATGTTCATTTAACAAGGTTTAGAATCTAAGCAAAAGTACCCTAAATCCACTCATGCCTGAGATACACAGGTCAGGAGCAATCATGAATTCTGCCCTACTTGCTCTTCTCTGAAACTATAACATTATAAACAATACTTCTGATGATAACAGATGAAATTTTATTCACTCCAGTCCCAGAGACACAGCAGAGAAACATGAGATCTACAGGGTAATTAATGTAAAGGTACTCATCTTTTAGCTAAAGGCACCGTTCTATGCTGCGCTTTTCTCACCAAAACACATTAAAATACTGTTTCTGTGTCTGACATGTTCAAACCCGCATTTTCAATAGTACAACTTTTTTATTGCGCTACAGAATGCAGACCGCTATGTCTCATCACAGTACAGCATGTATGTTGCATGGAAGCAAATACATTTTCCAAATTCGCACAATTTATAAAGTAATTACAGCTTGATGAGAGAGTTTGTATTTGAATTGTATTGAAATGTTGTTTGCATTGGATTTTTTTATTTATTTTAAACTATTGAAATGTTCAGATTTTTTAAAACAATAATTATAAGACTTTTTACAACGTACTATATTGAACTTTTATTTGGGAAAATGTTAAATATTTTTTTTTATTGAGTTGCAATTAGGTAACATGTCAAATAACGTACTGTTATTAACATTCCACGAGACAAAGAAGATTCTACCATCTATATATTTTTGAAGTAAAAAAGAGAGGTACAAAAAAATATCCAGTAAGAAAAGATCAAATATACAGTTTTTTTTGTAAATTTAATAAAAAGGAAATATTATAAACATGTTTAATAAGTAAAGAAGACATTTGTATGTGTTTGTTGTTGTTTAAAAAAGTTTGAGTTTTTTTCTTCTGTCCGAGTATAGATTTGATTTTGAATTTTTTTATTTTAGCATTACAAACAAACAGAACACTAACTCTAAAACTAACCCTAACCCTAAAACTAACCCTAAACTAACCCTAAAACTAACCCTAAAACTAACCCTAAACCTAATCCTAAACTAACCCTAAAACTAACCCTAAAACTAACCCTAAACTAACCCTAAAACTAACCCTAAACTAACCCTAAAACTAACCCTAAATCTAACCGTAACAACTTTTACTTTTATTACGATTATTATTTTTTAGTTAAACAACAACAAAAAAAGTTGTAACACAAGTAAAAAAATATCCGATAGAAAATTGATAAAAAAGAAGCCGTAACACAATTAAAAAAAGTATAAGATATAAAAAACACGAATCAAATTGTAATTTGTTGATTTTATTTTATATTTATTATCATTCAAATTGTATACGTTAATAAAAAATAATATTTAAAAAAGCCGATTTTGTTTTGTTTTTATTTTCGCATTACAAAAAAGCACAAAAATTATTAAAATCAACGGCCCATGAAAGTTCATATTTGATAGTTTTAGCATGAAAACTGCGCCATCCTATGGTGACTTTATCTATAATACAAGCACCAATGTAAATAAACAATATCAAATCTTAGCTCAATCAAATACCCTATGTGAAGGGGCAATCTATAAATTTAAATGAATTGCACATAGCTAGCATTGCAAAAGAAACATGAAATTTATATAGTATCCATCCAGAATGAGAAAAGACAGAACAACCCAGAGATAAATGTCCATTTAAAATAATCAGTTATAACTTCTAAATATTACTAACACTAATATAAAGATTAAATGAGATTCAATGAGTGAGATTCAGTAAGACACAAACACATGAGTAATTATAAACATAATTTAATGAACATAAACAATTTAATTTACATTAAAAACATAGCACAGATTTCATGTGGTTATTACTTTGCATATAGGCAATTGATTTAGTATGCCAATGAGCTATAAATAATAATAAATTAATGTTATCTCTCCAAAGAAAGGTTTACTCTTGATATGATAGTTAAATAATTTATGACTCATGAGCATATCTGGGCCTGCACAAATGAAAAATGGGTTAGCCTAAATAAGCTTTACTGTAACAATCCTAAAATATTCGACTAATTATTAAATGAGTGGTTTACAAACATCACTGCACCATGTCTTATAGATAATATGAGAACTATACATAAAGAGAATTCGCAGTGCTGACTATAATGATAGCATTAAAAGTGGAGTTTATGTCCATCTTTAGACTAAAAGCTTTATCATATAAGAGATCGCTTGTATTTATAACAAGGCGGTATTCAAAGAGACGAGTAGTAAGGTTCCATAGTACGTTTGCCAATGTTTTCCAATGAAGAGCCTTAACAAATTAATGTTTGTCCTGAGGTCGGAGCTACCAAATCTCATTCACAGACAAGTTACATGAATTCCGGAGGAATAAATATGACAAAGCAAAATACAAAATCTCGAGAATGCTATCATAAGTAAGCAATGCAAGTGTAGCTTAAGTCTTAAACATATTTAATGTACAAATTTAAGCTTAAATAAAATAATAATATCATGCGTAACACTATGACAAAATATTAATCCACTCAGCAACGTACGTAAAATTTTAGCAAATTAGGATGTCAAAATATTATTTTCCTATTTTACAAGTCCAAGTATTCTTAAACGATATTATATTATAAGCAAGTTAACTCTTAATGGCGTATAAGTAATAAGTAGTTATTAAAATATATTAATAATCAGATTTATTTCAAAAAACATTATAGCATCAACAACAAAAGTTTATCTTATCCCATAATATGACATTTTAAACAATCTGCCATTAAGCATATATTTCAAAATATTCAACTGAGTGAACTGTATTCAAAAAGAAATTTTACGTTTAACTATTTAACTATTCCAAAAATATCGGAATGGTGGTGAAATGATATAAGTTCACTAGGTTGAATCATTAGCACACTGAAATTAATTTAATAAAATACATAGTTTAAAATAAATATTGCTGCATGAAAAAGATAACTAAAGCATGAAACTTAAAAACTAGTGATAGATTTAAACTATAATTCTGTGCTAGAGTTTTATAAAAACAAGATTTTCAACTTAAGAAAGAAAATCACAAATTTAATGATAATTAAGTTTATAGTCAGTTACCAAATAAATAAGGATTACATTATGAGTACAATTAAAATTTAGGAAAGAAGTGAGGAATATAAAGAGTTCATTCTTCGGTACCTTCTAAAGTTATGGTGGCCATTTAGGTTAATGTATATGAAGTTTAGATGTGAAGGCAGTCAACAAAATAATGGTGTGGCATCTTCCAATAGTTCTTTTACAGTTAAACATAACAGTTCTCAAGCAGCGATGGTATGGCAGGAAGGCAGGATAAAGGCGATCTATGATCAGGGAGGTAAATTCCTTCTACTCACAGTTCATTTTGTTTCCACTCTCTAAACGAACACAAGAGAAGAGTGATTTGAACTCCTTTTGCACATTCCTAGAACTTCTGTTTCTCCCATACTTGAAATTTCGCAATATTGGAAGATGTAAACAAATACGTTCAGAAAGCATTATTTAAACGTATTTTTAAAATTGCAAATAACTTTAAGAATATGATTTTTGTTAATTTGACTTGAAATAGTTAAATGAGAATGACATTTTTAAATTGTAATAATAGTTTCTAGAATTTACTGGCATTGGTTTAGCTTTACATTAATTGCATTTATTTTTATATCTGTAATACATATACACATATACACAATTATCTAAGTGAAGGGAATTTATAAGCTTGGAAATAAAATATACTTAAGCTAAAATAATAATTCAACTGGTTACACATAACCATTTTAAATAAACAGGGTGGAAGTTATACGTGTATATGTGTGTGCTTAACATTCCTGGATGACCAAATAAACATATAAACTGGTTCAAACCCTACTTTAAAGGTATGTAATGACATCAGGCAGTGAAGTTAAATATGTACTACAGATTTACCACTTCACATTCCCCTAATTAGAGGAACAAATAAAAAAATTTAAAAAAAAAAGATTTTGCTTATACCTTTAAAAATTGTTATTCCAAGTGGCAAAGAAACACACGGTCAATCTAATAATAATGAATTAGTTTGTCTATTCCCCACTACTATGTTTATGCCTCACTTCATGGAATTCTAACTATAATGTTTTAATTGGGATCTCCCTATTCTCGTAAGTCTTTTTGAAAATCAATGGTCCGTTCTGATGCATTATGCCATCCTATCAATCTCAAAACACTTTTTACTATTCTTTACCCAGGTTGGGCAATATATACAACTTTAATTGGCATGCAACATTATTATACTTAGGAATCTTAAGCCACATTTGATCTACACAAATTTTATGATGAGGAATAAGTCTCTTTCTTACCCTAATTTTTGTTATGTGGGCTAATTTTAATCGAGCATGTTGCTGGTTATATCTTTGATGGACATGAATACTCTTATCCAGTAATGATTTACAAATCGCTGTATCACTATAACTAATATTTCTAAAAAATTTAGGTTTATCTAATATTGGGTTTGTAATCATCTCCATCTCGAAAACATTATTACTACCACTAAAGATGATATTCTTATTGATTGTAGGATCAATATGTTCAACAATAAGCTAATTCATTTCATGAATCTTTACCTCTTCATACTTTTCAATAGTAGAAATAAATGCACGAGCATTTTCTTTATCTATAGCAGTTTTGATAGATTTATTAATAGGAATCTGAACATTTTCTTTATCATGAACAGTCTTTAGAAAACACTGTCCTATAGGAACGTCATCAATCCACTATGCTATTTCCATACAAATATCTTGGGATTTGGAAAAACAAACAAACTCTTGTTTACTGATCAAAGAATGTTTATCAAATTTCTTTTCAGAATTATTATTAACTATAATATCTGTCTCCTTACTGCTTAGCAATGTCAATTTTGAATCCAAAGAGAATAAATTATCATAATTTTCTATTTTCATTGTAGATGCTACATCCCAATTAGAATTTATATTCTTAGAATCGAGTTCACTAATATTTGAAATTAGATTTTTCTCAATCTTTCCATAATGACAATTCACTTCAATTTGCTTTTCAATTATATCATCCAAACCAAGAGAATGAGAATTTATCTCTATAAGATTTCTATTTACTTCATTTGGAGAATCTAATTCAATGGAATTTCCACTATCATGCACTAAATAGTTCAAATCCATCTGCATTTCATTAGCATCAACTACATTAGGCAAACAAGTATTTATTTCGATATCACATTTACTTAAAGAATCACTAAATTTCATCTTGTTCTGAGAATCCACTTCAGCAATATTTAAAACTGAATCCTTTTCCTGATTATGAGCAATACATTTCAATATTATTTGCCTTTTACCAGTAATTCTGTTAGACAAGCAAAAAGCAAATTTCATATCATTTCTGACTGAATGATTATCTAATTTATAAAAATTACTAGTTTTCTCAGATATCATATGACAATGTTGAATATTAACAATGTTTGGAGGAACCATGTCATTTTCTTTATCAGTGATGATAATTTTCTGCAGACATTTATTGCCAGTTTTAATATTCTTTATACCAGTTGTCATTTCAATATCATTAGTTATTGAAATATTTATATTATTATCAACTTTGATACAACTATTTAAATAAGTTGCCATTTTTATATCATCTGTTTTGGTATTTAACTTATTACACCTTCTTTTCTTAGAATTCTGAACAGTAAAAACAAAGTGATCATTTGGCATGAGTTTTCTTTTTCCATAACTTATATATTGCTTTTCAGTAAATGTTTGTTTTGATAAACAATCATGTGTTTCTTCAAACATTATATTTTTATTTGAAGACTCTTTATTAGGACTTTCAAAAGATTTTGAAGCACATTCAGATAAAAAGACACCCGGTTCAATTTTATCTGTTAAAAGAGAATCACTTTTGTGAAAAGGTAGCTCTTCATTTCTGTTATCTAATGCTTGAACTTTACACTTACTTTTATCAAACTGCTTATCAGTCAACACATTTTTACAAAATTCATTTAATAAAGCATTATTAAAATATGTAATATCATTAAAACTATCTTCAACTTGTTTTCAACATGAAAAATAATTCTATTACTATCCATTATTCCAGCAATTCTACTTTTAACACAAGATTCAGGTTCAATCTCTTCACTAATTGACAAATCTTCATGCAAATCCATTGCAGAATCTAAACATCTTGTTGATTTATCATTGCTGAAAGAATTCAAAATAAATGGCTGAATTTGGTTTTCATCAGGTACTGTGTTAGAATCAATGAAATTTCTTCTTTTTGATAAATCTGACTAACTCTAACAGATTTATTGAAGGAGGTATCAATCAAAATTTCACAATTTGATTATCTGGATTATAGAGTGGATCTATAAACTTTTTAACATTTTTAGACTGATATTCCAATAAAGAATCTATTTGGACTTCTGTTGGAACATACAATTTAGATGATTCCATCCTGGTTGTTTCTTCTGCTTTCAAAAGATAACTAGAATCAAGCTTTTCATCAGACAAAAAGGAATCCTGAGTAGAAATATTTTCATCACATAAATTTATATCCCTAGGCAATGTTTCAACATTAGTAGCATTTCTATCAATTTCTTTAATCATAGTTTTCTGATAGTTCAAATCAGTTTTACATTTTTGTGTCATAAGAGAATCCAGACCTTTCATATTTAAATCATTCTTTTCAGATTCTTTAAAATCCAGTTGTATCTTTATCTGGATTTCTTGAAGCATGCCCTTAATCTCATTTTTAGACATCTCATATTCATATTTAGCCTTATTATCTGGCTCATAAAGATGATCACTAATTTCTCCTTGGACTACTTGGAAATCTCCTAATTGTTCCTCATGCTTTATCATATTCTGTTGTGGATATACTACTTTCATCTCTTTGACAGCAAGTGATCCTTTTACATGAGTTTGCCCCCTCCATTCTTCCATCTTCTGATGCCTTTCAGCTCGTTTTTCTAATAGACCCTGCATCCTCTTCCAGGATGTTTCAATTTCTTTCTCCATCCATTCTTCCATCTTCTGTTGTCTTTCATCTTGTTTTTCATCTTTTTTTCCATTCTTCAGCTTGCTTCTTCCAGAATTCTTCAGCTTCTTTCTTCTGTTCTTCAGCTTGTTTCTTCCATTCTTCAGCTTCTTTCTTTATTAGATCTTGCATCATTATAAATAATTGGTGGTTATTATTGTTCATTTTGTTAAGAGTGCTAATTCCGTAACTCATTATTATTTGCTATGGGTTATTTGCCTATCCCTTTTCCTCAATTGCCTCTATACTACCATTCTTCCACCATACCTACCACTTTCTTCCTGCCCTGCCTAACTTATATGATGCCTAACCACTTCTATTACTTATACCTACTCTTCTCCACTACTTGGATTTGCCTATATTATTTAAGCTATATATTATATAAAACTATTAACTATCAATTCTATAACATATATATATAATTTACCATGCCTTCACTTCTTTTGTCACTTTTCCATCTATTCTCTTTGCACCTGGAATTGACTGAAACTTTTATTAGTAAATTGATAATACAAAGTATAACAGAAAGCTAAAGCAAAGTATGATTTTCTCTCTTTTAAATATTTATTTGCGCTTGAATCTCACTCAATGTAAGTTACGTTATCATGTGGAATCACTGGTTGGCAAAATTTATAATTGTATAAATACAAGGTGCCATGCCAACACGGCAAGATTAATAACTTATTACATAATATTTAGGTTATTCATGCTCACCGAGATGGACACCAAAATTTCCTTTTGCATTGATCAAATAATTCACAATTATTATACTAAATAAATATATATTTTATTTTCAAAGCTATTTTCAAATCAGCAAGATATATCCGTATATTTATCTCTTTGCAATAATCTGCAACAGCTATAAAATTTACTTCATATAAATAAATTTTATGTATACATAGAATAGTGTTTAAGTTGACTTATGTTATAATCTAGCAAAATAAAGCTAAGAAAATATTGTGACAATATGCAAGTTATACAACATGGATTGACAATTTAGAATAAAACAATTTATTTCATGAATAGTTATTATTTACTACAAACTAACAACGTGTGACTAACCTAAATTTGAATATAGGAATTTAACTCAATTATTTATCATTTCCAAGGAGCGTGCGGCTATCATAAAAATGTCAAAATTAATATTCTTTCCAGTAATTTGTATTTATCAATATCAATTTTCACTTTCGCTAGCATAAGAATATGTAAACCATTAAAGCATTTTGGCAACTACATCTCGCTGCTTGGTTACATAAAAGGTCTCCACCTGCTTTGAGGTTACTAATAATAAGAAATGAACATTTAAAATATCAACTAGCAAGCAACTTTTCTTTTGCTAGCATGAGAACATATAAACCATTTAAGCATTTTGCCAACTGCATCTGGCTGCTTGGTATTACATAAAGGATCGTCACCTGCTTAGAGGTTACTCTAGAAATCAATGTTATTGAAGCATAATGTCCACTACATCAGACCGCTTGACATACAATTCTATTTTGAAAATATTCACCTGCTTTGAGGCTACTAATAATAGGAAACGAACATTTAAAATATTCAAGATTACTCTAGGAATCAATGTCATTGAAGCGTAATGTCCACTGCATCGGACGGCATGACATACAATTCTCAATTTGCAGGTCTTCACCTGCTTTGAGGCTACTAATAATAGGAAACAAACATTTTAAATATTTGCTAGCAAACAATACTTTTAAATTAAAGTTTTTAACATAATATCGATATTGGATACTTCTAAATATCAAAATCTGACATATACACTACTTAATGTTGACAAAGAAAAATTATTTATTTCATCTATTCTACCCCTTGCTCCAATCTACTCTTACTACTTTTCTAACACTTTAATTTTCTTTCTCCTTATTGTCATGAACGTATATTAACAAATGTATACACATATAATTAATTTATATATATATATTAACTGTCTTATTCCTTTTTAAATAATTATTTTGACTAACAATACTGTTTTACTCATATAGCTTATGATATTTAACCAACAAAATTAATTAATGAACCAACATTTAGATAATCTTCGAGACATTAAAATATAAGCCACCAAAAACATAAGCACTTTACAAGGTCTGGTATTTAATTAATCGAGGCCCCAATGATTGAGTCAACAACAAGATAAGCAGTCTACAGGGTGTGAGATTTAATTAATCGAGGCCCCAAATGATTGGGTCCCCAAGCCCAGGAAAAAAAAATCCTGTACTGGTCAGAATTGTATGTTCATTTAACAAGATTTAGAATCTAAGCAAAAGTACCCTATATCCACTCATGCCCGAGATACACAGGTCAGGAGCAATCATGAATTCTGCCCTACTTGCTCTTCTCTGAAACTATAACATTATAAACAACACTTCTAATGATAACAGATAAAATTTTATTCATTCTGGTCCTGAAGACATAGCAGAGAAACATGAGATCTACAGAGTAATTAATGTAAATAAACAATATCAAATCTTAGCTCAATCAAATACCTTATGTGAAGGGGCAATCTATAAATTTATATGAATTGCACATAGTGAGCATTGCAAAAGAAACATGAAATTTATATAGTATCCATCCAGAATGAGCAAAGACAGAACAACCCAGAGATAAATGTCCATTTAAAATAATCAGTTATAACTTCTAAATATTACTAACACTAATATAAAGATTAAATGAGATTCAATGAGTTAGATTCAGTAAGACACAAACACATGAGTAATTATAAACATAATTTAATGAACATAAACAATTTAATTTACATTAGAAACACAGCTCAGATTTCATGTGGTTATTACTTTGCATATAGGCAACTGATTTAGTATGCCAATGAACTATAAATAATAATAAATTAATGTTATCTTTCCAAAGAGAGGTTTAGTCTTGATATGATAGTTAAATAATTTATCACCATGAGTGTATCTGGGCCTGTACAAATAAGGAATGGGTTAGCCTAAATAAGCTTTACTGTGACAATCCTAAAATATTCGACTAATTATTAAATGAGTGGTTTACAAACATCATTGCACCACGTCTTATAGATAATATGAGAACTATACATAAAGAGATCGCGCAGTGCTGACTATAATGATAGCGTTAAAAGTGGAGTTTATGTCCATCTTTGGACTAAAAGCTTTATCATAGATCGCTTGTATTTATAACAAGGCGGTATTCAAAGAGATGAGTAGTAAGGTTCCATAGTACGTTTGCCAACGTTTTCCAATGAAAAGCCTTAACAAATTAATGTTTGTCCTGAAGTCGGAGCTACCAAATCTTATTCATAGACAAGTTACATGAATTCTGGAAGAATAAATATGACAAAGCAAAATACATAATCTCGAGAATGCTATTATAAGTAAGCAATGCGAATGTAGCTTAAGTCTTAAACGTTTTTAATATACAAATTTAAGCTTAAATAAAATAATAATATCATGCCTAATGCTATGACAAAATATTAATCCACTCAGCAACATACGTAAAATCTTAGTTAATTAGGATGTCAAATATAGAAGAGGGGAATATTATTTTCCTATTTAACAAGCCCAAGTATTCTTAAACGATATTATATTATAAGCAAGTTAACTCATAATGGCGTATAAGTAATAAGTAGTTATTAAAATATATTAATAATCAGATTTATTTCAAAAAAACATTATAGCATCAACAACAAAGGTTTATCTTATCCCATAATATGAAGTTTTAAACAATCTGCCATTAAGCATATATTTCAAAATATTCAACTGAGCGCACTGCGTTCAATAAGAAATTTTACGTTTATCTATTTAAATATTCCAAAACTATCGGAATGGTGGCTGAAATGATATAAGTTCGCTAGGTTGAATCATTAGCATACTAAAATTAATTTAATAAAATACATAGTTTAAAATAAATTTTGCCGCATGAAAAAGATAACTAAAGCGTGAAACTTAAAAACCAGTGATTGATTTAAACTATAATTCCGTGCTAGCGTTTTATAAAAACAAGATTTTCAACTTAAGAGAGAAAATCACAAATTTAACGATAATTTATAGTCAGTTACCAAATAAATAAGGATTACATTATGAGTACAATTAAAATTTAGGAAAGAAGTGAGGAATATAAAGAGTTCATTCTTCTGCAAAATGGATTACCTTCTAAAGTTATTGTGGTCATTTAGTATAATGTATATGAAGTTTAGATGTGAAGGCACTGTCAACAAAATAATGGTATGGCATCTTCCAATAGTTCTTTTACAGTTAAACATAACAGTTCTCAAGCAGCGATGGCATGGCAGGAAGGCAGGATAAAGGCAATCTAAGATCAGGGAGGCAAATTCCTTCTACTCACAGTTCATTTTGTTTCCACTCTCTAAACGAATACAAGGGAAGAGTGATTTGAACTCCTTTTCTGCATTCCTAGAACTTCTGCTCCTCCTATACTTGAAATTTGGCAATATTGGAAGATGTAAACAAATACGTTCAGAAAGCATTATTTAAAAGTATTTTTAAAATTGCAAATAACTTTAAGAATATGATTTTTGTTAGTTTGACTTGAAATAGTTAAATGAGAATGACATTTTTAAATTGTAATAATACTTTCTAGAATTTTCTGGCATTGCTTTAGCTTTACATTAATTGTATTTATTTTTATATCTGTAATACATATACACACATACACAATTATCTAAGTGAAGGGAATTTACAAGCTTGGAAATAAAATATACTTAAGCTAAAATAATAATTCAACTGGTTACACATAACCATTTTAAATAAACAGGGTGGAAGTTATATGTGTATATGTATATGTGTGTGCTTAACATTCCTGGAAGACCAAATAAACATATAAACTGGTTCAAACCCTACTTTAAAGGTATGTAATGTCATCAGGCAGTGAAGTTAAGTATGTACTACAGAATTACCACTTCAATATTAACTTTAAGAAAACATTCTAAGTATTTTTTTTTTACAAGATATAGATTATAAATAAGGTTAAACAATCATGGACTATCTTGACACTTTAGCATTATCATCATTATCCATCAATACCAATCAACTAGAGAATAAAGGTATTTTCAAATTTAATCCAGTTTCTCTAATTCATAGCTTTTCATTTTGAAAACAATCCAGACAACTTTTTTCTATTTTATTCATCCAATTAAAAAGTGTTCTTTTTCTAGATGTTTTGCAAGCTTTTAGAATGTAACATAAGATTTCAATTATCTGTTTATTAATAACTTATTCAGAAACATATTCAGATTAGTTTTATTATGTCAATAATATCTATTTATTCTTTCACTAATATATGTTTTTATTTTTTCTGTTTTACTGCCAATATTCATCTCTTTATGTTTCATTGTGGGTCTGATTTTACTGCATCGATCCGTTTTTAAGTATTCAAGCTTCAACTTCATATAGAAACACTGGAAAAATAGTTTTATTGAAAATCTTTCTTTTCAAACGTACTAACTGCGTCTCCTTTTAATAATTTATTTCTACAAATACCATTCATTTAATTTTAATTTAATAATTAATTTTATTATTATGTTTTCACATATATTAATAAAAGTATTTACAATTATTGTTTTTATTTATATTTCATTAAATAAAAACTTTTTTTAAAGACCTTTGAACTTTAGTGGTTTTTGTTTAAGCTTTTATCTTTGATCCTTTTTTTTTCTTTTCTTTTTTTGATAGCTGTAATAATATTTCCTGTAGCTCTGAAGCATTATTTGCAAAAATAAACACATCATCTGTAAAATTTATATGGCTTGAGAAATCTTCATTTATTTTTATTATTTTAAATTTCAACTTTAACTCTGAAATGACAAAAGGTTTGGGGAAAATGGAATCACTCTGTTGTATCACATTAATTTTCTTAGTGCCATCACATAATCTAATCATTGCTAATGAACTTTGCAGTTTTTTTTCAAAATTTCTTATTTTAGACATATTTTATTTCAAAGCTTTAATCATCTAAGATCTGTCTATAGAGAATTATTTTTGTGATGGGTAAATTTCATAAAAAATGATATCCATATTCATAGTTTTTTCTTCTATAACATCTCTAAATACTCAAAGTGATGTAATATATGATAATTTCTCTTAAATCCACTTTGGTTTTTGGTTGATGTGAATCCAAAGTTCTCTGTATAAGTTATAATGATCTTGTCAAATATAATTGCATTCATCTAATCATCTAATATATTTTTATCATTTAGACATTTAGTATATAATATAGTTTATATTTTTTTAATTTTTTCTTCGGTTGAATTTAATGATATAATAATTTCTTCATTTCTTAGTGTTTTGTTCATCTTCATAGATTAAATAATGTATCTTACTTCTCCATCTAAAATACATTTCAAAAGATATAATTATAGAGGGTGCTTTATTTTTATTTTTTTGTAGCTATGTAGTTTTTTACTAATCTTTTCCACACCCTTCAAGATACCATCCCTCTTTCTTTATGACAGTGTTAACTTTTTATTGCTGAAACATTTCCTTTCAATATCAAGTTGTTTATACATTTGAAATGCCCACTTCATAGTTATATATTTTATAACATCTTTATCTTTTTTCCCTAATATTTTATTCAAAATTCCAGATGTCAATTCTTCTAAGAGGATCATTTAAAAATATATTCATATCCATTCTTTAGTAATACATTGTTTTATATCAAATAAAAATTTATTGGGAATAATGCTTTAATATGCCAACTATTTGGAAAGCAATCATTAGTAAAGCAATCAGTAGTTATTTTTAATTCAAGTCTGAGCCACCATACAAGCTTGTTGATATTTAAAATTATTTTAAGTTTTAACTAAACTCATTAAAGAATTGATGAAAGTCAGAAGTATAAAATATTGATAGAATCTTTCTTAAAAGCTTTTATCTATCCAGAATTGCATCTTAATTTTACCAAATGATCACTTTTTGGGTTAAATATATTAATCACATCACAGTCATAAAATATGTATTTTTGTTGTATAATCCAATTTTGCTGATTTTTATTTTTATGCTTCCATGTTTATTCCATGAATTCTATTCCCTTTCTTACTTCTGTCTTCATAACAAAATTTCTCCAAACTACCATTATCTTTCACTCATTTTTCAAGTATAACATTAATATGTTCTATAATAATTTTAAAATTCTTGATATGATTAAAAACTTTCTAGATAAGTCTTACTATTTTATATGACATACCATCAATGTATACAATGTTATTCATTTGTTTTATTAATATTTATATTGAATTTCACTCAATTTGTATTTCCAATACTTATACATTCATAATAAAATAGAAGTCTACAGTCAAATCAGTTTGTTCTTCACCTTTTCTTCTACTATCACAGGGACAACAATGCCTAATTTAGTATTAGTGAGTTATTTTAATTCATCTACTTTTTCTTTACTTAAAGATGATCTACAGTAATGAAAGTTGAATAAAATGTTCTTAAATGTATACTTAGTGATTGTTACAATCTTTATTTAATCCCAAGTCACTATCTTCACTGATGCTTTTACAATTAAAAATATGAGGCTATAATTAATTTTTGTTTGTTTTATTGTAAATAAAAAATAAGCATCCACACACAGATTTATATATCTATTCTGCTTTTAAAAAGACTTAACATTAAACCAATTAAAAACTGTCACATACCTGAGAAGAATAACCTCAGAGTTTTCTAAGTCTTAAATGTAGAGATAAAAGTCAGTAAGCACACTTTTCTAACAATGTTATATGATGAGGAACCCATTATTGTTTCTTTTTAAAATAAATTATTACATAGTAATAATAGTTATAGTTACAAGAATGATAGAGTGAGCATTAGAAATTTTCAATAATTCATTGTTTTAAAACTCAAACATAAATCAAAGAGTGCATTTTCGCATAACAGCAAATTCCTTTTTCTGATTATATGAATATAATAAACATTGAGTGTATATCTATTTTCCCATTACATAAATGTACATTAAGACTTGCCTTCTTTCTTTACAAATTATTTTCTTACTTTTTTTTCTCAGTAAGACCTGAAACTTTATTGAATTAATTTGAAATATTAATACTAAAAGATAAAAATATTAAGATATAAAAGGTATGAAAAAAAAAGAAATGTATCATTTAAATTATTCTTAATCTGAAAAAGTCAACAAGTCAAGAAAATAATATCTCAAGTCTACTTGTCTTTCATTTCATGAAAAGAATTTACTTACTTTTACTGAAGTAATATTTCCTGAGGCTGTAACCTCAAGAATATGCGTGTAAAATGCGATAGTAGGGAATAAATTTATAATTACTTTTACTGAATAAATTAATAGCTTTATTAGATGAACAAATTGATTCTGTGTGTACATAATTGTATAAACTATTAAAAAATATAAAATATATTTTAATCAAAACAGAATTTAGTATGACAAGTTTTAAAAATTCATATAAGAAAAACTATAGATGACAAGCATTCCATAAATTAAATTATTCAGAAATTCATCAATTGAAGAATTAAAATGAAACATTTTATATTAATTTTTGATAAATGAAAAGTATACTTAAATAATTGATCATCATACTATAAATCAATTAATAATATTTTTAATTTCTTAGACAATTTTTAAGATATTAATAATTCACAAATTTATAATGCTATGAAAAGGGTAAAACGGTTCAAATTTTAACCGCTCCTAACAAAATAGTTTATTTGTTTTTGTTCCATAATAAAATATTTACATTACTATATTATTACATGTTTAATGCTTATTAATAAGTAAATCCTATTATATATATATATATATTATATTTTATTATATAGATTGACAATCAGGGATTTAGCCAGTATTTATTTAAGGAAAAAATAATAATACTTAGATTGTTTATTTACAATTAAAACACATTGCATTTAATTTTTTTTATTTATAGGTAATGTTGGATAACTATAAAAAATATAGCAAACTCTTGGTTTGCTCCACTAGATACATTTTTAAAATTTTATCAATATGGACAATCATAGGTTTGCTTTAAATAATATCAATACTTTGAAAGCTGTTAAGAATTAAATATTTTGGTGTGCAATAATGTCTTTTTAAAAATTATGTTTTTTTACTCATTCTGTTTTCCTTAGAATTAGACCATAGTGTGTATATCAGATCAATTATGAGTTTTTAGTTAAAGAACACACCTTAAAAAAGCTGTTTTGTAAAATATGTAGAAAGACAAACAGCATATAAATAAAGATAATATTTTTTAAAATAGAAAAAACTGTTTAGTAAAATATGTAAAAAGATAATATGGCATAAGAAGAAAAAAGAGAAAACGTTTACATTATTAAAAATATTTTGCATAACACAGCATCAGAATTAATCTCACATCCCAGGATTGGCCACTCAATGAATATATGTCTCAACTCTGTAAAATAGCATTGATAAATTTAATTTTATCAAAAGCAAAATTACTATAATTATGAGGTAATATTTTTAAAATAGCTTTTATTTTTAAATAGATTATTAATAATAATATGTTACTTTTTATATAAATTAGCATATTTAAATAAAAATAATTAGGGAAATTAAACATTTTTATTTACTTATAAATATGTTTAATTACAATCTGAAAGGGTATTGGCTTGTTTGGTTTTGTGCAATAAGAGAGTATATATAAAATATATTTCAAGGCTCAAGCAATTGCCATAATTAATTTAAGTAAAGACATATTTTCCTTATATTTAAATGAAATCTTTATACAATCAGAATGTGTTTCTAAGAATAATTTGATATGGAAATCTAAACTTTTACACATAAAATATTGCAACAAAATAGGATTGGCCTTTTCAGTTTAGTGTAATGATAAGAATATATATGTACTATATTTTGAGCTCATGGCTCAGATTATTAAGAGAAAGAGTAATCCTCTCATATTTAAATAAAAAATATTTACCCTCCAAATGTATTTCTAACAAGGAAGTAATTCAAAAATATAAACATTTTTATTTACATATAAATTTTATTTATGTTACAGGGGTGCAAAGACTCCAGAATAATTAAGCACCTTTGTGCCTTTCACAAACTGCCCACCCTCACACGGCAGCCCTTAATTATATATATATTTACTTTTTTATTTTCTAGTGCAAAAAAACAATATAATTTACATAATATTTATTTTATACTTTTTTGTCTGATCTAGTGAAATTTAAAGAAATTATTGAATTCTCAAATAATATTGATTTATTTGTAACTTTTTGTTTTTTCTCTTCCGTCCTAAAAATATGTTTGTGATTTAATCTATCATGTATATATATATGTACGTGATATTTAATATAAAGTAATCGTGTGTGTCAATGTTCATAAATATATCAACTGACATTTCAACATTCTTTAATATAAATCGTCATTGTTGAACTTTTTTTTTTTTTTAAACAATTTGTATCTTTTAGTAACAAAGAGTATAAAATTCAAACAAAGAGCGTTTACACATTTAAATAATTCTTGGAAAACATCTGCAAGATATTTAACAATGGAAGATTTTATAACATTCTCAAGAATAAACCAAATTAAAAGTTTCATTATGACAAACAATATTGCATATGTCTTTCTTATGAAAACCGATTGAAAGTAAAATTAATAATACTTTTAGTGTAGTTGAAACCTTTTATACACATTGATAGTATAAGTTGAAAGAAAAAAAGAGCTTTAAAAATATAGATATATGCATTTTACAAAATTATATACATATACTTTATTTGTCAAATTTTCTGTATTTAATTTATAATGCTTATGTACCTGGAGGATAAAACTTCTGACCACATTAGAACGCAAGTAAAAATAGCACGTTAACTTTTTTACAACGAAATAATAAAATTGAGAATTCACGATTTCACGAGGAAATTTCCATAAAAATTTAAAAATAAGTTTACTTATAAAGAAAATATTTTGTACATCAACGTGCATTAATAATCAACAGTTTAATTGCTTGATTGATGTCAAGACTTAAGACCCAAGTGGCAGATTAAGCACAAATCGTTTTCTGAGCATAGGATTTTTCATGCTATTAAAAAAAAAAAAAACCGATGCAACTTAATTACACCAAAAACCAAATTAACATGTAATTAAAAAAATTTTAAAGTATATGACAACACTCAAACCCTAAAATATTCAATTTATTTGAAATACAGGGAGAAAAACATTAGAAGAGTCAAATTAAAGCCGTTGGTGTCGATGATTGTTAAGACCCGAAAAGCAGACTTAAATTTGTTAATCAATGCTGCACCAATGTTTTTTTCAGCGTTAAAACATCAAAGACTGGATTGTCTAAATTTAAGACTAGGAGAGGGGCATGTTTTAGAATGCCACAAATTTTATTTTCGGTATAGTTTTATATATTTCTTCTCATTCAGCAGCATATTAAATTCAAATATTTTATGTAATAATACTAAAATATTATTTATATACATCATTTTTATTATAATTATTTTAGAAGGTTTAATGTTTGCATAATAAAATTTCTAATCTTAAAGTTTAATTTTTTTTTAATAGCACTGCATAACACATCAATCCAGTTTTTTTCTTCATGCCTCATTAAATAAATATATTATACCTTGACTATTTGTTTAGGAATTAGTAAGATGTTTAGTACTGGAAACATAGAGTTTGGCTGGGATTTATAGTCCATGAAATCCCGAGTCTGCCTCTTGTCTTTGGATGATTCCCCCCAAAAAATGGATTTATGCTATACCATAATATTTTCTGATATTGGAGTTGAAGATTATTCTGCTTATTCTTAAACCATTTGTAATACTTGTAAATTGTGATTCAAATCTACATCACCTTCAAAAGCTGCACACATGAATTTAATATTGTTAGCAATTTATTTAGAATTAAAAATTTAATCTGATAAAAACTTGCTATAATCTATAGCATTTTATATGTAATTTTTGCTTTCATAACTTAAAACATTTATTTATTATTTTCATGCAACTCTTAATTAAAATCATTCTTTGTCATTTCCATTTCTTACCTGTAGTTAGTACTCTTTAATACCTTTATTTTTCTTTCTCTGTCTTATCAACTATTTTTAATCTGCCATTTTCATTATGAGACAATTTTTGCATTTTAAAATTATTTTTCCATTTTCTTAATATAAAATTTATTTTATCATTACATAAAAAGTCATTCTCTTATTCTTCTTCTTCACTTTCTCATATAATTATATATATTGCTTATAACACTCTATTCATATACACATTAATGTAACAAATTTTCTTAAAAACTTCTTTATTAAAGGCAGTAAAGAAGATAGAGCTCTGATGAAGACTGCTGGACAGTCAAAACCGTAAGAAAATAAAGAAGTTTTTAAGAAAATTTGTTGCATTAATGTAAGGCAGTGAAGAAGATAGAGCTCTGATGAAGACTGCTGGACAGTCGAAACCATAAGAAAATAAAGAAGTTTTTAAGAAAATTTGTTGCATTAACATAAGGCAGTGAAGAAGATAGAGCTCTGATGAAGACTGCTGGACAGTCGAAACCGTAAGAAAATAAAGAAATTTTTAAGAAAATTTGTTGCATTAACATGTATATGAATAGTGTTATAAGCAATATATACATAAAAAGTCATCAGTATTTTTTAAAAATAATTTTCAGCATAAACATTAACCTACTTAAAAAATTCTTTTTTGTAATTAATCTTAAAACAACAATTACTTTGATTTTCATTAATCTTTTCCTTCACAATATTATTTTTTTCTATCTTATTTATTGACAATATAATATTTAAATTTGTCATGTTTAAAAGTTCATCTTTTATAGTTTATTCTTGGTGTTAATCTTACAAATATTCTCAATATAATATTTATTGATTTCAAAAATTTAGAGCTTATAAAGAAATTTGGATTAAAGTGTTAAAATATGAAAAGTATTCCTCATTGAAAAATTCATAGCAAGCGGGGGAGGGGGGATAATAGAATATAGGACATTCACTCTTTAAAGAATAATTAAACAATGAAAGGAAAGTTAAGATTCTTTAAATAGAATAATAAAAATATACATTTTAGAAAGCAAAGAACTCATAATACCAACAAATAGGCATGCACTGTGTAATATATAAATGCTTATGTAGGGGTGTATATAATATTTCCTATTTATTTATTTTTAGTAATAATAATAATATGTATATTACAAAGATTTTTAAAATTATTATGTAAGATAATTTTAATAATGTGTAAGGTAATTTTAAGTTTAATTATTAAAAATAAATAATATTTTAAAACTTATAAAAGATATGACAAAAATGACTTAATTCCTGAATGCATATGACTACATGTTTTGATTGACATTGTTTTAAAAGAAAATAATATTAAGCTGCATCTCTCTAAAATATTTTTTGTCAATTCCCAGTTCTAATATTACCACGAGAAATTTAATAGATTTGTATTCTAAAGTCACTATCCTTAAACATATAATTTGAAAAATGTCTAGAATAAACGTAGCTTTTGTGCAAATTCTAAAATCAACGAAGTGCTAATTTAACAGAATTCTTATTGGACAGAAAACAACATTATGTAGAATCTCTTTAAAATGCTTTACCAAAATATGAAATGCCTATTCTTTAACAGCAATTTAATAAAATAATAAAAAAAAAGGATTCAATTTAAAAGGATCATTAATGCAAATACCATAGCTGAAACTCTAAAAAGTAAAGCAAATAATGGATCTATTATTAATACCTCATACAACTAAATAATAATTCTGAAAATAAAGAACTAAAGGATGCTTTATGTATACAAGTATAAACTTGTTTAAATTTAGATGAAAGTTGGATGCTATATCAGCATTCCCATTTTTGCAAAAGTTATTCATAAATTTTATATTATTTGTTCAAGGTAAACTTTTAGTATAGAAATATATATATTAATTGTTATTTTATGCATTTTAATATATTTTATAAGTTATAAATATTTTGTAGTAATAAATTAATAATTAATATTTTCAACAATTAAGACTTTAAATAATATTTTAATTTTATGCTTAGATAATGAAAGCTTCAGCAGATATATTTATGGTTAGTTTAATTAAGGAGATTAAGCAGAATTCAAGTTGAAGCTATAAACATTTTATCCTGGAGCTTCATAAAAACCTTACATATCGTTAGATAACACAAATGACTTGAAGTTAAATATTTTTGTGAAGTTTATTCTTATATGTGTTAAATGATTAATCTTTAGCATTATTTTGCAATTTTCAATTCATTTTAGAGAAAAAACTTTGCTTCATAGTGTTACCTTTTTTAGATTTTTTTTTAGAACTAATGACTCATTATTATATAAATTTAAATCTATTACAAAGGAGCCCAAACTCCATATCTAATTACAACTGATTGATAGGTTCCTCAAACAGGCAAAACTCTCTATAGGTATTGCCACTCAATGCAATCCAGAGTAATGGTAATCATGTGATAATTTTTTGTTTCTTCTACAGAAGAATGCATGTGATTGATTTTTGAAAGTACTGTTTCTTTGTTTTGAATTTGAAAAAGAAAACGTATATTTTCTGCAGTTTGTTTACATATTTATCATTTTTTCCCCAAGATTGTGCAATATTTATTCTTTTAGAAGTATTATTCCGATCTTGTTAAAAATATTTACTTTTGGAAAAAAACGAGTTGACAGAAATCAATAATATAAGCCTGCAACTAGTAACTAGCTGAAAAAAATACTTTCAAATTGACCAAAATAGATTAGTTTTTGTCAATTATAAATATTATATTTTTTAAAATAATTTCATTTGGTTTAAGTAACCTAAACAATAATTAATTTGTGTTTTAGAAACTAAATTGAAATAAATATAATTTTTAAAACATTATATATTTATTGCCAATGCTGTAATTAACCAATTAAAAATGAAAATTTAATTGAATCTACCTAAATATTAAATGAACAGTTGAAATGTTTCCTATAACTTTCTGGAATTTTATTATAAAATAATATGATTTAAGTAATTTATATGTGTGGAATTATCTATTATCATTTATGAAGACATTGAACTTCAAATGTGTGTGTATTTAATATTACTTTTATATATAATCAATGTTAATGTCAGGTGTGACTCTCCTAAGTTGTTCAAGTTTGAAAGAACAATTCTTTTGACAACATCACATGATCACCATTTCTTATGCTTGCTTATAACTGTTATTAAAACAGGCAAAACTCTGGTTTGCACTGAGTGGCAATACATATAGAGAGTTTTTCCTGTTTTAATTCTGTTGATAATTGTGTTACATATTAACCTGTACTAATTATATATAAACAGATGTCATATTCATGCTCTTATGTTGAAAATGATGACATGCATGCCTGCTGTTTATACATTACAGAAGTCTAGAATATGATGTGTATTGATACAATATTTTTGAAAAATAATTATTTATGCATGCATTTGAATTGCAAACAGAATTCTTAAGAGATATATGTCACTGATGTAACATACTAATCATAAAAATTCAAGTCACATCACCTAATCATAATATAAATCTAATTCATATGAATTTATTTTCTCACACGTCTCATCTTTGTCCCTTTATAGAGAACTAAGTGGATGATACAGAATAATGAATCATAATAATAATGTTGATTTTAAAGTTAATTTTCCTTTATAACAAGCATGTATAATATTACAACATACTTTGCATGCATGCTTTACAATTCCAAGCATACTAGATCATAGATTTTAAATCCCTGTTTAAAGATTTTTATTTAAATGTATATGAAGTTATTAATGAATAGCTGATATCATAAATATTGAAGTCCATACAATACAATCTAATAATAGTATAAAGACTAATGAGTTAATAAGCAATATTATTATGATATAGAATTAGCTATGACAATGAAATTCACCCAAATGCTAAGCATGAAATCATTATAATTAGCCAAAGTTTTTGAGATATTTGTTAGTATAGTTTCTTAGGGTGCATGATAAACACTCATCCCATTTCCTAATTTGTTTCCTTTAAGAGTGGCACTATCAGCATAAGTAATCAAACTACCCATTTACTTGTGGAACTATTGAAATATATGATTTGATTTAATAAATATATTAATTTATTTGTTTTAATATCTAATTCAATTATATAAATATCATTTTTTGTCAGATTTCACTAATTTTTGATGTTACATTCATAAAGGCAGGTGGAGTATAATTATATATGGAAGGAGATTTATGTTTCTTCCTGATCTGCCTTAAAAGAAATAAATTCATACTAGTGAAAAGCACTATGAGGGAATCAGGATTATGACATTTCTATAGTAAAGTTCATAATGATCCTTCATCATCTCAGAGGCTAACTATGAGAATTTAAATGTAGAGTTGGTAAAACTTACAAATATTATCAGACTTTAAAAAAGCTTAGGATTTTTTTTTCCAGATATCATTCATACAGAAAATCCTATTATTCTCCAAAATAGACCAGAGAGAGAGAGAGAGAGAGAGAGAGAGAAAGAGGGAGAAAGAGAGAGAGGGGGAGAGAGAGAGAGGGAGAAAGAGGGAGAGAGGGAGAGAGATGGAGAGAGAGGGAGAGGGAGGAGGAGGGAGGGAGGGAGAGGAAGATGGAGGGGGAAGGAGGGAGGAGAGGGAGGGAGAAAAGGGAAGGAGCGAGGGAGGGAGAGGGAGAGAGAGAGAAAATAAAATATTAAAACTTTCACTGAAATTAGCAAAACTGATGAATAACATCTTCTTCTTGACTATGATTCTTTGTAGGACTATTGGAGAAGTCTTTCTTCTGCAGTGGACTATTTGAAGTTTGTTTTAACTACATATGTATATATAATATTTTATGAGATGAAAATAGAAGCAATTTTGACTTCAGTCAATGCGGTTTATTGGAAAACCAATTAGACAAAGATATTTACATGATTCAACATTAAATCTATGAACATAATTTTTTTTCTACCTGATTCAAGTTGGTCTTAAGCAATCTCTAAATGTTCTTTTAAATAATTCTATAAATTTCCAAATTATAGCAAATGTGTAATTTTTTAATATTATATATGCAATAGTTATTGAACTACATGATAGAATGAACCTGCATTAATTGTAACTCTCTATATAAATAGACATAAATATATATTACATTCATAGAGATACTGAATTAAGCTGTATGATGTACAGTGTTTCTTTATTTAATAAAATTTGAAAGTCAAAATTTTTTTTTTATCCATTTCAGAATAAAAGATTTAAATGAACTGCCTAAGAAAAATAAAGCTCATCATAACAGAATAAAATAAACCTTGTTAAAATGTAAAATCTTTTATTGACTCTAATTCTAAAAGAGTGGAAGTTTGTTGGTTTCTCAAGATAAGTTGGGATCCTCTGGATATATAGTGAAAATCTCTAGCTTTAAAAAATCTAATTTAAAAAAAAAACTTTGTTTAAAATCTAAAAGCAATTTTAATCAGAAATGTGTTTTTATATAAACATACAACCATATAAACAAAATGTGTATATATATAATAAGAAATAGTTAAAATGTAGGACCATTTTATTAACTTTTTCATTATTTCGCACCAACATCATTTTAAAGATTAATTTTTTCAAAGTTATGTATATTATACGCACATATACATACATAGTTAAAAGTAAACAATATTTTAAATAGCAGATCACAATGCAAAGACATCAGCATTTATTTACAGAAATGGTTAAAAAATATAACAATGATCAGACCATTAAAATACGGAGCAATGAAGTTTACATTTTTACTCTTTTTTAACTATTTACTACTAATAAATGGCATATTTACCTAATCAATTATTTAAATTAATACACTGTACAGGCTTACACACACCTGCACATATATAATGCGATATACAAGGGAATCAAACTCAGACTTTTACATGATGCTCAGCTCTCCATGCCATCTCATATTGCTGACCTACCTGATCATACACATGTTGAAACAATAAATAATCACCAACATACTAATCAATTATTGGATGATTAAAGTTTTTAATTTTTTTTCGAATATAAAGAATTTATGCAATTACTTGCTTGCTATGCCCAAGAGTTCAGATATGACTCCAGATTGGCAAAATTTGAAATATTTTTCAAATTTTAAATTTAGGTATCATCATTCAGGAAGGTGGTCCATAGATAAATTAGCTAATCATTTAACATATTAGTTAATAAACAATATGCAGTTTTTCTTAGCTGTATAATAAAATGACAATGGAAAAATTGAGATTTTCAGCACCATGATAAATCACTATGCTTGCAAAAAGTACTTGTCTTTTAAAATTAACATCTTTGTACTGTTGTGAAGTAATTAAATTGCTGTTTTATTTATTTTCCCAATCCAAGGCACAAGACAAACTTTTTTAGAGAAAAGAAC
Organism: Epiperipatus broadwayi; assembly: GCA_028023455.1. Classification (NCBI taxonomy): domain Eukaryota; kingdom Metazoa; phylum Onychophora; class Udeonychophora; order Euonychophora; family Peripatidae; genus Epiperipatus; species Epiperipatus broadwayi. Next base: position 6,490,403 of record JAQFVV010000067.1, on the reverse strand, counting down.
TTAATAAACCAATAGTTAAAGTAATAATCTGTATATGCTACATAATATGAATGACTGAGAATGTTTATATATTCCATTATTTAAGACAGTACATACAAGATAAATCAAGCTTTAAAAGTAATATGCTTGATGTAAAACATTTATGCTTTCTTTCCAAAGTGTTTCAGATAAGCCGTATAACAGAAATTGAGGTAAAAAGAGAAAGTGTTTCATTATTTTCTCTAAAAAAGTTTTCTCATGCTTTGAATTGAGAATATTTAATTTATTTAATAAACCAGTAGTTAAGAATAATAATTTCAATATGACATATGACTTAATTTCTTTGTAATATATATATATATATTACAAAGAAATCAAGTCATATGTCACATGACCTAATTTAACAAGCTTGCATTATAAATGTTATATAATGAACATGCAAATAGCTCTGTTATCAAGCTTTTCAGAATATTCGCAATCTCAGACTGTTTTCTGCTACTGGTTACCTTACGGAGGTTCTAGGATATTCAAACATTAGATTTAAAATATCAAGCCAAGCTCAGCACTTTATCTAATGGATAACTATTAAATAGAAAATTTGAATTTTTCAAATATCCATATGTTTTTCAATCCACCTGTCAAACTAAATAGCCATATGGGACTGAACTAAGTTCAGATACACCATATATTAATAGGTATTTAAGTTATATAGCTGGATTGGAAGACATATGGTTGTCTGAAAATTTCAGATTTTCTACTTAATAGTTTATCCATTAGATAAAGTGCTAGACTTGGCTTGATATTTTATCTAATGCTTGAATAGCTTAGAACCTCACCGAGGAAGCCAGTAGCAGAAATTTATCTGAGGTTGGGCTATTCTGAAAAGCTTGTTAAGAGCTATTTGCAAGCTATATATATATATATATTAATTCGAATAATTAACATTATCTAAATATAATACATATATTTTGATATTATTTTTATATTACTATATGTTAATAACTAATAATCATTTTCAAGATCTGAAAGCATTAATATTTCTTTGATTCATATATATATAAATTGATTTTATTTTAAGATTAAATATATTTAACTAATAAAGTTTATTACATGAAATTTCTGAAATACATTTCTCAATGCAAATTTGTGCATACATTAATTATAAAATATAAGTTTTAAAAGCTATGATAACTCTACCACTGAAATGCAATAAATTAAGGCAATATTAATAATTTTTCATCAAAAAAAAAATTAAAAATATATTAGTTTTTACACCCTTGTTGAGTATCAAAAATGAATTATTGTTATGTTTAAAGTTTTTAGACTTTTTTCATTTATTTTTAATTTAATATAAAAAAATTTAAATAATATTATAATTACCCAAAGTTACTTGTTAATAGTCAGTGATAATTAAAATATATTTATTATGGGGAAAAAAATCTATAACAATTGTATAACAGTTTGTAAATAAATTATTTTCTTTATTCATTAAAATACTATGTTTAATGCATTATATATAAGGTTATCCTGGTACATATATAAATTCTATCTTCATTTCAACAGAAATAATTTATGATCTACATGATTTACCTGATATTGGAAAAAATGATTTAAATAGTTTTTGTGTTCATCAACGATATTAAGAAAAATATTCTCAGGTTCAATTAATATAAACAAATCAAATATATATTGGGATTTCTTAATGTTTAATGTCAGTTGGTACCTAGCAGTTAGCATAGCTGCCTTCCAAGCAGCTGGCACAGGTTCACTTCTGGCTCCCAGTCAATGCTTTGACATATAAATAAAAAATTGAATGAATACATCACTTATTTTCTGAAAAATAAATATTTAATTGAATTTTACAATAAATAAATAAAATAAAAAGTAAAGTAGTCTTTTTCAATTTCCCAAATGCAGAAGTTGATGTCACAAGGACAATGTTGATCAAGCCACTAAATTTTTTTTGCTCCTTGAGTAAAAGTGCAAGTTTTAATTGTCCTAAATTAAGTTTGAAATAAAAAATGATATCTAGAATATTTTAAAAACTAATATTAATCATTATATATACATAAAAATGTACAAATGAAGCATTCTGACCTGATTGCAGAACCAATTCCTTTACTTTGGGATGCTGCCTTCAAAGGTTAAAAAGTTTGATTTAATTAGGGCACACCAAGATAAAGAAAATGGCTGATTTCATATGGCAAATAATAAATATTTTTAAATGTATAACATTTATGAATTTTAATGTCTTTATTTTTGTTTATTTTCATTTTTGTTTTAGATAGCATACAACTGAAGTATTTTATATGGATTCAGTGCATCATATCAGTTCAGATAAATACCAAATTTTACTATTGGATATCTAGCTAGTTTGTTTCAAACTAGAGAATAAAGCAGTGAAGAAAACCATAAAAGCATCCACCTACTACTAGGTAATTAACCTGTAGATAATGTCTTCTTTATGGTTCTTATGGAAAGATGCAAGTTTTGGCATTGTAGGCTATTTAAAGACAATTTTATAAATTATTAATATATACTTACACATATATATGTATATGCACATATTTATCCAAATATCTTAAAACGATGTGATGATAAAAATGATGAATGAAACCATATATTATTTATTCCTTCATGTATTCTTTAACTGCTATCTGTTTTACTAATCTTAACGTATTTTAATGATACTTATTAGTAATCTTATTTTTTATTTTTGAAAACTTGTGGAATTTTAAGAATTGAATAGCAGATGGATACAAAACTCAGCGTCATCTTTGATCTGCTTTCTATACCTCATGTTAAATGAATAATTACAATTTACTTAAACAGGAGGTTTGGTCAAATTTACTAATGGTTATGGGAAAAGATAGAAATAAATTGTTGAAAATTTTACGAGATATGTTTTTCAATACGACATAACTTATTAACACTACAGCTATTTTTAAAATAGTAAAACCTTATTTTATTTATAATATATATATATATATAGTATCGAAAACTTTCATTTCAAAAATAAATCCGATTCCTTTTCAGGGGGCTGGGTTTCAATAAAACCCAAATAAAATTTTTAGCAATCAAAGAATATAATAATGGAATAAACCCGCTTTATTTAAATAAAGAGTTAGAATATTTTTGTATAAATCTGTAAAATAATGTTAGCTAAGATAATTTTTCTCATTTAGCTGCTGAAAAACAAGATCAGTTCATCATCTTAGGCCATCCTTTAACTGTTCTTTGCTCTAATTTTTAGGTATACATATTTTTTTAAAAATATCAACCAATCTTTTAAATTTATAATGATGCTTTTTTGTTTCCTTTTGTTTTTTCTCTACAATTCTCTTCAACAGTTTTATCAATTTTTTCAATACTAAACTTGTTTCGGTTTTCTTTTCATTTTCTAATAAAAAATCTTTCCATTTAATTTTTTCAACGCTTTTAGTTTTAGAATATACCATTCTAGTTTATTTTTTTTTATTTTGCTCCTTTTCACGTCTATAAAGCAGTCAGATTTTTTAAATCATTAACATCTCTGCTCTAGGCAAAGCTACAATCCAAACAAAATCTTTAACTTGTCATTTTTTAAAATTTAGCTTTAACGACTATTGTTTAATCTCTTTTTTTTTTTTTTTCATATGTCATAGCATCGGCCGGGACGCGAACCCACAACCGTCTGCAACCAACTACTTGCTTGCATGGCGGCTGCGATACCTCTCGGCTAACAACGCAAGACAAATCTCTTATTTTTATTAAAAACGTGTTAGTACTGCAATTTTTACTCTTGATTTTATTGTTAATTTTATTATTATTGTATTAGTTATTTTTTCAGCTCACGTTAGTGACTATTTTTTTCTACAGTTCATATATATGTATTGACACAAATAAGTAAAAAAAATAAGGAGGAAAAAAAAGAAAAAATAAGAGAGAAAGGGGGTGCAAGAAAGTTATATAGAAACGGAGAAAGGTAGCGATACTCCTATTGATATTTTAAAAACATTACTCTGCTTTGTAACAAGTTTTGGTTCAATTAAAATTCTTTATCATTCTACCTATCTAAATTATTTTAATTTGCATTTATCTTTCTCCTAAACACTTTTTCAGGTTATATCTATCCCATTTAACACTTAGTTAAACCCATTTTCATTATGTCAAGGCACTACAACATAATTGGCAAACCATTATCAGTTTTTTAATAGCGATGCTCAACCACAATAAACAACAATCATTCAGCAACTCGTGTACACAAGTTGTTTTTTTTTTTAAAAAGATAATTTCATTTGATTTTTTATAATCACTAAATGAGAATAACTTTATTTATAAATAAATTAGATGAATATAAGATTAACTATTACATATGTTTATAATTTTTTTCAGTTTGGTAATTAAATAATGCAAAATTGATTTGACTAATTATTTTTCTTAGATAAAATATATCCATTTTTTTGCTTTCAAAATGATTTTACAATTCATGTACTGTAAAAATTATTATATACTTGATAAAATTAAAACAATTTTTATAGATATAATAAACACCTCCACACTTCCCCATTCTTTTCACATTCATATAAATAAAGATATAATAAAAGACAAATGCCCCCCAAGATGCATTTCGTGCTGAACCAGCACTCATCAGTGGGCCCAGGTCACTATCTCTCATATATATCTTTATTATATGCAAAATATTTATTTAGAATAAATTGTTACATTTTCATTTACCATTGTCAAACTCCCTCCACTCACAACTTTGACGCCATCCATTTCAGATAAATACACTAATGATTATTACTAATCATTTTTGAAAATAGAGATTATCTCTAGCACAGATATAAACTTTAAACCTCAGTTAAAGATTAATATATCTGATTTTTTAAATTTACACACACGGAGTTATTCACCTTTCTCTGTCCCATATGTAATATCTTTATAGATGAAAATGTAACAATTTACTCTAAAACAATTTTGTTTACATTACATTTTAAAAAAACAACAACTCAATTTCTCATGAATAATGAAAAATAATCACACAAGACAACCTTATACTATAATTCATAATGTTTGGAATCTTCTGATTAACATTGTTCTTAACAAAATTTAGAGACATCAGGAATACTCTCGCAAATAAATATATCAAATTTATATTGATTGTTGTTTTGACCAGAATAGATTAGTTCATTGCAGTCCCACCTTATGTTTAGTATTCACAAATCTAGAGGTCACAAGTTCAATTTTAATGCTAATACTGTTACTGATTAGGCTAACAGGTCCAGAAAATAAAATGAAAATAACATAACTTACAACATGGTTCTAAGCCATAAGTATGCACCTGTAAGAGTATTATCACATAAGAAATAGAAAACAACGGAGAACCTTTATTCACATTTGCTAAAGGCTAATATTAAATTCTATAATTTATAGTACTGTTCTATAAAATATCTTCACAAATTTGTTAACTTTTAACATTTCTTATTATTTTCTTCACATCATTCTAATAAAATTTATAATTAAAGATCTGGACTATAACCAACACATTCTTATTAAATGCATTAGTGATATTAGTTTTATAAACTTAAGTACAGTACATATTTTATTCTTCAGTTCTATCTTCCAGGCAGATTACAAGACTTAGTTGAGTAGAAGTTTCTACACCAGCAATTAATTTTGTCTTCAGAATTGCAAATATTTGATGCTGTTAGTTTTTCAAATGTCTTTTCATCATATATTTTGTGTTCTTACCTATTTCTCTTTGTTCCAAACTTATATTTAGTCAGAAATAAAAAAGTGTCATATTTCAGAAGCACTCATAGTGATTTTAAAATTAATGCCTTCATTACAAATTCATATTGAAATATTTTAAAAGCCTGTTTATCTGATAAGTTTTGTTTCAGATTAATTATTCTGAAATTGCTTTTTCTAGAAAGTATTATGGTAAGGATTTATATAGTCTAAGACAAAATACTGATTACAGTTTCAGTATATGTAGTTCATTTTTTTACCCATTAAGAACATAATTACTGCTTTTATTTTGATTTTACAATACCATAAGCACCTGTTAAAGAGTATTCTAAACAAAACACTCTGACTATTCTTCCACACCTTTATTCCAATTAAAATTACCAATTCTTGCCACATAGATTTGTTTTGATTGCTTTTTGAATAATTATGCTTTTATATTCCAATTTTTACTAACGAGAATCTGTTGATTCTGCTCAAATCATACTTTGTAAAAACCCGAATCATATAGATGTTTTTATGTTTTATTCTACTGAAAAAAATAAATAATTTATTCTTTAAATTTTTTTTGATAACAATGAATTCTATTTTTTTTTTTTTTTATCATTTTTAATGCTAAAGTATCTTCCATAAAATCCTAGTTTCTAAATGCATTTTTGTTAGCAGCAACCATCCATTTTGCATTACTGTAGTTAACTTATATGTGTGAACAGAAGAAAATAATGGATACCAGCATTACTACTATTTAATCTAATAATTAAAGTAAAACGAGATAAAATACATTTAATGTAAATTTTAAGTACAAAAGCAGAGTCATATTATAGTTATTTTTATGGTGGATCAATGGAACCAGAATAATTATCCACATCCACAAGATAACATGCTATATTCAGATGAAAATCAACCAAAAATTTGGATTAAAAAGCCATTTGTAAAGTTCATTATATTAACAATGTTTTGTAATCAAATTAATGAGAAATAATCCAAATTATATATAAACCTCATGTGATTCAGAAAAAAATATACTTCTTCAAAAGTAAAGTCAAATAAGTAGACAATTAGGAAATCGTAAAACATGTGAGAATGTAAAAAGTAGAGTTGAACTTTGATGTATGAATTTTTAATTTTTCAAGTCCATCCTTTTACCACTGGACTAAAATATATAGGGTATGTATATTTCCTTGATGAAATTTCTCACCTAAAAATATATTATAAAAAACCTTTCACAGAGGAAGTTTTTTAAGTTATTATTTCTTCATCTTTAAGTGGAATGCTATACCCTCACTTATACCTGGCTGTTTTGAGGATCATCTTAATGCTAACTTTGACAAAGGAGGATTAAATGAACAGCTTAGTTAAAAATTTAGATAATATGTAAGATATTTGTTGTGACAGGTAAAAAAATATATAGAAGAAAACTGCTTACAATTGATGGTCTTGAAATAAATAAAACAGCCATACATTGTATAATTAGTGATATTATAAATAACATGTAAATCCATGAGCAGTTTATTGTGCTTATATTGGCATTTGGGTTTATTTATAAAATAATTAGAGAAGCATAAAATGACATTACATTATATATATAATAACATTATCTAACAAAAGTTTATAACAAATAGTGTTTGAGTAACATTGCTTTGGAAATAGTAACTACAATGTGTTTATACATATCCATAATGCAATGATTAATAGATAGGGTAATGAACTAATATTATAATATGTATCATCAATAGTATGTGTAAAAAAATGTTTTAATTAAATTAGCTAGGCTTCAAAAAAATGTAAAAGATTTTGATATGATTTTAGCATAAATCATAATCCTTTAACTTCCTAATAAATTTCTATAGTGCAACTTAATAAATATTTGAAAATGTGATATTTTTATATGTAGATTGAATAAATATCAATTGACTCCAAAACACAACACAATGACAGCAAAATCAAAACATTTATTTTCCTTTTACCAAGTATATTAATAAACAAACCTATTAACATATTGTTATGTAATAATTAAAAAAATAATAAAATAAACACAAGGTTGAAATAAATATTAATAATATGTGCAAAACTTATAAAAGATTCTGACAAGATCTAGACTACATCAATTGGGTTGCTGCAGTGTCAAGATTAATTGATAAAATCTAGATGCTGATTGAATCTTTTATAATTCTTTATAGCATAGATGAATTAGAGACATTAATGCAATTTCTACACTTATTATTCTTAACATATAATGAAATTGTATTTAATATATATACACATAAAATATGCCCTATAAAAATTCTTTTTCAAACAGTCATTGGAAATGCTAAAGTGAAATATGACTACACATGACCCCACATGAACATGGAGGAATGACTTGCGTAACTGGAAAAGATTGAATTTTTTTATATCTTAAAAAATGAAAGTCTTTTTCTTGAAATAATAAACCTTTGTTATTAAATTGTTAAATAAAGGCTAAAATTTTGAATGTGAAGCAAAAGATAGCAGTTGAAATCTCCAGAGTTATATGTAGTTCTGTAGGCCTTTGTCTTATTTTGATTTTTTAATAGAGTTGTGACATAATAATTAGCATACTTCTATCACACTCATAACCTGAGTTTGAATTCAGATAAATACTTTTTTTATTTAGATAGCTGAGAACTTCTAACAAACTTAGGATTTTTTTGCCTCTTATTCCATTGACCTTTCTGATAGGTATTCATTTATTGACTGTTATATGAATATGTAAGAATTAATAATGACATTCAAGTAATTTTCTTGATAAGACCTATATGTTCAGAATTTCTGTGTAGAGAAATTTTTTTTAGTTGGCCATTGAAGATGGTAATTCTTAATAAAGCCAATTTTTATTATTATTACTGTTATTATTATTATCTGTTTCATCAGATAATCATTAGATCGGAAGTCAAACTCCGATAATGCATTATTACTTTAAATATTATAAATCTCTGTGCACTCACACATCAGTAAGAGTTTAAAAAACTTAATGTTATTTATCTGATGAAAATCTATTATTATAAAGCACTGAAAATATTAAAATCATTAGATGGGAAGTCGAACTCTGATAATGTGCTATTATTTTAAATATTATAAATCTCCACACACTCATATATCAGTAACAGTTTAAAAAACTAAGTTTTTTAAACTCTTCCTGACATGTGAGTACATGGAATTTTTTAAACTCTTACTGACATGTGAGTCCACAGAGATTTATAATATTTAAAGTAATAGCACATTATCGGAGTTCGACTTCCATCTAATGATTTCAATATTTTCAGTGCTTTATAATAATATTTTTTCATTAGATAAATAATATGTTATTATGTTGAATACTCAAAAACTGATTATATCAATAATAATTAAGTTTAGTTGAATTTAACTTTTCCAATCTTAATTTTAACTTTAATCTTAAAAGTATGACATTTTCTCAAATATGATTTCATTGATTATAATTCTTCAAAATGTCACTTATACCATCTATGCTGGAAGATATCTTTTTCAATGAGAACTTTGGATACAATCACATCTTTTTTTTGCCAAAGTAATTTTCTAAAAACTCTTATTATATTTATGGCTAATAATTATTCTTTTCCTCATATATTTTTACTTTATATAAAAGTTCATGTTCAACTGACTTCTAATCATATATTTAAGCAATGGTTTTCACCTATTGTTAATCTGTTAAATGACATTCAAAATAAGTGATTCAGCAATATGTTATTAGTATGTATCTTTATCTCTTCACTTTTTCTCATTATTGTTTTAATGCTGGTCTTTCTTTTGCACAAATATTATTATCATCAGAGATATTCCTAAAAACTATTTCTAATCTAATTTACCCTTTCTCATTATTCATACATTTTTTTCACAAATGCATATTAAATCTTTTAGTTTTGTTTAAGCATAGCTTTTTATTGTCCTCAGATATAACATTTTAAGTTAAAATTTTAATGTAATATGTAGTTATTTATAAAATATTATTAATACATATTTTTATTAAAATTATATATATATACATTTTATATGCATATTAAGTAAAATAAAATTTCTAAAGAACCCTATTGCAGGGCAAATACTTATCAGTAACTCCAAAGACAAACAGATAGGGAGAAAGAATTATTTAAAAGATATGAAAGTTTTTAATTTTATATCTCTGTTTTATCCTCTAGCTAAGAATATATAGACACCTTTTACTGACCACTTTTAGATATTTATCTACATTGAAAATAGATTGGTATACTTATAATATATTTTTAACTGCAGCATTTTGAATAATATAATTAATATTATATGAAGTAATTTTATCACCACACACATGACAAATCTTCACTATTTAAATCATTGTCTCTTGTATTCATATATTTCCAAAAAAATATAACTAATGTACTCACATTTAATTTACAAGATGGCATAACCTTGTATAAAAGTATTATAAATATATTTCAAATTATTACTAGATGTAATTTTATCTCTATGGTTAAATTACTATAATAAATTATAATGTAATAAAGAATGATTAATAATCACTTTTGCATTTATCAAAAGGTCACTGTAGTGAATAAGCCTTTGCTTAAAAAATATGGTATTTTTGTTTAATATATACCAATAAATATCAACAATAATATATGCAGTTTGACATAAATAAAAAGATCTGATTGGTTAAAATATATTTTGATAGCCATTAGCATTTTTTTTAAAATGTTTGAAATCATCTATTTAAAATATAAGCATACAAACATATATAATAAACTTATTAATAAAATCCAATCTGCAATAAATATCAACAGTTAAATAAATATCAAAATATATTTGCAATTACTAAAACAAAAGTAAAACTATAGTCAACTTTTGGCCAGTTTTATATATAAAAGATATCGAAATAATTTACATATAACATATAAGACTCACAGTGATAAATTTCTGAGAGCTGGACATATTAATGTAATGGCACATTGCAACAACTGGAGGTGTTTATGAGTGTTCCATATTTTTAGCACTGCATATGTTCTATAATTTTTATTATTATTTACATATATTATTTGACCGTTAACATTTTATTTTGTTCATACAAATTTATTCAGTAGATAATAATAAATAATAATTTATTCAACAATGATAATAATAAAATCTTGTAACTGAAATATAAGTTTTCCTATTGAAACAATTGTATTAAAATAATATAATTCATTATATTATTATATATTAACAATTTTAAAAATGTCAGAAATATTTATTTAAACAAAATTTTAATAGTGAGTTATTTAAAAGGAGTCATCCTATTTATAGAAATAAAGAATTGGAAAAAGAAAAAAAAAAGGTTTATCAGTGTCATTTCTAAATTATTCAATTGTATTAAAAAAGTTATCATGAAATATATAATTTTTATACTATTTATAGTGATAAAATTTTATATTGAATAGTGCATACAAATTTAAACAGAAAAAGCAAAATTAATAATTTCAAAAAGTAAAATGGATTAAAAACTTTATTTAAATTTTTAAATTTCATTAGTCATTCTAATCTCATAATATTACAGTACTCTATGCAACGATTCACTATAATGATTATCAAAACATCACATGATCACCATTTCAAACTTTCCAGCATCCATTGATTACCAAGGCATGCACTTGGTCACACTATGGTATGGAGAGTTTGATACTTTTATAATGATCATCCTCAACAGGTATCTGCCATTTTAAAAACAAGCAATATTTGTTTATAATGAGATTTCAAAGTAGTGGCCTCAGTATTATAAACTTTATTTAAAACAAGTTTTCATTATATTAAATAAAATATAATTTACTTAATTTGTATTTAATATTTTGTAATAATAGAATTATAAATCATTAAAAATAATTTTCTTCAATGTAAATGTAAATATTCTTATCCCCAACAATGTTATATCTTTAAAAACAAACAAATATTAATAAACAATATCAAAAATGAATTGGAAAATGCGTACATTATATTAAGAAATATAACTTCTTAATTAATTTTTATTTGCCATCTTTTGGGTCATGTCTCCATATAAATAAATATAAACACTTACCAAAAATAAACAAGCAATCAAAAATAAAAAAATATTAATTACTACATAATTAAAAAAACAACAAAGTGCATCAAAAATAAATTAGGATATGTATATTATGTAGGTTAAGGTATGACATTTTTGATTTCTTAATTTTAATATGTTTACAATAATAAATATCTGATGTGAGCACTATTTTAAGTCATTTTTATTTGAAACAATAAAAAACATAAATATATAAAAACATAAAAAATATATTTAAAAATATATATCAAGTCTCTAAATACATTTTATGCAGGATTTATTTTAATAATAAAATTTCAATAACAACAAAAAAATAGCAATAATAAAAGTTTTTATATAATTACAAAAAAAAAATGATCACATAGTTTACATCAAAATTAAATTAGAAAATTATATTATATTGAGTTAGTTTTTTAAAATTTTAATTTAGCAAAGCATGACTTCAACAGAATTTTGATTTCACTCAAACAATTTGGTTTATTGCCTTCAACAAAGTGTTTAAAACTAATGGTAAAAATACACTACAGTTGTACCATATTTATTAATAAACAACCTATACACCACATTCAGACATAGATCAATCTTTTGATTAATCATATGCTTAATAAAATGGTTATTTATAAATTATCACTGATTCTTAGTTTAAACTGTTTCTTTAATAAAATATTCAAAGACAATGGTATATTTTTAATTCATGGTAATGCAAATTTTTTTTTACCATAGGATATAATTGTTCACTTTATATATATATATATATATATATATATATATATATATATATAGTGAACAATATATCCTATATATATATATATATATATATATATATATATAAGAAATATCACTGACAGATGTCAATAGATAGTAATAAATGAAAATGACTAATTGTAAACACTTTTTGCACCCAAAAGTGTAAGCTTTTAAATGCATTTTTGGTGTTATATAGAAGCACTATTGTATTTACTTACATTTTAAGGAAAGAAAGAATGAGCTATCTAAATTCTACACAACTACTGCTTTTAAACATAACAATTTGATAGGTATTGACTCATTAAATTATGATTTTTTTTTAGCAATAAAACCGTTCAAAAATAAAAACATTTGGGGAGTAATATGTTATTGTTTTTCATGACTGTTATCTCCAGTGCTTTGTTGCAACATTAATATTTTTTATAACAGAGTATTTTTCTTGATTCATGGAAAGTTGCAAAAGTTATACCAATACCAAAATTTAAATTGTTGGCAATTACAGACAAATTTTATTATTATATATGGCTGGAAAAATCTTTGAAAAATGTGTATACAATAAGATAATAGATAAAGTAAGTAGATCATTATATCTAAGCCACAATATGGTTTTATATCAAGTAGATATGTTAAGGCTAATTCGATACATGTTCAAGATACCATTGCAAATGCAATTGATAAGAGATTGCAAGTAGATGTAATTTATTTTGATTTAAGCAAAATATTTGACCCAGTAGATTACTCCAGGTTGATTTCTAAGTTGCATATTATTGGTTTTAATTGTGAAGTTCTATAGTGGTTTGTATTTTTTGTTTCAAATAAACCTAATTTTTTTTGACTCTACAAGATCATATACATATTTTAGTAATGCTGGAATGCCTCAAGGAAGTATATTTGGACCACTACTCTATTCAGCTTGTTTGATGTAGAGCAGTGGGTCATTGATATTAACATTCTTTGTTTTACAGATGATATTAAATTGTATAAAAATATTAATAATTTTGATGATCAGAAAATATTACAGTCTTGTATCAAAAGATTTCAAGACACATGGAAAATAACATTAAAAAATGTCGTGTCATATTGTTTTCTAAATACCATCTGCAAGCATGTTCAATACTATATTAAATTCAAAAAATATTTCAAGAAAAGAATATCATACAGATTTAGTTTTTACTTTTAATAATAATGGAACATTTAATAACAATATTCAATATATTATTGCAAAAAGTTATATAATAATGAGTGTGATTCTCAGAAACTGTAAAATATTTTAAAAACTACATGTGTATATTTGTTTCATACATTAGTTTTACCTATTTTAAATTATGAATCTGTGATCTGGAACTTATATAAATTAAGTGATAAATTAGCACTGGAAAAAGTTTATAAAAAATTTCTAAGATATATTAAATATAAATAATATATGATGCCATTGCATTCTATAAAAATGAATCTATACATCAGATATAATAGATGTGAGAATTTTCCAAACAACAATATCATTTAAGATGAAGATAAAAGATTCAACATTTAAAAATTTGTATACCATTCCAAAATTTAAAAGTAAAACATTAAAAAATTGAGCATTAGTAAGATTACCTAGATTGTATAATAAATACTTTAGTGCTGTTAATATATTTAAAACAAAATTAAAACAGGCAAAACTCTCTATACAGTAGTGCCACTTAGTGCAAGCCAGAGTAGTCAATGGATGCCAGAAGACTTGTGCATAAAATCCCTATCTGGTGCCTACTCAGCCAATATCCCCAGATTACTTTCTAGCTTGTGGCTTTTCTTTTGGCATCCATAGATTACTCTGGCTTGCACTGAGTGGCACTACAGTATGGAGATTTTGCCTGTTTTAATAATATTTATGAGCAAGCATAAGAAATGGTGATCATGTGATATGTATATTTGAAACAAATGATAGAACATTTAGGACTACTATATAAAAACCTCTGTAAATGTTTTGTAAACTAGATTAACTGTGCATTAAATAAATTAAATTATTATTATTATTATTATTATTATTATTATTATTATTATTATTATTATTATTATTATTATTATTATTATTATTATTATTATTATTATTATTATTATTATTATTATTATTATTATTATTATTATTATTATTATTATTATTATTATTATTATTTTTTTTTTTATTATTGCTATTATTATTATTATTATTATTACTACTATTACTACTGCTACTACTACTACTACTATAGCTAAAAATGACTGGAACTCTATTGCCAATCAGTAATTGGAGGTCTCACTAAATTGATTATGGGTCAGCTGCCATTATTGAAAAATTGCTTGAAAATTCTTAGGCACTTAAAAAATTTCAAGTTCCACCTGGATTCAAATTTTCATTTGTGGATATGGCAGATTGATGTGCAAACTTCTAAATCATAGGATTCTTTTTATTAAAAGCATAAATTTCTGTCACCATTGGATAAATCTCATACCTCATTTAATACATCTAGTTTCAAATATTCTTACATTTTTAAGCACTATCATTTAGTTATTTCTATTTTTAAATTATATCATTTATCTTTGTTCTGCATGATTTAGCATAGTAGTGGGATGACAGATTCCTGAGTTCAAAGTCCATGTCATGGTCATGGTCTTTTACTTCCAGTGCTCAAGCTTCTTATGAACTTTCAAGCAATAAAACCGTTTGAGTATTATTTTTTATTATTATTAATTTTGCATTTTTTTTAATAGTCCACAGTCTTTGCCAATTTTATTCTTGCTTTTCTTATGTATTTAAGAATACATTCTATTTTATTTTATTCTTATTTTCTAAATTTACACATTATTTATTTATTCTTTATTTTTTTTAACCATTACTTTAAGTATTTCTTTATTCAAAATTTATTTGTCCATTTTTTTCTAGTTATGTTATTCCAAGTTTTCATCTCAAAAAAATCCATTTTTAAAAAAAACATACTGCATTTGTCTTCTTGACTTGATCAAGTTTCTACCCAATATTAACAATACAATTAACTAGACATTTTTTAATAGTGTAATTTTCACAAAGTTAACTTAATTGTGTAGCAACTCATTCCAACCTCCCCCCTTTTACTGCTGTAATAATAACCGAATGATTTGCTATTCAGAAAGTCTTATGCCAGAAGTGATATGTTAAACTTGGATTTAGATAATTTTAGCTCTCAATTCCATCACTCTACAACCACAATAGATCACAATGAGACCGATTAGCATCAGTTAACTTAACAAACGATACAACCATGTTAAGGGGATTACATTATCTGAATTAAATTTTAGTAAGTCCTATGGCATTTGCTTAGATTTTAATCATCATATGGACACATTTATGTTTCATTATAAATTTGATATATGTTTAACAATAATTATTACCTGTTTTAGTTTCAATAATATTTTATTATTTCTAATGTGTACATTGATATCAAACCAAACATAATAGGTTTACAATGTTGTTCTGACTATCTAGTTGCTTCTATTTGGAGTTCTTTTTGAGTCTATGTTGTTGTGTGAACATCAAATCCTTCATATATTTGTTAGCCGATTACTCCCCCCCCCGTCCTTTTCTTTTCCTTCTTAATTTTAACGCAAAAAAAAAATAATACCAAAAGAGTTAATCTAATTTGTAACAACTCGAGCAATGACAAATTTATACTGATGATGATCAAGGATTATTGACTAATTATTTTAACCAGCTTTTGAGAAGAAAATTTTACGTAAATTAATATTTCTTATAACAAATTATGAATATATATATATAGCAAATAACCGTTTGCAAACTAAAACATTATTAGTTTAACCGCAAATATGTATGTCCAAAATTATTGAATACTAAACTTACATATAATTTAGTATCAAAAATATTTTCTTTAAAATAATTTAGGCAATACTTAATTATTTTAAGGATTAAAATATTGTTAAATGAGATGTTATCTTGAATGTTTATTATGTCAGATTTGTAGGTTCTACATCTGGTAACGCAATTACATCGCCAAGAACTGGATATAGAATTAATCTATAGCTTTAACTTGTCAGCTATTTCCTCAAATTATAGATTGAGGTCAGGGGTCAAGATATAAACTACTCTAAGCTATTTTCGTAATAACCACGTGTTAGGCAACATTGACAAAGTTGAGTCTGTATTATTTGCTAATCTTTAGCAATATGGATCACATTTTAAAGAAAATTAATCCTACGGCCGTAGAGTAAGACAAGACATTTAATAACTTTTGCAGATTTCAAGTGAAATGATATAGTTTTTCAGTTAATGAATAAAAGACTTAAAGCTAAAAAAGCTTACAAATAGTTTTCTGAATAAATTTAAAAAAAAGTTAAAAAACAAAATTAAACTGTCTGTAAAAAAGAAGTAATTGTAACGCCTTACAAAAACCCTATGTTTAGAAAAGTGTTTAATTAGTAGCAGTGGGGCAGATTAATTTTATATGACAGACTCACCGTCGGCCGAGTTGCATCCGACTAATTACTGCATCAATCAATAAAATGGTGTCATTTAGTATTTGTTTATTTTTATTTTTAATTTTGTTTTCTGATACTTACTATAAAATTATTTATTTAACAATCTTTATTATTATATTTCTATCAATCATTCGTATTTTCATCTACATATCGCTATTCTCTGCTCTATAATTAGTAATAACGTCTATGTTCAACATTTTATTCAACCATAATATTTTTTTTAAATCTTGTATTTATTTACTACTATATTGTATATACTGCTTGCGTAAGCATGCAAGTTTGTCTGAAGACAGTTTGAGTTTTCTAAACAACAGAATTACTTATGCGATCAAACCATAATATTTGATTATTGTTAATGTTAATTTACCATGGTTTAATATTTTTTCATATTTTCAACTTTAATAAAGTTTTATTAACATTAAAACAATACATATATGTCCATGCTAGCTTTTAATTGACCTAGTTAGCATTGATCAATAAACGGGTACTTCCTATTATTAATTTGTGGGTAAAAAAATGAATAATCAAATGCCTATTGCATGGCAGTTCACAAGATGTTCTGCACCAGAAGTGAAAGAGCTGAGTATGATCCATGGATTTTAATCTTCAGAGTGCATCAAACCATGCAAAGATAAAAAGTGGATAATAGACCTTAATTCATCTATCAATTATATAAATATCACTGCATTGGAGTATGAAACAAGTAATTGTGACATGGGATAGACTATTACAAAAGTTTTACTGTCCTAATAGCAGAGAATCATAGTCTAACTTTATTTTTATTTCTTTTATATATAATTTTATTGTATTATTTCTTCTATCTGTACAACTAAGACCAACAAAACACAATAGAAGACAAATAAAATACAAAACATAAGAACGAATTATACACTTTATTTTTTGAGAAAGCATGCATCCTTTGGGTACATAAATGACAAGCTAAGACTACTATATTAATTTAATTGAACAAATTGGAAATCATTTATCAAATCTTTAGATTTTGAATCTTTAATTTTATCTCTGTGTTAAACCATAATGCAAAATAGGAGTTAATATAAGCAATGATAAATGGAATTATTAATATGGTTGACAAAACTCATCGATGTTGTATTAAGCACATCTGATCTGAAATTCATGCATAACCCTTTTGAGATAGATTTCTTTATATCATTTGTATAAGGAGAATCTGAAAGTTTTTTCATGAAAAATTCAGATCTCAATCTTTTAAAAAAATATATATATATCCTGCAATAAAAAAATATAATATAAAATATTGAGGTCCTATGACCTCAACCCATGACACATCAATTTTCTCAAAAGAAAATTTACTGAGACCTAATTTTAAGGGGGAAAAAACCATATCTGAGAAAAGAAAAACAAAATTATTTTTATTTTTCGTTTAAAAAAATTTTTTTTTTTTTTGATGAATATCTGTTTGAAAATCATGCAATATTAGAACATTGCTAGTAGGTTAAGAACAACAATTCCTAAAACACTGGAGTAGGATTCTATGTTTACTTTAGTTATCTGAGAAATGATTCAAGAACATTTAATTCTGTGTCTGCTATTCCTCCATTGACCAAACTGCTCAGAGTTTTATTTTGTTAAAATAATGGTTAAAGTTGTACTGACTGCCTCAAATTATATTTGATTAGATAACATTACCAGTCAGAAATCAGTTATCTTTAGAAAAATAGGTCAATGAAACAGAAGCAAATAATATGTATTTAGTTTTATGACCATTTAGTATACAGCAATTTTATCCAATGCTAACCAAGTTGGATGACAGCAATTATTAATTAATCATGAATATTGTACTTTTAGTCAATTTTATTGTGAATAAAGTTCTTAAAAATGATTGTTACATGTGTATGTCTTAATATATTTTGTATTCAGATATGAATTATTACATTTGAGCAGGGAGTAGATTATAGTATTTTTATTATTAAAAAGTAATAGCATATTAGCTGTTAAAGTTAAAGAGAGAAAGAGATGCCATTAACAAACTCATTTATAAAATCAAGTTTAGTTTGATGTTTATATAATAAAGTTAGTATATCTTTGTTGAAAAATAACAATAAATATACTAAAGAAATAATAAATATTAAACAAAGCTAAAAGAAAAATAGAAAAAAGGCTATATCACAAATTATCAACCAAAACACTTTTAATAAGACGTTTTGTAACAAGAAACCTTCAATGATAGAAAGTGAAGTCAAATCAGTACTGAAATCATTGCTAAGACAAAAATAAAATCTTACATTAAAATTTTTTCAGAAATCAAATATTGACCAAATTATGCCATTTAATTCAATGGCCTATAGATTGGAACAAAAATTGTATTTCTGTTCCAAGAAAAGAAATCGAAGCTATTATATCATAAGGTTTATATCACATATAAACAAAATTGTTGAAAATACCATGGCACTGATTAAAGTATTATATTGAAATAAATTTTTTAGATGTGTAAATTAATTTCAGAAAAGTCTAAGAAGCTGCAGCAATCTTGTTAATGTACATTAGATAATAAAAAAGCCTAGGGCATAGCAATAAACATTATGCATATTTTATTTATTATAACAGAAGCTTAGATTCTGTTAATTTTGATAAATTATGAAATATTTTTAAGATAGTAGGTGTAATAGAACATTTTATTATTCTTATAAAGAAAAACCTTCATCAAAGATCAGCTTTACTATTAAAGAATCTATGATATCTCTTTTATCATAGCCAAAGGAGTTAGACAATACTGCATGTTGTTTTCAAACTACATTTAGATCAAAATGAAAGAGTGAAACTAATATTACTACTTGTATTTTTATATTGGACTATTTCCATAATCTGAGTATTGAATGTCTTAAGAAAAAATTAATTTTATCTAAATATTCCAAATGCATTCAACTGTTAGTAATAGCACAACAAACATTTGTATATGCACAATGTTTTGAGAAGTACTATTCTCCCCTCTTCTTCAGATGTTGCTGATCTGACCAGTGACAGTACTAGCTTGGGATTCAAACCTGGACCCTTAGATTCTTGAGTATTGAATTTTAAGCTGAGTCCAGTTTTGAATTCCATGCTAATACTGTCACTGGTCAGGTCAACAACACCCGAAGAAGAGGGGAGAATAATAACTCTTGAAGTGTTGTGCATATATTAACCTGTGTGCTATTACTAACAGTTGAATGTATTTGAAATATTTAAACAAAGTTAAATTTTTCTAAAGACATTCAATAGTCATATTAGATGATGGAAATAATCCAGTATAAAAAAAAACTAAAACAATACCATCACAAACCTTCAGGAAAACACTAATATTACCAATCATTTTCAAAATGAATCATTTTAGCAATTAAAAGTTGCAGCAACCATTGCTACTTCCAGAGTATATTCTAATCTCTGCAAACATTTACTGTAATTTTGAATACTCATTTGATATTAGATAATAATATTAATTAATTACATATTCAGTGCTACATTTCCAATTCTTCCAGTTAAATTTTAAGAATATAACCTAGGTCTGTGAAAAACTTGTATATGGATTATTTTGGATCTAATCCATTTTCAATACAGCAGTAACATTTTATTATTTGTTTTATTATCAAGATTTCATAATTCAAAGTCATCTTAATGTTTGAATCCAAACAAACTTTTTTTGCTAATTATATAGTCCTGATACAAAGGTTACTTGGATTCAAACCATTAAGATGATTTTGAATTTTAGGCTGATATCTTGATATACAAAAAAGTAAAAGCAACCAGTAGAGAAACATTAGCATTAGATCTGAGTTCAAGCTTCTCATTGATGAAAGAAATAAGTCAGGAACCAATCTGGAAATATGAATGATAGCTTTATCAATTACATGCTATGGATTTCTTCAGCTTATAACAGATAGCAGCAATTGATTATTATAGTTTTCTGTGTAAGCAGTAGTTATATGATGTTTTTGATTTTAAACTAATGATACTTTCAACCAGCCATAATACTGTAGAATTTTTTTTTTTACTGGAATCTGGTCTCTGTGTTTAAATAAATAAAGGTAACCTCCTCAAAATAATTTTTATTAACATAAGTCACCAACAAATATTTTCTAATTGATAACAAAGCTATTGTTAAAATGACAAAATTTTTAAGAGCTAAAAAAATGTAATAGGATACTCACTAGACACTGCACTTAATGTCTTGTGTAATCTGGGATGGTACTAAAGTATTGACTATGGAGACTAAGATCCATGAATCATGCCCAGCTCTGTCAATCCCATTGCTCAAACTTCTTTTCAAAGCAATGAAAACATTCAATTATATATATACCCAGTCACTAATTAAACCTATTTTAAAACATTTCTAAAGCTTTTGTAAATTTGATTGACATTTCTATTATTTCTCAAAACTTTTAAATGTTTTAAATGACAACAAAACATTTTTTCTCTTTTAGGGTAACAACAACAAATTAGGATTTAGCGAATTTTTTTTCTTGTATTACACTATAATTTGTCAAAATTTACTTTGTTTCATTATGATTTAAACCTCACAGTCTGAATCTAACAGATGGCAAGCTAACTCTATGCCACAAGGCTCTAATTGTTTATATATATTGTTTATATTTACAAAGAATAACATTTTATTTAAGTTGTTATCACTGTCTAAACGTATTTTCTGTGTTCTGGATTGCAAGTAAAGTTCATATATTTCATCAGTTTATCACTGAGACATGTTTCTAGAAAATGTTAATATCATTATATGTAGTGGTGCATAGAGATCTTTGCTCTAAATATTTTTTTTTCAGGTTTTAAACAAGGTTAGAATTCTTTTAAGTAGGTAATTTATAGCTACCATGACTAACTATCTGATATTAGTCAAATAATAGTTATCTAGCTATTTTTAAACTGAGAATAAAACAAGAATTGATAAACAATGTAAATTTCTTTAACAGTTTCTCTTTAAGTAACTACGTGGAGGCCTATTCTTAGCAGTGGGCAATGTAAAGGCTGTTCTACACTAATCAACACACACACACGTATATATATATATTGAGACAGTTGATTTATGGTAACATTTGTGGAGTAAGATTTGAAAATAAAGCATGTTTAGATTTAGGAAATAATAATAATAATATGACGATGAAATACTTGCAGAACAAAATCATTATAATTACGTGTAAAGAAGGTTATACAGACATTTAATGTACACTTTATTATGGCAGCAGACTTATAATGAGCAAAAGGATTGTATTCAAACTCAGCTATTTAAAAACAGATAAGCATTAATATTAAAATTAAATAACAATTTTAAGATAGTTACCATTTCATCTACTTATTTAATAAAACACACACACACACATAATAAGATGTGTTGATTAAATGTATGTGTAAATATCTGAGTACTCATATATAAATTTAGTCAATATTAAATCAAAAGCTAGTCAATATTAAATTTTAAATAAATATTTTATATCCAATTGTTTTAAGCTAAATAATTTACTGTCAGCTAAATCTTTACCAAAACAGAAAAGAAAAGTTAAAAAGATTTGTTGTCTTCAAAAAGATGTAAATATTTTTTTTTTTTTTTTGGAGATAGCAAAGTCTTTAAAGTTTTATTTAGTGTCATTTTGAAAGTGATACTTTGAAACTTTTCTTATGTGCTAAGAGTAATATGTCAACTGTCATGACTTTAATTTATACAAAAAATATTGTAATTATATAAGCTATAAAAGTTATCACGTCAGTAAATTGTCTTAGCAGTAGTATGCATATGCTCTGGGCCACTGCATGTAAGTGTGCAGGTTATGTGGGACACAAAAGTACTTAATCACAGGAGTGCCAAGATGCCAAGATAATTAATAAAACATATGTAAATGAAAATTTTTACATTTTAAAATCACTTCATTGTTAGAAATACATTCTGAATGTAAATATTTTTTATTTAAATATGAATGGAATACTTTTTTACTTAAACTTATTGTGAAAATTGCTCTAGCTTTGAATTATGGAATTTGAATGCAAAATATACTACATATATACTCTTATCACTGTGCTAAACCAAAGAGGCCAGCATTATTTTTATGGCAATATTTAATAAAACTTCTATGCAGTTGTGTCAGGCGTTGGTGGTTGAGAGGTCAGCACAGCTGCCTTACAAGCAGTTGTCCCAGGTTACGGGTTCACTTCCTGGCCAATGCTATGACACATGAAAAAAATAATTCTATGCAAATGTTTACATATCTGCATTACATTATTGTTAGAAACATATTCTGATTGTAAATATTGTTTTAGTATAATAGTAATACTTCTGTACTTAGATATGTTGTGACAATTGCTCAAGCCTTGAAATATACTACATATGTATTCTATCATTGGCCAAAACTTAACAGGCCAATATCTTTTTGTCACTATAATTAATAAAATTTATATGTAAATAAAAATGTTTACATTGCCTGATCACTTTGATTTAAATATCCTCTTTAGTGTAATATAATTATTAATAATTTATTTAAAAATAAAACTTATTTTAAAATAGTGTCTCATAATTACAGTAATTATGCATATAATAAAATTATGTTTATCAATATTCTATGTAGATCATATATGTTATTCTGTTTAGAGTCTGGTTTTGTAATGTGGGATCCCAGGATCAATTCAACTCCTATCTTATGTGATATATATTTAATAGCAATAATAGTCTTTTTTATTATTATTCCTATTTTTTATTATACCATAGTATCTTCTTACATATTTTATTAAATAGATTTTCTTATTTTTAATAAAGATATTATTTTTATGCTATATTATCTTTTTAGATGTTTTATTGAACAGCTTCTCAGTGAATGTGGACACTGGTTTGTTCTCTAGCTAAAAACTAAATAATTGATCCATTATTCACACTGTGGTCCAAATGCAAAAACAGCAGAATGAATACAAAATATAATTTACAAAAAAATATTATTGCATGCTAAAATATTTAATTCTTAACAACTTTCATGATAACAATGATATTATTTACACAATTTTTTTGATTAAAATAAAAACCTTATATGAATGCACTATTGATAAAGTCTAAGAAATATATCTAGTGGAGTAAATCAAATGTTTGATTTTTTTATAGTTATCCAACAATAATCTATGAATAAACAAATTAAAGTGCAAGGGATTTTAATGGATTTTAAAAATTTATTGAATAAACTATCTATGAATGAACATTTAAAAATTTTCTCTTAAATAAAGCCAGGCTGAATCTGTAATTGTTAAACTATATAGTAATTAATAATGCATGTAATATGACTTAGTTACTAATAAACTTTAAAAAAATAAATAATGAAACAGTGTACTTCATTACTAAATGAAAACAAGAGAGGCTATTTTTGTTAGTAGAAAACATAAACAAGTTATTTGTAAAAGGTTCAGAATTCAAAGACATTAATGGATTTTTAAAACCACTTATTTTTAACATGTTGGTGCTAATAGAGTGAAAGAGTTTTATCAGCCATGCTATTCAAAGTTGATCTAATTTGGTGGTCATAATGAAATATAAAATTTGCATCAATAAACAATATAATTATGAAACTTTAAAATATCAGAATATATATATAATAAATAAAGTTTGATATCTGTATTCGTTTCACAATATATGTAATATACAAATCAATATATATATCAAAATACAGTACAATTTATATAAATTATATTCTTTTACTACAAAGTGTATAGTCGAAAGTACTTCTAAAAGAATATAATTTATATAAATTGTACTGTATTTTTATATATATATATATATATATATATATATATTTATATATATATATATATATATATATATATATATATATATATATATATATATATATATATATATAAAGTTACTAATAGTGGAATAACACTCACATATAATATTAAATAATAATGCAAACATTTTGTTATTGAAAAAATATACCTTTGTTAATAGAAAACAAGAATAAGTTTATGCATGAGAGATTTAGATGGGTTTTCAAACAAACAAGAATTATTAGTAATGGGCCATTTAAAATTGATCTAAATGTTAGTAATGAAGTCTAAGAGTTACAACAGCTTTTACAACTATTGTATTTTGGAAAGAACAATAGAGATAAGATAATTATACTCCGGTTGTAAATAATATGTTTAATAAGAAGGTAAATAAATTTAGAAATAGAATTACTTATGTAGTATCAGAGCTGGCCCAAAAAAGTGAAAGGTGTGGTTCAATGTTTTCATGGGTATGTGTGGTGATGAAAGTTCTTTTAAATATGATCATTTAGTTATTTAAAATAATTATTTTATTTGCAAATATTTTCTGTCTCTACTAGAAATTTTACAGGATTGTCCAAAAATAATATGAAAACTTAAGTATTATTTAATTATTGTTTCAAAAATAATTTTGTAAACATTAATTTGTTTTCTTTTAGCATGTTTTAATCCCTATGTTTATTTTACATAAATAAATAAATAAAACATCTAAGGTATTTACTAAACTTATTAAATGACAATCCCTATCTTCGAGTTTTTATTGGAAAAGCTCTGGGAAAAAATGACTTTTAATTTACAAATTTTATTCATGAAATAGGGGAATGGACATTAAAATTTATCTTGCACAAAAGCACACTTTACCCACATAGCAGTACTATATATGTTTATAGACAAATAGAAAGTAGATTGTCCAATCTTTGCATAAATTTTAATATACAGAGGTCTAATGTTTAATAGAAAAAAAAAGATCCTCAACTAACAGAAAGTAACTAAATTTATTTTAATTATACTATCATTATATCTGTTTACAATACAAAGAAACCTTCAATTTTAACTTTGAATATTTTTAATACTATTCAATGTTCAACTTATTTGAATATAAATCCTTAATGAGAAATTTTCAATTTACAAACTTTTAAATTACTGAAAAAAATATTCTTTCAGTGAAATAAAAAGTAAAGATGCATTTTCGAATATTCTTGCATCAAAAAGCTTTATCCCTAGATTTTATTAAAATAACTATTTAGTGCTATCACTTCAGGAATTACGAAATTTTTAATCTATAAATGAAGTGTTCATCTAAAAAATTTCCACTTTTTTTTTATTATGCTGAGAAAAAACAATTGTAATTGAAAATAAAAGAAACTTTTTAAAATATTAGTAAATTTAAAAAAAAAATAATAGTAAAGACACACAATTCTGTAAAGCTTATAAATTTAATAAAATATTATTTCTAAACATTGCTTTTGACCAAGTCGGTCACATTCATAGAAATACTATAAGTTTATAAGTAAATTTAAAATGTCATGAAAACATTGATTACCATTTATAATTAAAAACTCGTTTGAATATTATTTTGATTATGTTATATGTAATTTTATCATGTATTAAAAAAAAATCTTAGTTTATAAAATTTGAAGTGTAAAAATTAGACAGATATTTCTTATATTATGTGTACCATATTAAAATAAAACAATGCAGAGATTTGACATAAAAAGTTACTTGATTGTGATCTCAAAAAAGTAAGATTTACTTACTCAAGAACCTAAAAAAATCATGATTATAGTTAATGGATACTGGATTTAAAATTTTCCAGATAATTACCACTAAGTAAAAAAAAAAATTGAGAAAGATTTTAAGGTAATTTTTTTTTTACAAACAATTTATATATATTTCTATTTAAACTTTGATTAAAAATTATTTAAATGCAATAAATATATTTATGTGTGTGTATATATTATAAGTAAATATTTGCAATTGACAAAAAATAAATTAATAATAACATTATGAAAAAAACAAACTATACAAAAAATTTAATATGGGAATTAAAATGAAAAAAAGTTGTTAAAAGAATGAGAGCGTGTGGATATATTTTAAATTGAATATATTAATATATACTATACTTGTGAATTAAGATTTTAAATTCAACTAATTTGATAATTTATTATGCTTTACATATTTAATGGTTATGTCTGTGTGTCCAAGTATATTTATTATGGACTGTTTAATGTTGTCCTACTTAATAGTTTTAGCCGTGTGACCAAAGCAACTTATTAGCAAAAATAATGCTAGAATAATAGTTTAAGAACAGATAAATATACATACATATTGTACAGTCATTTCTGAACGGTGTTAATGCTTATTCTTGATGATTTAAATTTTTAATTTTGATACTTTTTATGTAATAAATAATCTTAGTAATTGAATGCCATAGATCAGTCTGCAATAAATGAATATGATATATACTAATAGTCACATGAATTGTTAATTTAGCTTTGAATATTGATCAGAATAATAATTACATTGAAGTTCATAAAATATGAATATTAAAAATTATGATATAAATGTATGCTACCTGAATCATACAACAATTAATCATGACTAGAATGATATTCACTGATTGTTATGAAGAAATTGAATTATGGTTATAGGTGTTTTGTTTTGTAAGTTAAAAAAAGTGTAGACTTTATCCTAATGTATGTTTACTTTAGTATAATACATTTTAACAAATTTTATGTTGTTATTTAATTCATTTATGTAAATGTTTTGTTTTAAAAAAAGAGCTGCATTTGGGGTGAAGCTTTTACAAAGTCTATCTATGTTTAAAATAAAAATTCACTCTCTTTTTCCTTAGTATGTACTTGTTAACTAAAAGATTTATGTAAAAATTGTCAATTAGAAAATAATATAAGAAGTAATATTCTTTTAAAATGCAAATTGTTTATGCTAGTAAAATATATGTAGAAAAACATCCAAGTGTTAAATAGTGAGAGTAATATAATTATTAATTAAAGATTTATTTGAATTCCGATTGTGTTAATTTCTATGTAATTTAGCTTTGCTTTCAATTTCTATGTAATTGTATTTGATGTATATAGAGTTTGCAATATATATGCAGTTGTTTGGCCACCATCAAATAATTAATATATTCTGTATCTATATGGTAGATACGATTCAAGATTTTGTTTTATTAAATTAGGATAAAACTCAGAGGAGCCATCTCTATAATGAAGTTGTAATATTATTATTTCAGGATTTGGACCTGAAGTGGCCACTCTCTAGAGTTATTATTATAAGAAAGGTGTAGCAATCATAATTATTCCAATATTAGCTATATGCATGTAACTATTCTAAAAAAATTATCAATTAAATAAATGCACTGTATTTGTAAAGATAGACCATGCATAGAATTTTATCCAAGTTGGAATTAAAAGATAGAGTTTATTCTATGGCAAATATACTTGATTATAAAACTATATTAGTATTATATAAGACTAACGGACGATTAATATTTAAAATTAATCAAAATAAATCTTCAACACATTATAAATAATTATTGTTTTCCTCCAAGCATGTAAACTAAAACAATTATGTATAAAAGTGAAGAGATGGATTATTTAGGTTATATATATATTAACTAATGATTATATTTTATAAATAAACTAATGTTGTTACTAGTTTAAATAATGTATTAATAATGTATTAATTCCTTTATATGCAATATTGTTTGGTTTGCATATTTATTCATATCTGTGTGATCTAGCCAGATATCTTATTAAATAAAATATTATATATATATTGTTTTCGAACTGAACCCCACAACTTCTATAGTATGGTGGATGTAAATAACAATAACTAACCTTCCAGTTTAGCCAAACTAAACTTCTTTTTTATACATAAAATTTCTACAATACAAATATTATTCATTTCATGTCTAATATATTATATCAATCTTAATAAATTATTTAATAATAAAATAACTATAATCATGAGACCTATCATCTAATCATCCAGTAAGGCATCACTTTTTAACAGTAAGTATATACCAGAAAGTATATCCTCAATGATATAGGAATATCACCAAACACTATCCACTAAAATATCAATGATACTCCCATGACTCACAATTAAAATAAGCAAATTATACTTAATATTAAAATTTCCGAAGTTAAATTTAATTATAACACAATATCATATTCATTTATTTATCAAAATGATTGAATTCCACTCTTTTATTAATATTTTTAAACTTAATCAACATCACAGGTAATTATTGTTTTTTTAAAATAATGAAATTCATTTACATTATATCCCTGCTACATTTTAAAATAATTAAAAAACAATATACGAATGAATTCTTCCCTTTCAAAATAATTAATTACTTTCGATATAAACTTAATTAAAATTATTAACTAATACTGATCACTATTAATTATAATCCAATCATTTTTATTTTTATATGGCATAGTTTTCATCAGTCTTCATTATGATCATTCAGTAATATGAAGAAAAAATTGTACTAATTAATATTTTGAATACAACATCAAATATTTTTAACAATCATAATATTTTTTCTTATCTATTATTTTATTTTAGATTATGTGTAATAATACCAATATATTTAATTATTACAATATATGTGTGGTTAGAATGATGAATAATGACTTGGAAACAAAAAAGAGAATCTCAACACTTTGTTAATTTAAAAACAAACATTAACATTTATTACAGTATTAATACAAAATTTAAGACAAATTTACACATCTCATATTTAATAAAAATATATCTTTAACATATTACACAAACTTTTAAAACCTAATATTAAAAAAATACTTAGAATAAAATAAATAATTTACATTTTGCTTTTAAAATTATTTACAACTAAAATATCTGCATCTTCCATACTTTGCTATATGAATATTAAGATATTTCTTAATATTTCCATAATAAAATATATCAATAAAATATACCATTTGTTTTTGATTACCTTCTAAATATTTCACAAACATGTTGTTTATATTATCATTACATTACTTTTAATCTTCCTATAATATTATGATTTAATTATAACTCCATAACTTATTATACTACTTCTATGTTTATTATTTGTTATAAAATAAACATTTAATTATTTAAATATTCATTAAGATATGGCACATTATTATATTGCTTATCATAGTATGAATAATGATCAGATTTTCTTTTCAATATCATAACTCTTCTATTTCAGACTTTCAAATGTATTTTGATCTCTAACATTCGATAAAAAACATTCATAAAATCATTATTTTTATATTCTTTTATCACCATATTTGTTTTATGTCTCATTCTTCTTGCATTAAATGAATTTATCTTATCATCATTTGAAAGTTCAGCTATTACCATTGCTTACTTCTATATTTCCTTAATACAATGATATACCAGTGCAATTTTCCTGATTACAAGTGTGGGAGGGATACCTTATAAAATTCTAATAAATAACAATATCATGGATTATTCAACTTAAGACCAAATTTTGTTATGTTTACCTTAATTTTCTATCTTGGCTTCTATTTTAAGCTCTTTCAGATTTTTGAAACATGTCACTATCCATATATCACAATATTCTAATTTATTTTATACTCTATCATACTTAACCTTAAGCAACACATTCCTAATACTACAAAATTTCCAATAAAATTACTTTCATGTACCACTACTTCAGATCTAACACTCCATATAAAATACTTAACATTGCATAAATATTATTTATCATTTTTTAAATAATATCCAAACTTATCCTTGACATTTTCATACTTTCAACATACCAAGAAGATTAAAAAAACAAATAGCTATGATATAATTTATCATAAATATAAGTCAATTATCTTTAACTTATACAGAGATCAATCATACATACACTTATATACTCATATTATTAATATAATAGATATATTTAATCTTTTCTCATATAACATAAATACACATTATAAATATTACACATTTATTTTATCTGATTCCTGGCTGAAAAATTCAATACCAACATCTTATACTAAAAAATAGTTACCCTAATTATAATATTTTATGATTATTATCAATGACACTCATAAATATAATTTTTTTTACATTATAGAATCATAATCAAAAACAAATAAAAATTTTGATTTTTCTCTTTTTTATATACCCAAACATTCTAAAAATCTTAAATCTAAAAAATAACAACATATGAACAAATAATTACGAGTACTTAATAGTATCTTAAAAATTATACTTTTTATACTAAAGTAGTAAAAACAAAAAGTTTTCTTCAACTCCTTAAACTAAATAAAAATCAGATTTCCAGGGAAGTATTAGTTACTATGACGACCATAATCAATTTCTGCTTGAAACAAAAAAGATTTTTTCCTCCTCTTCTCACTCTTCTCTGTTATTCATAACATAAATGAAAACAGGAAGAAAAATTAAAATAAAAGTTATTTATCAACAATAATAACAAGTTCTTATATCAAAAGTTCATACTTTATTTTATTGATAAAATTCTTTCACATTTAGTAAATATGTACTTTATTATTTAATAAAAACATTTATTATATTTTTAAAAGTTTAATTTTTTATGCATACTCCAAAAACATGTTCTGTTAGAATTATAAAGTTCTAGAGTTCTCCAAATAATTCATATTTAATATATTAATACATTATCAATACTTAGACAATATTGAAATTATTAGTAATAAACTTTCAATAAAATTAGTCTGTATTATATCTTTTTTTCTTTTAGGCCATTATCATCCTAATAAAGTCATTAATAAATTCATATCTGAAAATGTCACTAGTTTTAATAAATAGAATTATCTTTATCATTTACTAATGATTAAAGTTACTAGAAAATGTTTCCTATCATTCTGCATATATAAATTAATAAAAAATAAATTTCTTACATTTCCTTTGTATTTTCTGTTTACATGCAAGGTTTCTTATGAAAATACATTTTTATCTTCTTGAATGAAGTTTTATTTTCTTTTATTTTTCACTCTATAATCAGTCCCTGAAATATATCAATGAGGACAGTTTGCTTCTTATTCCATTATGAAATTAATAAATAAACTTCTTAAGATATATCCCATGCTTTTTAAAGTTATAATTATTACTTTTAAGATTAAAATAATATTTTAATAAATTTATTATTTAAAAACAAAAATGTAATTTTATTCCACAAATTTTTTCTTGATTTCTTTTCTCTATCATAGACTCATCTTATATTTATAGAAAATTTTTCACAATATCTGATAGGTTAATTAATTTTAGATATCCAAAAAATGAATATTAATTACTTTGTCTACTTTTAAAATGATTTTAGCTAATATTATGAAATTAATATTTTCTTAATTTTAATAAAGCAAAATTTAAATTTATCTTTTAATAATAATATATTCTTTGTTTAAAATCAAATTTTGATACTTAATGCTTATAATTTACATTATTATGATAATTATTAATTTTAGAAACTTTTTATGAAATTGATATGATAAAAATAATAACAACATTTATGGTTTAAATAATTAATCAATTGAATTTGGAACCAGGAAGTAAATTTAATTTATTATGCATACCTATTAACATACATCTCATTTTTCATTTATTTTATCATTAATTAAATGATTTTAAAACAATAAATAAACAGCATTTTTTAATTTGATTATTAATAATTATAAAAATATTAATTTTTAAATATTATAACTACTGATTTAAAATTACCTTATATGATTTTAATTATTATTTACAATTTATATTTTAAATCTATAGCATATATAAATTATACCTATTTAAAGAAAATAAATTTGAGTTCAATATTACAGAAACAGTATATTTTAAACCTCACCTACAAATTAAATAACAGGCTTTTACTAATCATTATATAAAATTTAAATTTTTTTATTATAAGTGACATATAATGATGTAGCAAAATAGAAAGGCTACAATATATATATATATATATATTGTTATCTATATTGGGATTGTCTCCATGTTGATTGGTTTCTAATAGTTATATATGTGTGTGTGTGTGTGTGTTGGTCTAGTTTTTGATGTTTAATGTCAGGTGATATCCATATAATTTTATATAAGTTCAAATAATTTAAACATATGTAAACAGACCATTGTAGTATAGATATTTGAAATAATCCTGAACACTTTTTTAAAATAGAACTTCTTAACTTTATTAGTATACTAATTTGATAATAAATAGATCTTAATTTTTTTTCAAATTTGGTGAATATAATAATTCTATCAATTCAGGTTGCATTGTCTATAATTCCATTTTTGGTTATTTATTTATAAATAATTTACTGCATTTGTAATCTTTCATTTTTCTGAAGTCAAACCAGCTTCTTTGGAATCAGTAGTAAAAATTTGGCGATGACAATTAAGTTTATGTAATTAGTAATTTAAATTTTATTATTATATTTTATAGAACAAGAATCTCTGCATTACCATAATGTTTGAAATTAAGTTATAATAAAGATATTTTTTAAGTTTGTAGAAATTTTGCTTACTATAGACCTAGCTGTACAGCTGAAGGTTTACAATCTAGGTTAGACTGGAGGTGGTTCAGTGTGTAGAGTATGGTATTCACTATAAAGAGATTTGATATTCAGAAAAAATTGAGTTATGAGATTTATTATTATTTCTATCTTTTTTTTATTAAACTATATCTGTATGTGCAGTGTAAATCTTGAATCATTAATCTAAATACAAGTGCAGTTTGGTTACATGATTATGCCTCTGATCTAAATTATTTCACCATGTCAATTTCTACCCCAAGACATGTTATAAACAATAACATGCAATATTATATCTTTACTTATCACAGTTTATACAACTAGTCATCAGGTTTCATACAGAAAAATTGTTTTGGTTGATTGGATAACTACTTTCAAGTAAAAAGAAGCAAAATAATTATAGTCAATGTGGTTTTCTCCAATACGTATTTCCAATTGTTTACAGATCTATTATTATAATATACATTAAATGTTGAATTTTATAGATGCTCTATTTTTAAAAATAATTTTTTTTTCATCATTAACTTTTAATAAATATATAAATTTATTATTAATCAGTCTTTATTATATTAAAAATACTAATTTTATTTAACTCTAGATATCGACTTTAATTTTAATAAAGATCACATATATTTGTAATATTCTTTATACATGTACCATGATTTAATCTCTAAGTTTTGTAAATTTGT
This sequence comes from Epiperipatus broadwayi, assembly GCA_028023455.1. Classification (NCBI taxonomy): domain Eukaryota; kingdom Metazoa; phylum Onychophora; class Udeonychophora; order Euonychophora; family Peripatidae; genus Epiperipatus; species Epiperipatus broadwayi. Next base: position 6,456,411 of record JAQFVV010000067.1, on the reverse strand, counting down.
TTATCTCTTTCTATTCATGCTCCATGATTTAGTTTACAATTAATAACTCATACTTATTTTTCGAACATCTGTTTACAGATATTGTCAAGATTTATTTTAATAGCTTCCAAAAATACTTTGACCAATAAATACTTCTAATTTAGACCAAGCTCATCCAACTCCCCAAAATGTTATACATCATTATTTTATATTTATTAATATATCATTATGCATACTTATAAATGATATATTTTAAACAAATATTCATAAAAAGTATATTTTAATAAATAATTATTAATCATTGTTATAGCACTTCATTTGAAAAAAAAGTTAAAATACAGTATATCTGTATTATACTTTATACACATGCATAATTTCATTTTTTAAAAAATCCTTTCATCTTTTATTGCTTACATAACATAATCTTCTAATTAATGGCATATTTTTATGTTTTAAAGAGAGAAGTGCTAAAAATATCACTTATAAAGTTAATTTTTGTTGTTAAATACAAAGAAAGGTCATTTTTGAAAGTTAATTGCATTTGACACAACTGAGGAGACCTTGTTGACTAAATTGTATATTGCAACCATTAGTATAGTTTTTGTTTCTGTATGTCTGAAATGTCGAAATTACTTACAAATTTTCTAAGAAACTTAAACTTGTATTATTTTGTTTACTTTCACTTTTATATTGATTATAAAATTATACATAGTACTTAAAAATAATCACATTTTTTATAGTATTTTTTTTTTTATGTTTAAATATGCCATTGGCCATTTAAATCTTTAATATTGACATGATTATAGTTATTGCTTAACATATTTGAATTAAAAAATAATAACTATGGATTAATGATTTTATTGAAAAAATAAAAATTAATTTCTAATTACAGAATTATAATCAACAGACTTATTTTATACTGATATAGGGTCACCACATGTGGTTGTGCAACTTGTGTACTGCACAATGGTGCTTCATCAATGAGGACACCATGTTACTATGATAATACAATTTACAGGTAAATGAAATTATTGCAACTTCTGAATCACCCCATTGTTAGAAACATGTTCTGATTGCAAATATTTTTTATTAAAATATAAGAGGATTATCTTTTTACTTGGTATTGTAATAATTGCTTTAAATATACTACATATTATATATTTTAATATTAAGCTAAACCAAACAGACTGGTATCATGTGACCATGACAATTAATACATTTTATATGTAAATGAAAATGTTTAGATTTTCAAATCACTTTTATTTAAATATTTTTATTTTAAAATAAAGTTATTTAAAAAATATTGCCTCATAATAATTGTGATAATTCTGCAATATGTTGGACAACAGTCATATAGGAAATAATTAAATTTATCAATTATATTTTAAAGTAATAGTATAATGTGTTTGTTATGGTACCATGGCCAACTATCAGATTTTAAAATATGGGATTCTGGGATTAATTGTGCAGCTGTATAAAAAGTTTTTTCTTAAATACCAATATTATCTTTTTTTTAATACTGATACTTTTTTTTTTTATATATTTTACTAATCTGTTTTTTTTTTTGATTTGGATTGTCTTAAAATTTGTTATACAATTAAAAATTCATAATTGCTTTATAATAGTATCCAAATAAATGACAGAATAAATAAAAAAAAACAGAATTAGTAAATACATATAATTTTTTTAAAAATATATTATTGCACACTACGATATTTAATTCTAAACAAATTTCCATTAAAATGATATTATTTAATGCCATTGGGTTGACTGTAAAAGTTATAACAACATCACTTGAAACCACTTCCATTCTCATGGAACAAACCAATTTTTTGATGTTTTCTCCAGTTATTAACACAATCTACTATTAAATAAAAAAATGTGCAAGGTATGGTAATGGCTTCTAAAAGTTTATTGAATAAACAATGTAAGTATAAAAATGTAAAATTTCTTCAATTAAGCAATTCTTCTATAAATTCATAACTCTTGATTGATCATTTTCTTTGCATGTTTTCCACCTGAATATAAGTCAAATAACTAAACAAGAGAATGTTGTGATCAAGTGAAAACCCTCAATTATTATTAGTGGTAATTTGCTAAGTATTCTTTTGAACAATTTATTTTAACATTTCAATTTTAAAGATAATTTGTATCATTTTTATTTTGAAACAGAGACATTGTTTCATATATCCTTTTTATTTTGATGTGGTTTGATTGGAAGATTGACACAGTTGTAAAAATAAAATATGTAAATTTAAGCTTTCTGAAAAAAAGGAGAAGAGAAAAATCAAACATATTTAACCTTAATTACTTCTGGAGTGTTGGAGACACACTTCAGTTTTTTAAATTTTAAATGTGTTTTTCATCCTCTGCTGAAAATTTTGTGAAGCTTTTTGTTTTTACAACTTTAAGATTCATGTATATTTATTTTCTAATATTTTAAATACAAAAAAAGTCAATAGATGGCTTTGAAAGCTGAGAGGTGGTCCAAAAAATGACTGCAAGCTCTGCCGATGATAGATACCCATTATACATTTTGTGATCTCAAACTTTGCATGCTCCCTTCGAAAAAATATTATGGTCATCAAGAAAATATTACGGTGGTGTAAAAACTTCATTTTTTTGGAAAGTTTATGATTATATTGGTAAGCAAATTATGTAATAATTATTAAAAATAAAAAGTAAGTGTATTTATATATTCATTTTTTACAGAAATGTTTTATTTTTAAATAAAAAAGAATATTTTCTTCTAAATATTGTTACTATATAGATTATAATCACAGGAAACACTGCTGTCTCCAAAATGAGGTCATTCACCTGATTGGTATTATATTTAGCAATATCATAAAAATTATTTAAAAAATGTAAACTTTTAAAGCATAATTTTATAGATTTAGTAGTTATTAAAAAAATTTGTTTAGATTTGTAAATCAAATTTGACACAAGAAAGATTTCATTCATTTTATAAATTGAATCGACTCCACCTAAAATTTGAAGATGTGATTAAGTTTTGTTTTGAATAAATATATTTATTAAAATAATTACAAAAATCAAATGTGATTTTTTAAAATTTATTTAATTTCTAAACAAAAGTGTCTATCAAATGAGATCAAATTTATTATATTCTGATAAATAATAAAGGTTTAATAACAAAATGAAAGTTGAAAGCTTAAATCTAGTGAGAACAAAGAAAGCTGTCAGAAAAATAATGAAAATTGGTATGGTTAATTAACAAATGTTTTGTTACTGAAAATCTGCAGTTTCAAATGTTACCAATATAATATTTTTTGTTGTTGTTAGAGCTGAATATTTACGAATTACAGTATAAAAATACCATAATTAGTTCATTTAAAAAAAAGTAGCATCACTTGTTTGCTTTAGACAAAAGAAGTCAATGTGTTTTTGAAAAACAGTCTGATTAGCGTGGGTTAGATAAGAAGAGATATTGAAAAGAAAATGATGGGAAGTAGGAGGGTATAAATAAAGGAATCAGGCAATTCATGGGACAATTATAAGTGAGTTGATATTTGCCATTGTTACATAGCTAATCACAGTTAGAAAAACTGGACCAAATAAGCTAGGAGCTGCCATGGCCATTTATTGCAGAAGAAACCCAGAATTACCATAAAAATGCAAGATGAAAAAGCAGTCTATCAACATGGAAAACACTAGAATGTTCAGCTAGAAGAATAGCTGCTCCTCCCTTCCTGCTCCATGAAAAAGTTGAAAATAATGGTAAATGATCACCAAGAAAATGTATACCATTCAGCTCTAAAACTAATCCCTTTTTAATGTGAAGATTTTCTAGTTGTAAATTGCTAACAGGGGTAAGAGAACACTAGATAACCTTTGAAATATTTAAAGATATTTATAAAAATGTTGTAAGGAAAGCATTTCAGAAAAAATAAAATGAAAAATGTAGTTATTTAAAATGATTAATTTACAAAATGGTAAAATGTTATGTACTGAATTAATTTCTTATAGAATATATAATTGCCATTATTGTTAATAAAATTAAAAGAGGAAAAGAGTGTAAATTGAAATATATTGACAGAAATACATTTAATGCTGTAAATGATAGTGTTGAAACGCAATAATAAATTCACTATTTTTTTTTTCTCTTTTTAAAGTGATAAAACTTATAACATTGATTTGTAGTTAAGCGTTATAATAAAGAGTATAAGAAATATATGGCAAACTGTTAAAATTCATCTTACTAAATGAAATGTAAAAATTATAATGTAAGAATTTAATACCCTGATTTGTAGAAATGCATTATGTTTATCCAGGAAAGAGTGACTATTTTATGTACATGAATAAATATAAATATAGGAATTAAATATAAGTCTATGACTTACATCTATATAATATGTCTCTATGTACATAAATGTCTTAAATATGTGTCTATATATCCGAGTTAAATATGTGTCTTTATACATGACTTAAATCTGTGTCCATTAAATCTGCCCCCCACACATGAATTAAATATGTGTCTATACATGTGAATGACTTTAATCTGTATCTGTATAATAGATCTCTATGTACACGAATGACTTAAATATGTGTCTATATATCTGAGTTGAATATGTTTCTATATATATATATATGAATTAAATATGCTTTTATATACATAAGTGACTTAAACCTGTGTACACATACAGGGATTAAATGTATTTATATACATGACTTAAATCTCAGGAATTGAATGTGTTATATATATGAATTAAATATGCGTCTATATACATCAGTGACAGTCTGCGTCCACATGCAGGAATTAAATATGTGTTTATATACATGAGTGACTTAAATCTGTGTTCACATACAGGAATTAAATATGTGTCTATATACATAAATTAAATATGTGTCTGTATACATGTGAATATATTCAAATTGAATTATTGGCTTCTCAATGATTAATGAAAAGGGATTAATCCTCATATAATCTGCATACATTATACAGGAATTAAATATGTTATATATATATATATATATATATGAATTAAATATGCTTCTATATACATGAGTGACTTAAATCTGTGTTCACATACAGGAATTAAATATGTGTCTATATACATAAATTAAATCTGTGTCTGTATACATGTGAATATATTCAAATTGAATTATTGGCTTCTCAATGATTAATGAAAAGGGATTAATCCTCATATAATCTGCATACATTATACAGGAATTAAATATGTTATATATATATATATATATATATATGAATTAAATATGTTATATATATATATATATATATATATATGAATTAAATATGCTTCTATATACATGAGTGACTTAAATCTGTGTTCACATACAGGAATTAAATATGTGTCTATATACATAAATTAAATCTGTGTCTGTATACATGTGAATATATTCAAATTGAATTATTGGCTTCTCAATGATTAATGAAAAGGGATTAATCCTCATATAAACTAACCTTACTTAAGAGTATTCTGCAAAGGGGATTAATAAACATGTCTACAAAGTTGGATATATGTGCATATGAAGAGAATCTAGACTCACAAAAGGAGAAATTAAAGGCAGGTATCCATGATGTACACATGGATATATAAATAAATTCCTATTATGTGAATTCTGGCAAAACAAGGTGATGGAATATAAATTATGGACCCTATATGATCATAAATGATGGGACCATGTATCAGAGAAGTCACCAAAGAAATGGACTAACTGATCTATCGAACCTGAACTGCAATGAACTATTAAAGGAGTGTTATCCAAATATTGTTAGTTGAACAAATTATTGTTACACAAAACTAACATAAGTTTTCTGTTTCATTTCACATCATTCATCAGTCAGTGCACTTGTTCACGAGAGTCTCATGTTTCCTGAGCTATGTTTGGTATAACTTGATCTGGGTAAATCAGTTTGTAGTGAGCTGGAATTCTAGTCACACCATTTGGAAAACCAGACAGATAAATATCTAGATGGTTTCAATATTTTTAATGCCTGATGAGCAGGAAATATTGTTGTAGAATGGAATAATATCAGCATTGAATAACACCAATTATTCTTTTCTTCCTACAATATGCTTGTCAGGAAATAAATTAACTACCAGAGGGATTGGAAACATCAGTCCAGTTACAATTTGGATAAAAAAATATTATGGCAAGTAGTATGTATTAAACACGATTTACTAATTATTTGTAATATTAAGAATGGTGAATATGCACATATGTTTTTCTTATCATTTTAAATTAGAATTGACATAAATTTAATAGATAATTTCAAAATCTCAAACTTCACTCTATTGTTAACAAACTGCATATGTTGATATTTAGACTTTTTTGTTAATAATAATAGACATTGTTAGTATTTGTGATGAATTTCTGAAGTTGAGATGATAGAATAAAATGTATTTAAAGGATGGCAAGGTAATAGTCAAGTATGATTGACAATAATAAGATGTTATCATTTCATCTTAATACTTTATGATACAGTTATTCTATTTGTTTTTAGTCAGAGAATTTACTATCCACACATATATCCAACATATTTAATTGAAAGAACCAATTTTGTAGGTGTCATTTATTTTGATGGCTATTTCAAAAAGTTAGGACGTTTTATTTAATTATTACATCATCTGTTGTTTGATATATCATATGACATTTGAACACCAAAGAAATGATATGGATACAGTTCTATCCATCTGATAAAGCAGAATTTTTTGTACCTTTAATTAGATTAAGATCAGTACAAAAACCATTAGTTTTTGAGGACATATTTTTACCATTGTGCTAAACCATATTCAGGCTAGCAATGCTTTTTATCATTTGATTAGTTTCTTGAAAATCATGATATATAAGATCGTTCAAGTGACTGGATTGAGTGCAACAATTCCAGTTAAGTTATTAAACTGAGTTTTTATTTTATTCAATTCAAAACTATTTAGTTTTTTAGGCTGACATTGTATCAATGAGCTAAAAGTTTGAGGTCTTTTAATTATTATTTATTTTTTAAGATAATAAAATTTATTTTATTATTAAGCAATGTATTAACAAAATTGCAATATATAAGGTTTAAAATATAATTATTAATGCTAGATATGTATATATTGTGTTTTGCATGTTGAAATGTATAATAGAATCGTATGATCACATAATATTTAATTATTGAAATGTAATTTGTTTGTATGTCCTCATCTCTTTAACTGATTATTCAATCATCTTATATTTAACCCTTCAACTTAAAATTTAAATATATGGTTGTTCTTTGTAAATAATACGGAACAGCAATAGGTTTTATTTGTAAATTTTCACATTATAGTCATTTCTTTTTTGAGGAACAAAAGTATCATAATTATAGTGTAGTAGTTATAAAATATTGTATTAATGTTTACATAATTTATGTATAAAAATTATAAGTATTTTTGTCTTTCATAATTATTTAATTTAAATAGATCGAAAACAAGACTGTAATATTCTTAAAAAAAAAACAACTAAAAAACTATTATATTAATGAATTACTGATAAAGACATTGAATTAGTATTATTCTAGAAGAGAGGTCTTAAACTGATGTCTTTGGAGTTTCATACAGCTCTTTTATTTTAATAAAAAGCAGTTATGAACACCACAGAACCGATCGTCTTCACAAAATATTTCAACAAAATACTTTCTAATGCAGTACGTTATATGCTTTTCCGATAATAATTTCTCAATCAATAATTTAATAATTTAATTGAGAAATTATTATCGGAAAAGCATATAACGTACTGCATTATGTTAACAATTTCATAATACATATATTTATAATTTAATGTATTCATGCAAATGTACCTACATATATATGCCAAAATAGATATCACAGTTGTGGTCGCTGCACGACTATTCAACATAGTAATAAGAATTAGCAATATTGCGTAGTTGTTTTTTTTAAATTTTTATTATGATTAATAGCTATTTGATACAAACATTTATTTGACTTTTCGAATAGCAAACTATATATTTTTTTTCAATACACATTTATTATATTTACTTGAAGAAATCTTCGGATTAAAATGAAAATTGGCAAAAAAAAAAAAAAAAAATACAAATTTACTATCTAATTATATTTGCAATAAACAAAACGAATTTTATGCAAACATGAGATTTTTATCGAATTTTACAATTGTAAAATTAGTGTTTGTAAATCCTGAAATATTTACAAAATTACTCAAAGTTTCAACTACTTTAAACTTCTCCTGAGAACAGGATAAATCCAATTAAAACTGCAATTTATTTTATTTTTATGGAATAGCTCTTTGTTTCATAAAGATTCCGACTCCGTTTCTAGAAAGTAACATTCGTGCCATCTATGGAAAAAAGGTACAACTAAATTTTAATTCAATAATTCCTATAAAACTTAGGGCGAACTACACTAATGTAATATTATCTGAAAGTGATAATTTTAAAGTGAAATGATAAAAATGGTATTTGTAATTTATTTTTAATCAGTTTTTAATATTTTTATGCTTTTGTTGTTTCAGTAACTTAGTTCAGGAAAAAAAAAAAATCAAATCTAATACGAAAGAATTCGCAATGTCATTTTAAATCAACTAATTCTTAATAAATGCATTTACTGTCGATTTACAAATGAAAAAAAAAAAAAAATTATAATAAGATAAAAATAGAGCAATACGAAATGTAAAAAATAAGAAAGAAAATAACTCATTAGTAAAAAAACAAACTTAAAATTATTTATATGCATTTATTTAATAAATAAAGATCTTAGAGCAGTTATTATATATATATAATTATTTTGATTTAAAAAATGGATCAAGACAGGGTTAGTGATTAATATTTAAATGATTTAAATAATGAATAAACATAGGAAAATGATATCATTTTAAACAATGGTGGGTAAAATTAAAAGAAAAAATGGAGAAAAAAACAATAACATGATCAGTGGAACAAAAATAGTTCTAATACTTATTATGTAAGTAACTGCTAACACGTTACAAATCACTATAGACTGCAGACTGTTTTTAAGATGGTTTCTACAACCAGGTTTTTCTAATGTTAAGTATTCTTTCTTTAAAAAACTTTAAAATTTTATTTTCTAAAATAATATTGAAAAAAATAAAATATTTTTAACTGTCAAAGTTATAAGCTCACTATCTAATATTGTATAAGTCTAATACCAACAAAAGCAGGGCTGCTGCATGGATATGAGGTGATTTTGTGCAAGATAAATTTTAGTACCCCTGATCTCTGAACAGAGTTGACCCAAGTACATTGCATTGGTACACAGCCTCCCATTTACCAAGGCCCTGGTTCTACATGATTTATGTCTTTTGCAGAAAGCAAAAAATAAATCCTTTATCACATGCTAAATGAAATTACTTGTCTTTTTGCCAAAGCTTTTAATTTATAAGTCCTACAATGAATATCATATGCAAAGTAATATAATTGTAGAATAGTAATGCAAATTTTTCAGTTATATTTTAATGTGAAATTAGTTTTTCATTAACATTTTTATATATTGAAAGAGAATTCACACACACATAAAAATAATAAAATTATAATATTATTAACAGATTCACAATAAAACATTGAAGAAAATATATTTTTTGCATTATATGTATTAAAGCAGTACATATCTGTACACAGATAAACTTGCTTCATGTTTAATTAAATTAATCTATCTCCTATCATATATGTATATATAATGTATTTATTAACATCTGCACACATTAGTAATAGGTGCATATGTGCATGCACAGTATTGCATCATTTTCTAAAGTTAAAGGCTGAATGTTTAAATCATGCAATTTAACTTTAAGGAAAAGTATATTTTATAAAACTTAGAATCAGTTAAGACAAAAATGTTAAAATATTTTATACAATGGGAGAGAGGTAGGTAGCCATTAAAGAAGAAAGCATAAGTGTCATAGTTTCTCTATTTATACATACCATTAGCTGTAATAGTTACAGTTGAACACATATAGATGCTTTAAGTTGTTAAATGAAAGCAAGAAACAAACTTGGCTATGCATAAGGAATGAGGAAGCGAAGACTAAGATGGAACAGCAATTAATAAAATTGATTTGGAACCTATTAAGAAAACTCATGAGATATGATCCTAGTGGTAACATAACATATATAAACATACAAAGGGGCATTGTTTAATATTCTCTGATATTTTTTATTAATAAAGAATTCTGATGCTTATTTAGTCTAAAAATTACTCTAAATCTTTTGTAATAAATATAGCTTTACTTCTCACTATATGTAAAATCTATAATTGTTAATTAGAGAAGATATAAATTAGTATTAAAGTTTATTGGCTAAACGTTTTTGAGGATCCATGCCTCATATTCATAGCCTAGAATACGAGGCATGGATCCTCAAAAACATTTACCCGATAAAATTTAATACATTTTATGAAGGCTATGAATACGAGGCATGGATCCTCAAAAACGTTTAGCCGATAAACTTTAATACTAATTTATATCTTCTCTAAATCTTTTGATAATTATTATTAAATAAAATATATAGTCTAGAAGACATATTCATCTTCTTGCTTAAGAAGAAGAAGAAGAACCAGCTATGTTAACAGTACCTACCATGATGAGTGAGTAGTCGAGCATCGGCTTCTCCAAGGTCATCAGTGGAGTTGGCATCCTGAGCAGTACCAGTAAAACATAGAAGATCTATCTACATTCTACCATCTTAATGCAAACCCGAAGATCATAAATCCACCTACACATCTACAGAAGTCCCAAAGTCATCATTTATTGCCAACAAAAAATGTTTTTATTTTATCCCCAGGTTTTAACTGTAACTTTATTTTTATTTAACATATATTATTAACAAGTCTTAACCTTGTAAATTATATAACATATTTATAAATGTTAAATCTGCTGGCTTAAGTATTTAAATAAATTAAAAATCTATTTTTTAAATTTTTTTTTTCATGTATTATCTTGAATGATGGTGGGCAAAATTTCAATTCATTAAATGTGTTTACACTTCTCTGTTCTCAAAATCCCAAGAGATGGAGTGCACAGAGAAGATGCCAAGTTTTAAACTTTTAATTTTAAAAGTAATAATAAGCCATATATAAATTGTTTTTCTTAAAGGTTTTTTTCTTACACCTCCAATCATGTCATGGAAAGTTGTATTTAAGTCTTAGAATTAGCTATTGGGTACAGAACAAATGAAGGGTACCAAGGGTATTTCTATTCAATTAAATTCTAAATTATTTGTTGTTTATTGTATTGCTCTCTATATATGAAACCTAACCTAAGTGTTAGAAAATAATTTTATTAAAATACTCACAATAAAATAATGTATTGATTCATTTAAATTGTTACTTCACGTACCACTAAATTAATAATGCACTTTTGATAAAAAATGATTCTCTGTAATAAACTACTGCAAATGTGATAACAACTATAATTCAATATTTTACTATGTAAGAAGTAACATAAATGATGATCTCGCTCTCTCTCTCTCTATATATATATATATATTGCATGGCTGCAGAAAGGAGTTTGCTATTAACAGAAAGGAGACCCTTTGATTCCTCTTGGAGGCCTTAAAGGAACCGAGCAGGGCAAATTCCTAATGTCCACTTCATACGTTCTTGTTGTTGCAGCTGTTATTACTATGTGATTATTCATATAGTATATGAACATGGATGGGCTACTCACCAACACGCATTAGCCAGCGTGGTGAGTTTATTGGCTTTTTACCTCTGAGTTTAAGATCAAGAAGCACCATGGTCTTTCTTCTCAGTGCCTGATAAGGCAGAATGAATGTTTGTGTAAATGATAAATATTTTTCCAATACATATATACAATTATGACAGACAAAAATAAAGCATGGCCCTTATTCCCAGGAGGCTGTAAAGTCACCAACCAAGGCAGCGGTTGGTGGCCGAAGGCAGAGGGTGCTAAGAATCCCCTGATTGCGGACCCAGGCTGCCATTTGATTACGACTTTTTATTTAGGTACTTACAACTGCAGATCACTTTCAAGTGAACGAAGATTGCAAGAATTAGAAGAAAAACTGTCTTATATTAAATGGGACATTATTGGACTTTGTGAAGTTAGAAGAAAAGGAGAAGAAACAATTGATTTAAAAAGTGGACATATACTCTATTATAAAGGCACACATATTGGAAATACAAGTGGAGTAGGATTCATTATAAATAAAAAGTGGAAGAACAATATTGTGGAGATTGATGGTGTATCGGACAGAGTGGCAAGATTAGTTATACAACTTAATAGCAGATACCAAATGCAGATAATTCAGGTTTATGCCCCAACTAGTTCTCATAGTGATGAAGTAGTAGAAGATTTTTATATGGATATACAAAAGGCTTTTGATCAGAGTAAACAACATTTTAAAATTGTTATGGGAGACTTTAATGCTAGAATTGGTAGACAAATGAAAGATGAAATTGCTGTAGGTAATTTTGGTTATGGTAATAGAAATGAGAGAGGACATAGACTTGTGAAGTTTGCAGAAAAAGAAAAACTTTATATTATGAATTCATTTTTTGAGAAAAAAGAAAATGGACATGGAAGCATCCAAATGGAGGTACAGCAGAATTGGATTATATTTTGACTAACAGAAAATACATATTTCAAGATTGTAATGTTCTTAATAAATTTAACACAGGAAGTGATCATCAATTAGTAAGGTGTAAGTTATGTGTTAATGTAAAACTAGAGAGACAAAAATTATTAAGAAAAACAATATTTACAGTTGATATTCCTAATCTTCAGAAACATTCTAATGAATTTAAATTAGAACTTACAAATAGGTTTCAAGTATTAGGAGATTTTGAACATGATTCAGATTTGAATGAAATTAATATGAAAATAACTGATACACTTTTAAAAATTGCAACAAACATAGCTGGTAGAAAAAAGCAGCAATTGACTAATAAAATTTTTACTGAGACTAGAGAATTTATGAAGAAAAAAAATAATATGAAGATATACAAAAATGATGTATTAAAAAGAATTGAATATCTCGAATTTTGTAAAATGGTACAGAAAAGAGTTGAAAATGATATAAGAAAGTATAACTGTGAAATAGCAAGAAAAGCTGTAGAAGAAAATAAAAGTCTCAAAAATGTTAAACAACATTTTGGTATTGGTAGGAAATTTATATCTGCAATAAGAAAAAAAGATGGAATTATTACTAAAAAGAGAGATGACATCATGAAATTGGTAGAAGATTTTTATCAAGAATTATATAGTAATAAAGAACAAGTACCTCCTATATCTATTACATCTTCCAAATTGCCCAGAATTTTAAATGAAGAAGTGAGACATGCAATTAAGTGTATGAAGAAAGGAAAGGCTCCAGGAAATGATGGAATTATAATTGATATATTAAAAGAAGCAGGTGAAGAAATAGAAACAATTTTAGCAAAGTTATATACCAAATGTCTAAATGATAAAGATGTACCGGAAGATTAGAAGAATGCAGTAATAATATTAATATTTAAAAAAGGTGATAAAGAAGATATTAGAAATTATAGACCTATCAGCCTTTTATCAGTTTTATATAAAATTTTTACCAAGATAATTACAACTCGTCTACAGAGAACTTTGGATTTCCACCAATCAAGAAAACAAGCTGGATTTAAAAGTGGTTTTAGTACAATAGATCATATCCAGGTATTGAGAGAAGTCATAGAAAGGACAAACGAATATGAGTTGTCTTTATGTTTTGGATTTGTAGATTATGAAAAGGCATTCGATTCTATACACATTTCTTCAGTGATTAAAGCATTGGATCATCAAGGTATAGATCCAGGATATTGTCATATTTTAAAGAATATTTATAAAAATGCAACAGCAACAATTAGATTACATAATGATACTGGAAAAATCAACGTTGAGAAAGGTGTAAGACAAGGTGACTCCATATCTCCAAAACTCTTTACAGCAGTGCTGCAAGAAGTATTTTGTGGATTAAAATGGGAAACTAAAGGAGTGAAAGTAAATGGAGAGTATTTAAGTCATTTAGATTTCACAGATGATGTAGTTGTTTTTGCAAATAATGCTTCAGAGCTGCAGGAAATGTTGCAGGAGTTAGCAGATGAAAGTAGAAAAGTAGGACTAAAGGTAAATGTTAAAAAGACTAAAGTAATGTTTAATCGATTTGCTCAAAATATGAAAATAAAGATTGATTATGAAGAATTAGAAGAAGTTAACAGTTACAAATACCTTGGTCAGATTATTAATACAGATGGAAACAAAATGGAGGAAATTAATCATAGAATTAAACTCGGTTGGAGTGCTTTTGGTAGAAATAACTTGATACTAAAAGGAAATACGCCTATGTGTTTGAAAAGGATGGTTTTTAACAATTGTGTTTTACCAGTTCTTACTTATGGATCTGAGACTTGGACACTTAATAGAAGAGCAATACAGAGACTTCAGACCACTCAAAGGAGTATGGAAAGATGTATGTTGGGAGTAACAAGAAGAGATTGAAAACACAATGTATGGGTAAGACAACAAACAGGTGTTACTGACCTTATTGAAAAAATTAAAAGATTGAAATGGAGTTGGGCTGGACATATTTCTAGAAGAGATGATAATAGATGGACAATTGAAATTTTAAACTGGATTTCAAGAGATTGTAAAAGACCCAGAAAGATACCACATGTGAGATGGATGGATGAAATAAGAAAATGTGCAGGGGTGTTGTGGAGAAGAGAAGCTAAAGATTGGAGAAGATGGATTAAACTTGGAGAGACCTTCATCCTGCAGTGGATTGATAATGGTTGATGATGATGATGATGATATATTACAATGCTCATCGATGTCATATAATATTTATATAAAGTAAAATCACAATCCACATATAAGCTATATAATAAGTAATGGATTGCACTATCAGCTTAGTTCAGGAGTAAATAACTTTCCCCAGACCTAGATATTATTTGATTATTATATTTCAGATTTACAATTATTAAAAATAGTTATTATGAATGGGTTCTTTTTATAAAAATGAATTATACATGGTTAACCAAGGATGCTCTCAGTTTAGATATATAAAATAAGTTTCTTAATTTTATTCATGAAGGCAGAAGGCTTAATAATATGTTATTTTTCTATATATATTAGAGTTCTTACTTCCAGATACATGTGGCAATGGTCATTTATTATTATTCCAATTTATGCATTCTACCAGTGGTTCTTGTGTCATCTGGACAAACTGCATGAGGGCAGCTGTGTGCTGAATTCCTAATTCATCTATTAGTGCCAGTCTAGATCCTGCAGATGCTGGAGACTCCTAGTGACCCCAAATCCTAGATTTAGAACATCTACGCTCTCTCCATTGGTATGCACTCTCAGGTAGATGCAGACCCACATTTGTGACCAGGGACATTGTCTTTAGTGGTAAATCACACCATCTGATTGCTAAATCAATCATCCTCATCTTGCATGCCTTTGACCCCACTCTCATAGGTAATACCACAATTCCCAATTACTGTTTATCTTTAACCTTCACCTACACTCAATCCATATACAAGTGGCACCATGTAATAAATATGTTGTTAACTGTATGTTCAAACCTAGAATGGGCTGATAGCTTATAAGATTCCAATTACACAATATAGAGCAACATCATTATTGTAAGCCACCACTACTTTCTATAATGCTATGTAAAGCCAGTAAATCATTCCAATCTAATATTTGTAAGCTACTCTCTCTATATTATTTTAATTTTATAATAAAACTTATATTATTTTTATTCATTAATTGTACATGTTTGTTGTGAATCAGAACTATTAATTAAATATTGTAGATATCATTAAGAAAGGCATTTACTAGCATAACTAGCACATTCATGGGTTTGTATTTTATAAATATATACTAGCTCTGTAATATTAGAAGTGATTAAACCCCCAAATCACTTTAACAATAGTAGTATAAATAACTTTATGTAAGGCTTAAGAAGTGCTAGCATAATGTAATGTCAAAAGTTATGAAAAACCCTGAAAGAAAGAGTCTGTGTTCGAACCCTGAGCTACATTGTGCTGTGTGAAGATGGGAAGCTATGTGATGGCAGGGATGTTAATTAGGTGGTTGAGGCTAGTAAGCCCTGGTAGGGGTTTAAACTAGGGGGCATGAGGGTGTCCCTATGTCTGCTGGTTGAAAATCCCCACCTGGTCTTTTTGTTGACTGATTATACAATCTTGACTGTTACAGTATTTTGTTATCTCAAATATTGATTTAGTAAATCACAAAATAATATTTATAATAAATAAGTAATTATTTATACATTATAAGTATGAATTTGTGCAATTTTAATACATCTGTATTTGCAAGTAAGATAATTTAATTTTTTAAATATCTAAATATTTTTCTTTTCATGACCCATACCATCCATGAAATAAAATTAATTAATTAAAACAAAATTAATTCTATGTAATTTTGTTTAACAAAAGACAATAGAATGTTAAAAAATTAAATTATTTACATTTTATTTTAAATGTAATATTAGATAAAGCTTCTACCGGCATATGACATTCTTGGTGCCAACATGTTTTTCGGGCCTCGAAAAACTCACTGGCTCTGGTTTCGTTGATTTATTTCAAGAACGTATGGTTTAAGTATCTGAATGGGAAAACCAATGTTTGGGTGAATTCTCTGCTGAATGAAATTGCTTCCTCCCTTTATAATTCATTATTAGAAGATCAGTAGGTCTGCCAGAGCATTGCATTTAGTCTTTCTGGTACACACCCGAGCTAATCCTATTTGTTAACTTAGAAACTTTTCTTATAAGTCTTCTCTAAATAAAATTTTTAAAATTTGTTTAAACTTAATTTGACTGATGTTTGTCTTGGTGCTTTTGTTGCTCAATTGTCTAAACAATTTTAAGATTCCTTGTTTGTCCCTGAGTTTAGTTGGCACAAACCATCATCATCATCATCCATTCTGTTCATAGTAAATAAATTTGTCCAGATATGTAGTGATCTGGTGGCTCCCTTTGGGATCAGAATAGATTGAGTTTCCAGTACATAGGATAGTAATTTTTAGTGCAGCCAATGTAGGGCTTCGAGTTTTCAATCCCATGTGAGATTTTGTTTGGACAGTTGAGAAAGATTTCAGGTGTAAGAGGCAAGATTTAGTAGGTGGGGGTCAGTTTTGTTAATTATTGCAGGTATTGTTGGAGCAAGTTTGGTAGAAAGGGATTTGCCTTTTTATATGAAATAATCTTAAAACAGTAAAAAGCGGAAATTCTAATAAGTCTGTCGGAGTTAATTTTTCGAATTTAAAAGTAGTAAAAATAGTTTGTTGTCTTCTTGCATAAATAAATAGTATTTTATTTGCTTTTAGATTTTTTTTTTAAAAAAAAGTTAGTATAGCAAGTTAGCCTTGTGTAAAAATGAAAGTTAAAGAAGAAGGTGACAGGGTGGCAAGTTTAGAAGAAAGCCGTGTTTTATTCAAAAACTCTCAAATTGTGGCAAAAGAAGAGAGTAAGTCACAGATGATGATGAGGATGTTGATGAAGTTGGTAATAGAAATGAAGAAAATGTGATAAAAATGAAGGAAGATTGCCAACAAATGAAGGAAAAAATTAGGGAGTTCAAAGCAGAAATGATTAGAGAAATGAAGGCAGTGATGGGTGAAATAATGGGAGAAGTAGAGATGAATCAGGAGGCTATAAAAATGAGTTGAGTAAAAAGAGTTGGGAAGTAAAAAAAGTAGATGTTATAAAAGATATAGAAATTAAGGTAGCACAGGATAGTGTTAGGACAGAGAAAGTGGAAATAAAGTCAGAAATAAGCCCAGATGGAGCACAAATAGAAGTGTGGTTGAAAATCTAAAAAATGTAGATATAGAAATAGAAGAAAGTTATAAGATAAAGACAGAAAATAAGGTAAAAGAGTCTCCATGTGAAACTAAAAATAAATTGTTTTTAATAACTATTTGTTTTGAATATGAATTCAAAAAGAAGAAAAGTGTTAAAAAAAGATTAAGAAATATGATTTTAAAGTTGAAATAGAATCCATCTATAGAACAATCTTATTTATAATGTTCGAAAAATGGGTAGAAGATAAAATTTTTCCACTTACTAGCATTGATATGATCAAAAATAAAGTAGGAAAGGAGGAAGAATTGGGAAGTTCCATTAAAAAAAAGATCCAGGTATATGTGCTAGAAAGCAAAACAGAATGTGAAAGGGACAGGAGAAAATTTTATAGGCTAAGAAAAGACAAGTGGGCAAAAGTAGATCATTTCAGTAAGTTAGTAGAAAGAGTAAAAGAACTGCCGGATCTAAGGGGTTCAGCTTTTAGTAATCAGACAGATTGTTTTGAAAAAAAAAAGAGATTTTGTTAATGATTTATGAGAATGGATAAATGTATGAAATGAAATATTGTTTTGGTTTTCAGCTGAATTTCTAGGGGGAGTTTTAAAATGTTTATAGTTTTAAAAAAAAGTTACAGGAATGTTTTTTTTTGATCATGTATTGAGGCAATTGAACCAGATTGATATCCAATTCAAGGGTTTTACTGCCAAAATTAAACTTTTAATTTCGTTAAGTTTCTAAAATTAAAAAAGGTTTTAATTATTTAAAAAGAGTACGTGTATTAAAACACCTACTCGTTTATATTTAAATAGATCGTTTTAATGTTTGTAAAATTGTTTTTAAAATAGTTTTCTGATACTACTTGTTTTTACCTTTTTTTAAATCAATTTGATTAATAACAGGCTGGCTAGCTAATTACATCCCTGTTGCTTTTATTTTAATCATTTTAAGTTCATTCTAAAAGCAGAGGTTTAATTTTATGTTGTTTTTGTTCAAAATAATCTCTGGTTAGAATTTTTAAATTAGATTTAGCAGGAGATTAAGATTTGCCCTGCCTTTAGGCATAGAAATAGACAACAGGAAATGTTTTGTGGGAAATGTTGTCGAGTATAAATGACCCCGCAAAATTTGGCACATTAGTTTTTTTTGCTTTAATCTTTGACCAACAAGGTGTTTCAAAGTGAGAGATTCAGTATTCTGTGTACATTTGGATTATCACCTGTTGAGAGTTAAACCATTTTGGGTAGCAGTTCAGAAATTTAATTCCTGCTAAAAGCTTGCAATTATTAACAGACTTCATTGCTGTACAAAATGTCAAAATCTACCGCTCTGAGTTTTGCCATCATCAGGATGTCTTGCTAACTTAAACAAAAGATGGACCCAAACCTGCCAACTCTCCTTCAATCCTGCCATGAACATCTAAAATAGACACTGCCTCTACCTTGCAACTGTAAAAGGACCTGAAAATGGACTAAAATAAACATGCACACTCTACGTGAACTGTGCTTTACCGTAAGGTAAAATTTTCTTTTATTCTTTCCAGGGTAAAATTCTTTTAATTAAATCTCCACTCAATCTAATTACAAATCTGTATTCATAAGCAATATTTAACATCATATGTAATATTTGTTGTGTTTTTTTCTTATATTTTGGTGTGTCTTGGAATCTTGGTTTTAAGATTCCAAGTTTGCTTTCAATTTTTGTTTATTGGAGAGTGACGAGTGAGTTTTATATTTTTATTCCTAACTTTTTATAAATGCTTTAGCAGTCTTATATATTTTTAAATGCTCACCTGCAATTATTTTATCATTCAATCATTGACTTTTTTGTTAATACTATGTTTGCACTTTTGCAAATCGCAAAAATATTTTAGCTAGCGACACATCATATTTATTGTTCTAGTTTCTGCATTTAGATATTTCATTTATTCTTTTCTCATGTCTCTGAAATCAGAAACTGGAATTGTTGTCTTTGTAATTTTATAAATTGCCAGCAGGAAGATAATATTTATCCTTTTGTAAATTACCGATGGAAGAGCATTTCTTTTTGCTAAAGTATTTAATGCCTTAAGTTAATGTTTTTTACTCATAAACACTCTCTGATAAACTAACTTATAAAAATCTAGGAATGTTTACATTTAGCTTTCTAAATTTATTTTTGTATTTATATGTGCCTTTAAATTTATCAGAGCATGTACTCAGAACTTGGTTCATAAATTTATTTCTTAATTATAATTATTTGTAATTCAATTTCTTTAAATGCTGGGGCAGATATAACTGCTTTTCTAATTATTTGATTGTCTCCTATTGAGACCTTTAATTATTATTATTTTTAGAGTAGTTTTCATCAATCATTTGGTTGGGGATTTGCCAGTTTTAAGTGTTTGTTTTCCTTTAATTTTGAATCATATTTTTCGGTTGTTCTTGAGGTAGATCAATCATCTTTATTTTAAATGTAATATTAGATGCAGCTTCTATTGACATATGACATTCATGATCCTGACACATTTTTCGGGCCTCAAAAAACTTGCCAGCACTGGTTTCATTGATTTATTTCAAGAACATATCGTTAAGTATCTCAATGGGAAGACCAATGTTTGGGTGAATCCTCTGCTGAATGAAATTGCTTCTTCCCTTTATAATTCATTAGTAGAAGATCAGTAGGTCTGCCAGAGCATTGTGTTTAGTCTTTCTGGTACATGCCTGAGCTAATCCTATTTGTTAACTTAGAAACTTTTCTTATAAGTCTTCTCTTAATAAAATTTTTAAAATTTGTTTAAACTTAATTTGGCTGACATTTGTCTTGGTGCTTTTGTTGCTCAATTGTCTAAGCAATTTTAAGATTTCTTGTTTCTCCCTGAGTTTAATCAGTGCAAACCATCATCATCATCCATTCTGATCACAGTAAATAAATTTTTCCAGATACGCAGTGATCTTGTGGCACCCTCTGCGATCAGAATAGATTGAGTGTCCAGTACAATATTTTCTCCATACCACCCTAACTGTAAAAAAGGTCAATAAAAAGATTAAAGGGTAGTTTTAGAGAGTTACAAGAGTTGGACAGATTAAAACAGAAACTGCCATGAAAATAAAACTGAAGGCAAGGAGGGCAAGTCTAGCAGCTGCTCTATAGTGTTCACCATGGTGGAGATGAATTTACATGGATGAAACATCAACTTCCAATGCTTCACATTCCTAATAGAGACAAAACAGCTAACTTCTTTGAAGTCTATTTAATCATAGACTAAATAAATGGAGAGGATTGAATGTCAACAGTTACCTGAATTATACCTTTCCCAATGATGACTATAAGCCAGTCTCATCAAGGCTAGCTCACAAGAGAATCTTCAGATTGCTGAAGAAATAGTTTATACATATACTGATTTATCTGTATGCAGAGAAGCACAAATAAATAAATATATATATATATATGAAGCACATCTGGTGGGTAGTAATTTTTTAGTGAAAATGATATTTAAAATCTAGAATTTAAAATTAACTACTTCCGGTTTGTCGGCGACGATTGCGCTCGTTAATGTTCGTTTGTTGAAGTTCGTTTTTCTGTTTGAAATTACAGAAAAACTATAAGGACTACGCATGCACCTATACCATAATTCTCTTCGTCGTTTTTTCCTCTTTTCATAGGTAGTCGCCATTTTTCTGTAAGTTAAAAAATAAAATTTTTATTAATTTTTTTGCGAATAAGGTCAATTTTTTTAAAATTTTTTTTCACAATTTGTTAGATTAACGGAAACAAAAGTACCAAAATAAATGAACGGGACATGATGGCCCTGATACGGATTATTCCAGCGTGATGAATTTGTCCCATCTAAGCCCTTTGACTCCGAGGATAGTGTTAGTTGTAGTGATCTTGAAGAATATTTTTCGTCATCAGAAGAAGAAACTCCTTTACCACCAAAAAGAAAAAACTACGAGTGCTTTTCTGGATGATATCAATACACCAGGCCCATCAACAATGTTCCCAACGATATCAATCGGCCAGGCCCTTCATCTAGTAACAGTAATCTGTGTCCGAACGTAACCTGCAAACCTGGAATGCAGAGAATTTTACTAAAACTCCAGGTTTGAAGTTTTCTATAGTAGGTAAGTATTCAATTTAGATTTTTTTAAATGTCATTTGATAAAAAACTTTTATCAACTATTATCGGAGAAACTAATAAATATGCCACTCAAGAAAAATGACTGACTGATTTTTACTCTGTGATAGGTAGCACATATGAAAGGTAATGTTTTTATTATTGTTTTTTTTTGTTGGTTTGTTTTAGCTACCAGCACAATGGATGAATGGTTGACACCTGATTCAAGACTATTTACAATTTATTCCTCTCTAGCAAATTGATTGTATATAATGCAGTAATTTTTTTTATTCTGTTTTTACTAATTTTTGTTTTACTAACATGGTTTTCATTGTTTTTGTTTTACTAATTTAGTTTTTATTTGTTGTTTTATTAACTTGTTTTTTTACTAACTTCATTTTATACTTTATAGGCATATGACTGCCTGATTGCCTTCCTTATTAGAATTTTGTTTCAGCTTCATTACTGATTACTTTTTCCAATTGGTAAACAAGATCTGGCATGATGAAATATTTTGCATATTTATATTAGCATATATGAACAGGTATGCTTCTCTGGAAGACGTATCTTGGAAGAGGTAGAATATAAACATTTTTTTATATAAATATCTGCCATAGAACCTTTTTAGTAATCATTGTCTGCCTCTTGAAATGAGAAATTTGTAAATTGTTTTCTGTATTGGCAATGATTATTCAGTATGATGATGATGATGTTATAAACAAGGTTGGTTTATCCAAAGTCTAAAATCAAAATAGTGCATCTTGTTTAACAGGCTTTTGAGTTTTCCCATAACCATTAGCAGAACTTTCATGATTCATACATATACACCACTTTTATAATATACATATACCTGTACTATGATGATGATGATGACATTTCATTTTTTATTGTATTTATAATGGTAAGTAATAATTTTCCACTTCCTTCATTATTTTTATATTCTGTTAGAATTTTAATTTTTTTATTTTTTATCTTTTATTAGGGAGAACTCTTTTCTTCCAGGCGCCTTGACAATTTGCAACAGTTGGGGTAGAAGATAAAAATGAAGAACTCTTATAGGAACATTTTCGGACATTGAAAGCTATGGATTATCTCAGGTAGACTTATTATATATCTTTAGAAAGATTTTTTGGAGGAATACAAAGAAATTATCACTGAAGATGTAATTTGCATTTTAGTTAATGTTAATTTCCAAATTATGAACAAACAATAAAATAATAATTATTTCGGTTGTGAAAATTTCTTTTTTTCCTTATTTTTTATATAGTTATCACTATTTATTTTATGCTTATTGTTTTCCTTAGTTTTTCTAGTTTCTAGCAATGTAATTGTTTTTGCTCTAACATAATTCAAACTGAAGTTATTGTGAAAATTGTGTATCAGGCCAGTATTTTAAAAAGTTCAATATGGCGGCTTGAAGCTGAAGTAGTTAAACAAGTAAATAATTTTACTTGAATTACAAATCTAAAAGTAAATAATAGATTCATTTCCAAAACATTTCTAAATTGGATAACAAAGAAACTTTCTG
This sequence comes from Epiperipatus broadwayi, assembly GCA_028023455.1. NCBI lineage: Eukaryota > Metazoa > Onychophora > Udeonychophora > Euonychophora > Peripatidae > Epiperipatus > Epiperipatus broadwayi. Next base: position 6,433,014 of record JAQFVV010000067.1, on the reverse strand, counting down.
GAGTATTTTTTAAAGATGTTTATAATTATTTGATAGTAACTAATCAAACATATGATATTACTTTTTTTTAAAAAAAGAAAGGAAAACATTTATGAAGGGCCATCAAAGAATTTAATAACTGATTCATATATATATATATAACACATACGTATGAATTTTATGTATTATTTCAATATGGAATCAATTATAAAATATTTGAATAATTTTACTATTTTGGTAAATTAAAATATATAATGTAAACATCACTATGCACATACATTTCTATGTGTATACACATATATGTTAAATTGGTTATTAGTTACATATTATAAAACATAAATTTTATTTTATTACTATATGACAATTGCTGGTATATAGGTGTTTTATGTAAACATATGTGACCATATATGTAAATCACAATGTGATAGCATATTTTTTGTATATTTAATAAAAATCAGAAGACTTAATTTTTATATGTTTAGCCATATTCTGTGGACCTTAATTTCATTTTTTATAGTTAATAAACTGATATTTTATTGTTAAAATTATTCTAGTGACACACTCAATCCAAAAATATAAATTATTTTGTTGCATCATATTTTATTCACAAAACAATTATAGCACTTTTGTTCTCTGAGCTAGATTCAAGCATAAGTTTATTATATAAAAGAGGTATATATTAGTTTATGGGCATCCAGTTGATGATGAAAATCCTGGATTGGTTCAAAATGAATATTTCTTAAGTCCAAACACTACATTTTATGTAGTTTTAGTCTATATTAAACATTAGGTTTATAGTTGGCTAGTACATCAATGATAATAAATGACCAGAACATTGCTGATGATCAGCATGTTTTAATATCACAGCATTATTGTTTTTATGGTTATATATTACAATGGATTAGCATTTAAGCTTGTGCATCCAAATTAATGTTTAGATAATTGCCCTAAGCTGGCAAGGGGTAAGTAGGTAGCCTAGTCTATACTAGACCCATTTCAAATCATCATAAGATTAATTGTTGATTTTTTTTGATTGTTAATCATTCATGATGATAAATGAGTATTGCTTATACTTATTTATAATTCTGGAGAATTTATAGTTAATTATGCTTATACTTAAGCTAGTTAGCTGTGATGATCTCTCAGAGTGATCTCATGTTCATTACTTTATGTATAACATTACTTATATATCAAATATTGTGTTAAATTTTATTATACATTAATATCCAGTGGAAGATGGTTTATATCACTCCAGGTAACTCCTAACCTCCATATCATTACAAATGACTACCCAATTGAAGACCAATGATGATCATGTACTGGTGGCCATCACTCCAGGTAATCTCCAATCTCTGTTCCATTACAAATGGCTATCCAACTTTAGGCCAATGATGGTCACATATGTATGGTCATCAAGACAAAATTGCCACTCAACTTGATCTCAAATAAGTACATCTGAAAAAAAACTATGCATTTTATGCAAAATTCACTTTAAAAATTACTGTGAAATATGTGAAAAGATTATTGATGATTGTAAATTATAAAATAGTAGTTTTCATTTATATTTAAAGAGTTTATGTTTAGAATGAAATAGAAAATCTGTGATTTTGGAGATTGGATTGGGTGTTTGATTGTGGGAGTGTGTTTAGCTATACTTTTAGTTTTGATGATAGATGGAGAATTATGTCATTGACTTGAGAATACAATGTCTTCATGCAACTCCATTGTTATCTATCTCAGCTATCACTCCAACTCATTTTCTAATTTCCTTATGTTTATCATGGTACAGTTAACATAGTTCTGTCATGATCTTAGCATCTAAGTTGCAAGAAAAGGAACAAGGCAGAATTCTATATTTTGTAATCCCTAAGACTCAAAGAAGCAGGAGATAGTTTTACATTTTCAATTTCCTAAGACTCAAAGGAGTAGGGCTTTGCAAAGATTTTTCATTATCTTTATCATGCATTGTGGTAGCATATAATGTCTAAATTGATGTAGCCCTCTGGAAATTCATGGTGCATTTTGTACTTATAGTCCAGTGTCTGAATTCTTTATCTATCTCAGAATTGTGCATTACTTTTTATTCTGTTGATTGTCAGATGCCTGTCATATTGCTAAAAAAATTGATGAGAACATAGTTTGAGATATGAACTTTGTTTTAATTATACATGCATATTATGTAAAATATTGTTTGATAAGTGTTTCATTTTTATTCCCCCCCCATCATTGGGTAATGACATACAACAAGATAGTAGTATGTGTGCATATATAAAGTTGAAAGGAAAAGTAGTAGTATGTGTGCATATATAAAGTTGAAAGGAAAAGTAGAAATAGACACTCAAATTTTTTTGTAGATATTTTTTACATGTCACTGGAATAACACTAAGAATTAAATAATTTTGCATTTAAAATAAAATTTTATTATAAATTAAACATTTAAAAAGGCCTAATTAATATTTTATTAATTTTGATTTTAAAATTAAAACAAGCATATTTTATCTTAAAATAGATTAACTGATAATTATAAACTTCCACTATCTGTTTTAGAAATCTTTCTATAAAGTAAAGCTTGTAGATCATATTTTGATAAAATTACAAAGTTGTTTTTAAAAGGATTAAAGTCAATTCAAAAGAATGAAAAGAGAGAAATTGATGAAGATAGGAAAAATTTTTTTTAGAATGTATACCCTAATTATGAAAAGAATTGATAAAAAATTAAAGGTTAGTTCTAGAGAGTTCTGAGGGTTAGACAGATTATGAGAGAAATTACCATAAAAATGTAAGTGAAGGCAAGAAGGGCAAGTCTAACAATTGAATTCACATGGAAGAAAAGGATCAACATCAAGTGTTTCATAGCCCTAATGTGAATAAAACAGCTAACTTGCCCAAAGTCTTTCCAATCCTAGACTAAATGGAGCTGATTGAATGTCAACAGTTACTGAATTATAACTTTTCCAATGATGACTATAAGCTAGTCTTACCAAAAACAGCTTACCAAGAGAATTCTTCAGCTTGCTGAAGAATTAGTTTATATGTATGCTGATTTATCTATATGCAGAGAAATACAAATAAACATATATACATGGAGTACAGCTGGTGAATAGTGTTATATATATATAAAGAATGATATTTTAAAAAATTTCTTTAGTGAAAATGACATTTAAAATCTAGAATTTAAAAATAAAACAAAAAAAAATAATTCTACTTGAATTAAAAACCTAAAAGTAAAGAATTGTTTCATTTCCAAAAATATTTCTAAATTGGAAAACAAAGAAACTTGCTGAAGATTTTTTTTTTAAAGATGTTTATAATTAATCAATAGTAACTGATCAGAAATGTGATATATTTTTTTTTAAAAAAAAGGAAAATAAAAACTTTTATGAAGGGCCATCAAAGAATTTAATAACTTATTCATATTATGTTTACTTATATATACACATATTTGTAAATTTTATGAAATTAATTGTGAAAATATATTTTAATAATTTTATTATTTTGATAAATTAAAATATATGATATAAGTGTCACTGTACACATACATTTCCATGCACACACATATATGTTATATTGGTTATTAATTATGTATTATAAAATTAAATTTCATTTTATTATTATATGACAATTCAAATGTTCATTTTAGTATTATATCATATATATGTGTGCTGAAATATTAATGTTTTATGTAAACCTATGGGAACATATATGAAAATCATAATGCGATAGCATATTTTTTTTGTATATTAAATCATAATCAGAAGAATTCATTTATATATCAATGTGGACCTCAATTTCCTTTTGTTTTATTGTTAGTAAATTAATATTTTATTGTTAAAATTATTCCTGTGACTTACTCAATCCAAAAATATAAATTATTATATATTGCATCATCTCTTATTCACAATAGCAGTTATAGAGCTTGTGTTCCTTGAGTTAGATTCATGCATAGCCGTATATTATATAAAAGAGTTGTATATTAGTGTATGGGCATTCAGTTGATGATGCAGAAGAATGGATATCCTTTAAAGTTCATGCACTACATTTTATTTAGTTTTAGTTTTTATTAAACATTAAGTTTTAGTACATCAATGATACTAAATGGCTAGAACATTGATGATGATCAGCATGTTTTAATGTTCCAGCATTATTGTTTTTATAGTTATATATTTTAGCACTTAAATTTGCGCATCCAAATTAATGTTAAATAATTGCCCCAAGCTGGCAAGGGCTAAATACTTAGCCTACTCTAAAGGAGACCCATTTCAAATCCAGTCATAAGGTTGACTGTAGATTTATTTTGATTGTTGATCATTCATAATGATGAGTGAGTATTGCTTATACTTATTTATAATGCTGGTGAATTTATAGTTAATTATGCTTATACTTAAAATAGTTAGTTGTGCTGATCTCTCAGAGTGATCTCATGTTCATTTACTTTATGTATAACATTACTTATGTTGCCATCTGGTGGAAGATGGTTTACATCCCTTCAGGTAATCCCCAACCTCCATACTACTACAGTCTTATATATATATTTCAGTGAAAAAAAAATGATAATGAACAAATTAGCTATTTGAATTATTATATGCTGTGGATTTCATATACTAGTAATTATTTACTTATTTATTTTGAAATGGCATAATGTTTCTTTTATAAAATTAGAAGTATAATAAAAGTTTATAGATGTAAAGATGATTAATTATTATTATCATCTACTTAATATATTCTAAGCTAGTGGAGTTTTATCAAATAATATTCTATTTGTTCAAAAGACAATAATAAAATTTAAATTGTTTAAAACCAATAAAAAAGAGCATACTATAAACTTAACTTTAATAAACAATATTTGTTATTATAATCAAAGCATAATAACTAATTTAGATGTTCAGACAAGAATAAAAAGCCAAGGGCTTTTTGTATGTATTTATTACTTTTAAAAAAAAATAAAAATACAAGATTAATTCCAATTATAATAGGACTTAAATAAATATAAGTTATTTCAAATGTAATTTATACTCAGTAATAATAAATTAATTTAGTTAAAGTATTAATAATTATTATTAAAATAATAAATTAAGTAGATGATGAGAATAATTATTTATATGGCATTCCATACATTTTTATAACACATTTAATTTTATAACTGAGTCATTCATTCCTTTATCTCTAAATAAATAAATAATGATAAGAATATGAAATCCATGGCATATAATAATTATTCGATTCCAGAGATTTCCATGATAAGAGATAATTAACATATTTTCTTTTCTTTTAATATTTACATAATTATTAACAGTTTTTTTTATCCCCAGCCACCCATTTATTTATTTACATTGCAGACAATACCTAACATTTTTTAAACTCTCACAATAATATCATTTTTTTAATGGAAAAAAAAAACATTACACAGTTGTAAATTGAGACCAGAAATATGGATTCTTTCCCAACATTATGATTTTCTATAAAGAGCATTAAATTTCTTATAATCCTCTCAACAAAAATGAAAATACACAAGAACAAATATATAATTAAACGGGTAAATAATCAATAGTAAGTATTTTGAAATTTGGATTTAAAACCGCTATTAAACTTGGCAGAGATTATGTTTAGGTAGTTATATATGGGAAAATTGTTGTTGATCATAGAGGTGAAACAAACCTAGACAAAAAAAAGGCTAAAAATAATGTCTTTTACAATATGGTTTAGATTGCTATGCATGGAAAATAATTCATTAAAGCAGTACAAATAAATGCAAAATCTATAATTTTAATGAGGATAGTGAGTGATAAGAAGAAGCATTTTATTTTTTTAAAAAATAAACATGTGGGATAATAGATCTCTTCAAGATCTAAATAGTGGACAGCATTTAGAATAATGAAATTAGAAATTATTCCAAATGTTGTCCACTATTTAGATCTTGAAGAGATCTATTATCCCACATGCTCATTTAAGCCTAAAAATTATCAAGATTTTAGATTGATATTGTTACACTTTTTTTTAGAATGAAAAAAGAAAGTGATATAATTTTTTTTAAAAAAAAATCAGATCATAAAGTGAAAGAAATCAATATGATATTGGATTTACCATAAATGTGAATCTGATGTCTTTTATTCTTGTAATTCCATGATGCATCAATGAAAGACTTATGTTATTAAAACAAAGTTTATGTAATGATATTTGTATTCATTTTATCTGAGTTTGTACACATTATTAGATTAAAAGAGAGAGAGAGAGAGAACTATTATTTTTAATTACTTAATATTATATTATTGATACCACTAAAAAAATTTTTTTTCATAAATATTTTAATGCAAATTATTGAAAAAACTATTGATACTATAAATTTAAAAAATCTCAAATTATTGAATTTTTGCACAGTTCAAGATTTGACTATCATAAACACTTTGCTATAAAAATCACCATAAAATAAACTGAATACAACAACATTCAGAACAATAACATCTAACCAATTATGTCATAGTTAGAATGCAAAAAACAGTCATATTATCTAAGAACCTACAATTGCAGATTGTTAGATAGATCAGCAGTAGTGATACAAGAATAAAATGATAGTTGCAGTAAAGCAGATCCCTTCAAATTATATTCATAAAAAATTCATAAAAAGTTGATATTCTTGCACATGCGTAAAATTTAAATAGACATTAAACAAAATTTTTAATTTGTACTTTCAAAGTGGTCAAGTTAGGTTGTTTTTACACGTTAGTTAATATATTTTTGGATTCACTAAAAAGAAGAATCATGAATGATTTTCTGACAATGATTCTACTATTAATAATTTTATTTAAAAAGTTATAAATATGTTATTTTCTATTTGGCAAAATAACAAAATAATTTGAAGTTTTATAAGAAATATAGAGATTTAAAAACAAAAGTCTAACAACTTATAAGAAGGCTTAAAAATGATTGATGAATTTGCATATATAAATATATGCTTTTTTTGGTGAATTAGACTTAAAAAAACAATCTCATAATCCTATTACATCCATTTTTATATGATAGAGATAACATTTCAAATAAATAAAGAGATTATTTTATATTTTTTGAATACAAAAATTGAGATGATGGTTTTTAATCATATCCATTCTATCTACTTATTTAGATTTGGAAAAAATATCTAAATTAATAAAGTTAAAATAACTATTTGTAGTCTTAAAATTGAAAGGGACACAGATTCTGATATGATATTTGGAGAGACTTTTGAATGTCATGTGTTAGTTTTTGGAATATATGAAAATCATAAAATTTTCTTATTTTAATAATACTTCTATTATTCCAATTATTAAAAATGACAGGGAAAGGAAAATATATTATAATTATTATGAAATATCAATGTTAGCCTTTATATAAAAGGTACTTTCAAGGACCTTATTGATACATCGTTTCTAGTGATAGATGAACAATAATCAATGATCCATTGTAGTTTACGGAATGAAGAAGTAATACAGAAATAGTTTTTGTTTCCATGAAAATGGAAATAAATGATTCAATAGTTTAGTAGCAATATCCAAATTTGATTGATTGCCACCTGTTTATTTTATTATATAAATATACTTATTTGCATTGCATAATGATATAAAGTAAACCTTATTATCATTAATAAAATAATTAGAGTTTAATAAGAATGTATTCTAATTTTAATTTTGTTTATAGGCAGCTTCATGAAGCAGATATCATGATGTGAACAATTTTCATAGTGAAACTTTTTATTTGAAATGATTAAAAGCAAAATAAAAACGTTAACTTATTGGCTCCTAGATTTACAAAACGCTTTTTATCAGACCAAATAACATTTTAAAATCTGTCTGAAAGATTTTAATGCAAAAATTGACAAGAGATTGAAGGAAGACAGAGCTGTGAGTTAATTTGGCTATGGTGATAGAAATAAGTAAGACTACAATCTTGTGAATATTTCATGAAAAAAATCCTATATATATATATATATATATTTAGAAAAATGCTAAACAGAAATGGACATGGGAGCAATCAAATAATAATACCGCAGAATTGGATTTTATTTTGATTAATTGAAGATATATGTCTTTCAAAATGTAATATTAATAATAGATTCAACAGAGAATGCAATAATTGATTAATGAGATCTAAGACAATGTGTTAATGCAAAATTAAAGAGAGAGAAAGTATTGAGAAAGATAGCATCAATAGTAAATATTCTTAAGTATTAATTAGTAATGGTTACAAAAGATGACAAAAGAGTAGAACAAATAAAAGAATTTGCTACAAAATATATCTAACTATAAAAATCATATCACTGAATTTAAAATTGAATTTGAAAATCATTATAAAATAGTAACTGACTGAAATCCATAAAAAGATAACTTATACTCTATAAAAACTGCAAAAAAAAACATAAATGGGACAGGCAAAAGGACAACAATTTATCAAAAAAATTTCTCCTGAAGCAAGACAATGTATGAAATAAATTATGGAATATAAGCTTTTTAAAAATAATCATTAAAAAAATTGAATATCTAGAGTTATGTAAAATTTGTAAAATTGTGAATTGGCAAGAAAAGCAAAGAAAAAAAAATCTTAAAAGTATAATCATCTTGGTATTGGAAGAAAAATAGCTTCTGCAATAAAAAAATATTATATAACTATTTCTAAAAAGTGTGATGAAGTCATGAAATATGTGGAAAAGTTTTATAAAGAAATATAAGCAATAAAGAACAAGAAACAAAACAACTTCTATAGTTATTACATCTTCTGAATTGATTATCATTTGAAATGAAGAAGTGAGATGTATTATTAAATCCATGATGAAGGAAAAAGTTTCAGAAAATAATGGTGTTATTATTGAAATTTTAAATGAAGAAATAGACAAATTGTTGGCAAAGTTATATACCAAATATCTAAATGATAAATATGTACAAGATGCTTGAAAGAATGGAGTTGGAATGTTGATATTTAAAAAAGTGATACAGAGGATAGTAGAAATTACAAACTTTTCAGCCTTCTATTAGTTATTTGCAAATTTTTACCAAAATAATTAAAACTCATTTGTATTGAACTTTGGTTTTAATCAAAAAAAAAAAGCAGGCTGGATTTATATCTAGTTTCATCACAATTAATTTCATCCAAATATTGAGAGACATCATAGAAATAGCCAATGAATGTGAATTGTCATTATGCTTTAAATTTGTAGATTTTAAAAAGGCATTTGTTTCAGTAAGAATTTCTATGGTGATTAAAGCAATGAATCATCAAGATATACATCCAGAATATTGCTATATTCTGAAGGCAACAATTAAATTACATAATGATATTAATATATAGGGTATATGAGCACAGACTTTCACATAACCAACAATCTCCACACTATCTCATAACACTGATACATTTGAACACATATATGTTGAAAAGATAAATAATCACCAATATATGTATTTCATGCTAAACCAGCAATCATCAGTTGGTCCAGATTACCATCTCTACACATATATGCTATAAGTGCTCAGATATATATTAAGACAGGCTTCAACCTACTCAACACTCCAACTCTTCAGCCACCCATCCAATTGAAAATCTGATGATGGAATGCTCAAAAGCTGCCCTGAGGCTGAGATTCTTGTCATACCCATGTTATTAAGAAAATTAACTTGGAAAGTGTGGATGATTCCATATCTCTAAAAAAATTACTGTAGTTTTACAAGAATTATTTTGTGAATTAAAAGTGTTAAAAGAGTAAAAGTAAATGGAGATTATTTAATTCATCCAAACTTTCAATTGACCTGATGGTTTTTTCCAAATAATATTTCAGAACTTCAGGAAATGTCACAAGAGTTATCATATGAAAGTGAGAAAGTAAAACTAAAGATAAATTCTAAAATCATTAAAGTAATGCTTAATGGATTTATCTAGAAAAAAATAAAATAAAGTTGATAAAAATGAATTAGATCAGTTGGGAACATAATGAATGGAATTAATCATAGAATAAAACTTGGAATAGAATGCTTTTAGCAGAAATTACTTAAAATAAAATATGTCTATGTTTTGAAAAGATTTTAATAGATGTATTTTACATGATTTACATATAAATTTGACATTTAAACACTTAATAGAAGAGGAATGACTTCAAGTCACTCAATGAAGTCTGGAAAGATCTATGTTAAGAGTAACAAAAAAAGATCAAAAATGAAATATAAAGTTGATAGAATAATGATGTATCACTAACATCATTGAAAGAATTAAGAGAATAAAACAAAGCTGGAGTGGACTGATTGCTAGAAAAAATGACACTTGATCATCAAGTAAAGTTTTAAATTGGATTTAATAAATTATAAAAAAAAAAATTAAAAAAATATCACATAGGAGATGGGATGGGAAGAAATAAGCAGTAGACTGGAGTGATAGGGAAAAAAGAGACTAGAAATAAAAAAAAACTAAAATAAAATTGGAGATCTTTATTCTGTAGTAGATCAATAATGGTGGAAATTGATGATGATGATGATGATGCCTCTCTTGTCTTGCCATTCCAAACCATGCGCTACAGAATGTTGTTAATTAACATTTTAAATACAAACTATTAATTTTTTTTACGACCAATGCCGTAAAAAAAATGACAAGTTCTTCATTTGTCAATTTATAAGATTTTGAACAAACCTAATAAAGATATAATAACTAGCCAACCGAACTTCATTGCTAAAACACAACTTGTACTTAAAATATAATTACAAATTCACGTATAGAATCATGTATGTACTGGTTAATTTGAGTATACATATATATAGGTTTGATACATTTACAAATTATAAAAAGCCTAGCTTACTAATTTTAAAATATTAACCCATAATAATGATTAATTGCCCCTCCCCTCACACACTTGAGAAATTTATAAATCAATAGAAAAAAAAAATTAATAATATGAAAAATATCAATTTAGGTCTAAAGCCTAATCGAATTAAATAATCACACGAACTTATATTCAAATTATTATTAAATCTGAAGTGAAACACATACAGCCCTTAGCCCCTGAGAGGAATATCTGATTGTATTTAATAAATATTTATTTGTATAAATTTTATTTTTGGAAGGTAATCAATATATAATTCACGGCACTTTGAGTATTTTGATCTATATATGAGAATCAGGTAGATTGAGCTTCTATGGATTACCTGTTATAAAATATTAAAACAGTAAATTTACAATTATCTATAGTTAAAATGGTTTTTAAAAGAGAGTAAAAGCTTTTAAATAACCACCTACAGGCAAACGAACTATCAAAGAACAGATATTTTTTACCTGGCTTGCTAATTACTAAGCGATGAAGGTTTGAGCATTTTTTTCATTTTGCTTACCTTCTAACTATGATTAGAAGTTGGTAATGATTTTATGGATTTTCTATTTTGTTTAATTATCTAGATAACAAGTAGCTAGATATGCTTTTAATGATGAATAAAGTGTTGACTAGATGAATTGTCTATATTATGAGGTATAAATAAAATTGTTGGACAAATCGAGTATAAAAATGGATTGTAACATTTAATGAAAATATAAGTAGTATTTTAAATAATTTATTGTATGAATTTTGCTTCAATGTCTTTAACTTTTCTTGACGATGCATTTTTTACAAAATAGTTCTATATATATTATTTTAAAGTATTTTCAGCAATTTGTGTATTTATGCTTTTACATTACTGCTAATTAAAAGTTAAGGATAATATTCAAATATTTAGATTTTTTTTTTTTTACTATTGCCTGCTTTTTTCCAATTGTTGTTGTTGTTGTTGTTATTATTATTATTATTATTATTATTATTATTATTATTATTATTATTATTATTATTATTATTATTATTATTATTATTATTAGAGTAGTAGCATTATTAAGCAACGTAAATTACATTCTACTATGGGTGTTGATAATATTCCAGCTTTCATTTATAAGGGATGTGCAAGGGATGAGCTAAATATATAGCTTCTCTTTTTTTTTTGCATATTTTTAATTATTCTTTGTGAATGGCATTTTCTCTTAAGTCCCTTTAAAATTGCTAAACTTGTATCTATCTTTAAAAAATGATCTAGAATTTCAGTAAGTGATTATATGCTTATTTCAATTTTACAGTATATGTTGCTTGAATATTTGAAAGATGCTTATATAATAAGATTATCTTTGATGTCAACACAGTTTTGGCATTAGAACAACATGATTTTTTACCTAATAGATTCATTGAAACAAATGAGCTAAATATTTTTGATTAAATTTACAATTCAATTAAGGATCAATCTAGGTTGGATATTATTTATTTTGATATTTCCAAAGCTTTTGATAAACTTAATTATAAAACTATTCTTAGAAAGCTTTGTAGATTAGGTTATCTCAAAATATTAATCAATTGGTTTGAGTCTTTCCTTCAAGGCAGGATGTCATTTGTAAAGTTTAACAATAAATTATCATTATCATATTGTTGCTTCACTGGACTCGGGCAATGTTCTTGCACCATTATTATTTAATATATATATATATCTTCAAAAAATATATTAAGTTTTCACACTTTCTATATTATGCAGAGACTGAAAGATTTTTAGGCATATCTATTCTATTAATGATTATTTTTTAGTTCAATGTAACCTACATAATTTCCTGAAATTGTGTGGAAATAATCATAGAAACATAAATTTGGATAAGTACTCCATTGTTACTTACTCTAGAAAATCTGACATCTTAAGGTTTTCCTGCTCTAATGTCATTACAAATGATCATCAAAGAGATCTAGAAATGTGTTTTTTAAGAATTGTTTTTCCATCATGATATTGGTTTTTTAGATGAATAAAGCTCTCAAAGTTATAGGAACTAATATATTCACATGGAAAGGCATTTAATAAATGTACAAAAATCAAACTTTTTATGTCTTTGGTACTTTCCATTTTTGAGTATATTAAATTATATGGAATCCTCATACCAAAACAGATATCATAAAAATTCAATCTGTTTTTGACAATTTTTTTAAATTAAATAATCTAAATAATCATTAGTACATTTAATTAATGCTGAGAAGAAAAATAAGAGATCTTAAATTTCTGCATAAAATTATTTCCCAAAATATGCATCATAATAATTGCACTCACAATATTTTTGAACTTAAAATTTGGGTACTCTTCTTTTAGCTAAAGATGCCGCTCTATGGCATGGTTTTTGCACCAAAATACATAAAAATGCTGTTTCTATGGCCGACACATTCGAACCTGCGTTTTCTATAATACAACTTTTTTGTTGTGCTACAGAATGCAGGCCGCTATGTCGCGTCACAGTACAGCATGTATGTCAAATAGCAGCAAATACATTTTCCGAATTCTCACAATTTATAAAATAATTACGGCTTAATGAGAGAGTTTGTATTTGAATTGTATTGAAATGTTGTTTTCATTGGATTTTTATTTATTTTAAACTATTGAAATGTTCAGATTTTTTAGAGCAATAAATATAAGACTTTTTACAACGTACTGTATTGAACTTTTATTTGGGAAAATGTTAAATATCTATGTTTTTATTGAGTTACAATTAGGTAACGTGTCAAGTAATGTACTGTTAATAACATTCCATGAGACAAAGAAGATTCTACCGTCTGTATATTTTTGAAGTAAAAAAGAGCGGCACAAAAAAAATATCCAGTAAGAAAAGTCCAAATATACAGTTTTTTTTTGTAAATTTCATAAAAAGCAAATATTATAAACATGTTTAATAAGTAAAGAAGACATTTGTATGTGTTTGTTGCTGTTTAAAAAAGTTTGAGTTTCTTTCTTTTGTCTGAGTACGGTTACAATTTTGAATTTTTTTATTTTAGCATTACAAACAACAGAAAACTAACCCTAACCCTAAACTAACTCTAAAACTAACCCTAAACTAACCCTAAAACTAACCCTAAACCTAACCCTAAAACTAACCCTAAATCTAACCATAACAACTTTTACTTTTATTATGATTATTATTTTTTAGTTAAACAACAACAAAAAAAGTCATAACACAAGTAAAAAAATATCCGATAGAAAATTGATAAAAAAAAAAGCCATAACACAAGTAAAAAAATATCCAATAAAAAATTGATAAAAAAAAAGACGTAACACAATTTAAAAAGTATACGATATAAAAAACATGAATCAAATTGTAATTTGTTGATTTTATTTTACATTTATTATTATCATTTAAATTGTATATGTTAATAAAAAATAATATTTAAAAAAGACGATTTTGTTTTGTTTTTATTTTCGCATTACAAAAAATCACAGAAAAATTATTAAAATCAATGGCCCGTGAATGTTCATATTTTATAGTTTTAGCGTGAAAACGACACCATCCAATGGCATCTTTAGCTATAAGACAAGCACCAAAATTTGTAATTCTGATATATTAAAATTCACTATTTCATTTATCCAGAACATATACATATAATAAAGATTTTGTTAATAAAGACATTTTTATTTAGATTTTAAATGGATCAATAAAGCCATTTAAAAAAAATATTATCCTTAGTTTCATTTGGTGTATTACCTTTTTATTTATTGCTCATTTTATTGTCTTTTTTTACTTTGTTTCTATTATGATTATTATTATTATTATTGTTGTTGTTGTTGTTGTTCTTCTTCTTCTTCTTCTTCTTCTTCTTCTTCTTCTTCTTCTTCTTCTTCTTCTTCTTCTTCTTCTTCTTCTTTCTTCTTCTTCTTCTTCTTCTTCTTCTTCTTCTTCTTCTTCTTCTTCTTCTTCTTCTTCTTCTTCTTCTTCTTCTTCTTCTTCTTCTTCTTCTTCTTCTTCTTCTTCTTCTTCTTCTTCTTCTTCTTCTTCTTCTTCTTCTTCTTCTTCTTCTTCTTCTTCTTCTTCTTCTTCTTCTTCTTCTTCTTCTTCTTCTTCTTCTTCTTCTTCTTCTTCTTCTTCTTCTTCTTCTTCTTCTTCTTCTTCTTCTTCTTCTTCTTCTTCTTCTTCTTCTTCTTCTTCTTCTTCTTCTTCTTCTTCTTCTTCTTCTTCTTCTTCTTCTTTTTCTTCTTCTTCTGCTAATATATATATTAATTCACTGTGCTATCTATAATTGACTAAATGCTGTTCATAAGTAGATTATATAAAAATTGAATAATAATAATAATGATGATGATGATGATCATGGTGATTATTATTATTATTATTATTATTATTATTATTATTATTAAAGTGCTTTAAATGATTGACTACTGTCAAGTAAATGCTTGTTAGCTTACTTATAAATTCATTAACATAGCATTTGGGATGGTTCATGATTTTCTAAGAATTTTGTAATAAAGATTTGCTATTTGCATGACTATGATCGCTACCATTTCATATCTGTGCTACCCAACATAAATATTACTAAGAAGAAATTAAGACAGTAAATAAAAAGGTTATATAATATTTCTTACTTGAATAAAAAAAAAAAATTAGTACAAATTTAACTTTATGATAAAGAAAATACTATTATCATGATCTGGGCGACAACTTTAAATATACATTATTAAATTCAACCTTAATAACTTTTGGGTGATGAGCTTTTAAATTGCTATCAATTTATTATATTTCAGTGTTTTTTATAGATATTGACAAAATTTAAATACAGAGGAAATGACAATATCTGCTGTATATTGTTTTGTTTTCTTCTATTGCCAATGCCATAATCATGTATAACATTGTTAGTTCAACATTGTGTTGATAAGTTTGAATGCAATAGAATGCAGTTTAATAAAACAAAAGATATATCTGATAAATATAAAATATTCAAATACCTGTTTTTCTATATGTATATAAATTTTGATATTTTTAAAGTGTGTTTAATAATATAATGAATTATTTAGGACAAATCACAATGATTTCCTGCTCTGGTTTACCACAAATATGATGATCTTTCAGCTGTCTAGATCATTATTCTTAATATCACATTTCATTCAAGCAAAAAAATATTTGATTATTTTATTATAGTGCATATGGCATATGTTATATTATTTTTATTTCAATCTTCTTAATTGATAACCAAAAAAAAAAAGATACCCCTAAGGGAGGAATTATACATTTTTGCCTCATTATAAAATGTAAGATTAGTTATATAACTATTTATATTGAATTGGTAAAGGTAATCATATTCTATGGGTTAGTGCAATAGCTTACCAATGATCACAGCATAAAGTTCTAATTTAGATGGAGGTTAAAATTGTTTTTATGGTTTATTACTGGTTGATAAATGGATATCAAACTACTTTTTAATTAAAAGATAAAACAAATAAAAAAAGAGATTACATTAAGTATCACTAACAGCTAGTCGACTAACTTGAACAATATCTTCTCTTTCACTGTTTTTTTTTTTTTTGTGGTAGTTGGAGAGATCAGTTAAAATTCTTTCATATTTTATTTATTGAACGATTTCTTGAGTTGGACATGGATAATCAGTTACCTTTAAATATCTTAGCTTTTTGAGCGTCATAAATTTTCAGTTCTATTCTGATTTAAACCCCAAGTTATAAACGTAGTAGGTTATCAATGAATTGAGTACACTGTCGAACTTAACATACCCTATCCCATGTCAATTTAGTGGAAACTACTTTTTTTGTTGTTGACAATATTGTTTTTACATTAAAATAATGATTCAAATAATGTTATTAACAATATTATAGTCGCTTATTTATTTATTAATTTTTAAAAAAATAAAATAAAAGTATGAATACTTAAAAAAAAATTACATCAATAATTGTAATATCTTAATTAAAAAGATTCATGAGTTAGTAATCTCTAAAGTAACTTTGGAAAAATGTAATTAAAACATTGAAAGTTATAAATAATTATATGTATAAAACAAACATTTCTATATAATGTTTGTCGGTGCAACTTCAATTGAACGCGGAGGTCTATTTTATCTCAAGAGGAAACTATTTCATCTGGCATCCATATTTCTTATTTCATGATACTGCAATCATGTTTAGCGATCACCGATCAAGCATTTGCTTTTTACCGCCTGTCAACGCTTAGCAGCCGAACAGATTGTTTTGGAATGCCACGGGCAATACCAACGGTACCTAAAACTATCAACTCAATTTTACAAACCAATCATGGACATGAATGTTACACGCCCTGACCTTTGACATTTAACCCAGTTGACATTATTAGAGTCATTAAAGTCATTAGTATTAGATAGTCATGCCTTCAGGATTAAAAGAAAATTCGTTAACAATTTAAAAACAAGTACTAATTTGTCAGGAAAATAAATAAAATAAAGGTAATTTTTCAGTTAATATAGAAGCATTTACTTATGAGTATTCGTACATACGTGCGCATACATGTGTCTATAAATATATTCGTATATATATATAAACGTAAAAAAAGATGTTATCTTCATTTAAGGCTATATATATAGGTGTACGTATAAATGTATATATGCATTAATAGGTATTAAAATAATATTCGTGCAACTGATAAAAGAAAAATTATTTGATGTCAATTTTTTTGTTTTTATCTTCCACTTTCATATAAACACTGATAACAATAATTCATTTCAGATAATATATTCTATAGCTATCTATGCATTAAATGAATATTGGATGATAATCTGTGAAACGGATTTTTAGAACAATTTCTAACTATTATTATTCATTGGTCTGTAGACAACTTTCAAAATATCTACCCAATAATCATGTTTAGTTTTATTATGCTATTCATGCTAATGACTTAATAATGTTCATACACTATAAGATGTTATGATTCAGTCTATTCTTAGTAGTACTAATCAGAATTCTCAAACTAGTTTTTGGATATTGGTTTTCATTAGTGAGAAAAACTGTTTGTGATGATTTGTTTTAGTTTATGTCACCTTTATATTAAAAACTCAAAGTTAATGTACAGCTTTTTATACAACTGAATCGAAGTGTTATATATATATAGCGACACAAACAGTTTAGGTTGATTTTGAAGTCTTCAGTTTAAATAGCATAGCAAAAATAAAAAAAAAGTTTCTGGAAGAATAATTTTAATTCAGTGCTCTTTATGGATGAAGAACAATAACCCAAACAAGACTGAAGTTCTAATTAGTACTAGGATCGGGTAACCATTGAATGATATAAATGTCTTTATAATCAAGTAATAAAAATAATTACTGCTTAGATAATAGTTAGAAAGGTTTTGTTTCATTTTGATTTAGTGTTTGTATTTGTATATAAAATGCATGTGATTTTTTTTTAAAATTTCGTTTCATTAATTAAATATTTATCAGCAATACTGTGATATATATAGTAGATAGTAAATAATATAAGTAAAATACGTATAAAACATAAATGAAGATTGGAATTCCAGTATAAATGCATAAATTTATTGTTTATATATTAATTAAAATATATATATAATTTTTATGAAGGAATCATATCTCCAAGCCATCATTATTAAATTTAATGAAAAGTTCATTCGTATTATAATTTAATCACGTTGTGATTGATAAATGTTGTAAGACATTCATTTAAATGTAATATAGATTGCAGTTGAAGACTTCTGGCCTCCTAAAAATTATATATTTATTGACAATATTTAATTGAAAAGCAGAGGTGACTACTCCTCACTGAGTTATGAAGCACCAAAAACAATGAAAAGGTAGAATGATACCATTTTATCTTTGGGCTCTATTGTTGTATAAGCTTAATTTTTGACTTAGATTTTAAATTATACGTGAACTTTGTCTCTTGCTTTGGTTTATGAACAGTGTTGACATTCTGCAATCGCTATTAATGTATTCAAAGGATGAAGAATAATTATTAAAACTAATATTTCACTTAATGTTTAAAGATTGTTAAAAGACTAATTTTTCATCCTTTGAGTATATTAATGGTGATTTCAGAATATTTAGTCTATACATAAATTAAAAGAATAAATAAAATTCACCATGTAATTTAAAAACCACAACAAAAACTAAGTTTATAGAACAACAGAGCCCCAAAATAGAATGGTATCATTTTATCTTTTCATTGGTTTTTGACACTACATAACTCAGTGGAAGATAGTTAGATCCACTTTGCAATTACAGATATTTAGAAGTTATGATTATTTATTTATTATGACAATGTTCAATTAAATTATTATATATAAAAACAGTTTAACAAAACTGCCAATGAAATCACTGATAATATTTAATTACAACTTTTAACACTATGTTAGAAGAATCAGTCTATTATTTTTTCCAAGGCATTTGTTTTATAATCTGAATGTCACTCATCAGTTGGCATTAAGTTAAGTGCCACTATATTTTAATGTAATGTGCCATCATTTTAATATAAACACCAAATTCAAGATCATTTTGACCATAAAGCATAAAATAATAACAATGCACCCTAACAAACATAAAAATTTAAATATTATAACGAAAGATGCTAAGGCAGAATTAAAATTCACTATACATTAATGCATTAAATATTAATTATTAAATTAATTGCTATATTGCAATTAAAATAAGTTTACTATTAAATTGAAATAAATACATAAATTAACTTTCTTTAACAAAATGTAACAAATCAGCTTATTAAAATAAATTGATTTAGTATTTATACCAATTTAGTTGCATGAACATTTGGATTCTAATACAGTGGATTAATTTGTAATTACTATTTAAGATATTAACATGTAATTTATTTCATTTCTGCCTTAAGTTATTTTATTATAATATTTAAATAATGAAATTTTTTTGAATGGTTATCTTAAGATACGATTGGTCTTGGATTTGGTATTTGTGTAAAAGTAGTTTTGTACTTTACATTGAAATATAGTAGTAGTTAGTTTATTGCCAAATGATGAGTAAAAAATAAAAAGAAGCAATCAAATATTTTTTTGCTTATGATCTCATAAGACAATTAAGTGCCAGAAATGACAGAACTGCACATTATCCACAAATTTTAAGTTTCAGAGTCTGAAATCTTTCCAGACTGTAAATAAATTCAATGGGTGCATATCCAGCATTTCTTGAAAATGTCGTTATTTTAAGAAAGTGGCTTATAACTCCAGACATTTGATTTATATATTGACTTTTAACTTTCCCTATTCTATTGCTTCTTTTCAAGTTCTTATCTTTTTAATGTAGACATGACTGTCTTTTTCCTGTTTGACCATTTTGTTTATGGTAATCCTTTAACTTTTTTACTCTTTCTCTGATTCTATCACCATCTCTGACTTGCAGGAATTTAATTTGCTTAGCCAGGTCCCTATTTGATGCTGTACAGATTTTCATTATTCACAGATTGTATTGCCTCCTGCACTTGATTTATTTTATTATCCATTACATTTTTTAAATGTTTTATTTTCAAATCTTGTTTTTCTTTGTTTATTTAACTTCATTCAAAACTTCTCTAATTTGTTGATATGATCTGCTATTTTATTAGTCATATTTTTGTAGTTTTGATCCATTTTCTGTAGCATATCTATTTTTATTTCTTTCAAAATTTCTTCTGTTATTTTTTACTTTCTGTTTCTTTTTGTTGATTCTTTTTATTATCTTCTTCTCTTTGTTGGTCTCTTTTTTTATTCTTTTCTCCTCTTTGTTTATTATCATCTTCTCATTGTTGGTCTTCTTTTTTATTCTATTCTTCTTTTTGTTTATTATCATCTCCTCTTTGTTGGTCTCTCCATTATTTCTTCTTCTCTTTGTTGGTCTCTCTTCTTATTCTCTTCTTGTATTTGTTTATAATTTCTCTTTGCTGGCCTCTCTTTTTATTATCATGTTCTCTTTGCTGGTCTTTCTTTTTATTATCTTCTTTAAACATTTCTATTAATTGGAATAACATGGAAGCATCCTCTATTCTCTGAGTTTCTCACATTAGTTGCTGATTATTTTCTTTCAGATCATATTCTTTTTCCATCTTTTTCATTTTTCCTCTTGTCAGCATAGATGTTTCTATTATAGACTTTTACTCTTCAAGAAAAAACTGTATTTCTTACCCAGAAAATAGATATATTAACTTTTATAAATCTCACAAAATAAGCTTAACATCACCTCTCTTCAATGCAAGCATATTTCACATTACCTAATACTATTACAATATTATTATTGCCCCTAATCTGCTTTTCTTCAAATCTTATTGTCTCAATACCTGGCTTTATTTCATTAAATTATTCTCCTGCTTCATTCTCCAATTCTATCCTGTTTGTGTGTGTGTGATCAATTTCTATTTCCCTTGTATGCCCCCTGCCCACATTATTCTCCAGTTCTATCCTGTTCATGTGTGTGTGGCTGATTTCTATTTCCCTTGTATTTTTGTTATACGTACACATGCATGTACAAAAAAATTTATTTCAATAACAATTTATCAAAACCTTTTTTTAGAGATATGATGAAAATCTGGCCACAAAAAAATGCATAGTGACCTGCAATACTGAGAAAGATATAGAATCAGTCACTGGATTATAAGTATAGAATGCAGCATAAACATCCAAATATCTATCTAAATTTAGACACCATAAGATATTATAACCTAAAATAATTCCAAATTTTTTTTGCAAAGCCCTGCTCCTATGATTCTTAGAGTCTGGAAAATACAGAATTATGCCTTTCTCCTTTTTGTGGAGATTTAAAGACTGTACATCATGAAAGAATTATGTCAATTGAACCATGATAAGTCATAAAGATCTAAAAATCTGAAAGTGGCTTGGAGAAATGCCTAAGAAAGAGCAACAATAAAACTCTCATCCATCATCAATACTGAAAGTATATCTAAACAAATTCCAACAATCAAAAAATCAATCCAATCTCCAAAATAATGCTTTAATTTTTTGTTCAACTTTAAATGTAAACTCCTTAAATAAACATTACATATCTACTTTATAACTTATAACCAAATTATAAAAAACTTCTTCTATGCTCTTGTCACATATCAGTAATAGGTTTTAAATTAATTCAGCATCAAAATAGATAATTTTTGTATTTTCTGATGCATTTTTGAGATTCAAGTTATATTGTCTCTGACCACTAAAACCTGATCATCATCAGGTTCACAGTTGAGTCACCAATTGTAAAAGTATAAAAAACAATAGTTAATAAGAGATAATCTAAGGTTACAATGTTCCACAATTGGATAGCCATTTGTAACTATGGAAATAGTGGTCTCACAAGTTGGGTGACAATTGTAACTTTACACCACATTAAGCCTGAATTATGAGATGGGAAATCATCATTAGCTCCAAATAAACAAAATGTAAAATTAAATATAAAAAGAAGGAGCCTGAGAGATCAAAATAGTGGTAACTCTAAGTTCACCAGTATTACACAAAATTAATAATCATTCATCATCATGAATGATGAACAATAAAAAATAATCAACAGTCAATCTTGTGACTGGATTTGAAAGTGGTCCACTATAAACTTGGATAATTATTTAACTACTGTTAAATCTAGGGCAGGAATACAAAAAAATAATTATCTTGATGCACATACTTAGGTGCTACTCCACCATACTACAACAATAAGTTAAATAATGCTGAGAAAATTAAAACATCCTGACCATCATCGATTCTTTAGTCACATAAGACCATTAATGTACTGGCCAACTATAAACTAAATTTTTAAAGAAATAATAAATAATATGAGATGTAGTGCATGGACTTTAAGAAATATCCCTTTTGTGTCAACAAGAATCATCATCATCTGGATGCCCATAACACTAAACCCTACTCCATGTAACTCATGCACAAATCTAGCTCATGAATCAAGAACTCTGTAAACTATTACTGTGAACAAGAGATAAATAAATAAGTAAAACAGCTTATTATAACTTACTTTAAATAATTTCTAGGTTTATTCTACTCTAAGTAAATAATTTTATTGAGATCATTTAAAAAAATCCTAGAATACTAAAGTCACACATACTACAATTTATAAAACACAAATTAGACTGAATAAAGAAATTAAGACAAAATATTTTTTAAAGCAATTAATTAATAATTGACTGATTAACAACAACAAAAAAATGACATGATAGTATAAAATTTTAATCATTAATTTCATCAAAAAAAATATTTTCTTAAAATTATATAATGAATCAGTTGATTTCTATTCATAAATTAACTTTTAATTAATTAAGTTATTTCTTTAAAATAACTAAGAGTTGGAAAAACAACATTTTCAAAATCGAAGACAGCAATGTTTGATTTAACTTTTTGTTGTTCTTTTTTTGGGGGTGGGGGGTGAGGGGGTAAATGAAATGAAAACAACTCCCCCCTCCCCACAAAAAATTACAACGAATTAAATTTTCTAAAAACTATTTAATTTTGAGGAGAAAATTGGATTTAAAAAAAAAAGTGTTTTGACAATTTAAAAATGTTAACCGAATGAAAATATTTAAAATCATCAATTCTTACAAAAACAAAAAAAAAAAGTCTGTTTTTTTATTATGCATGAAAATTTAGTGTGCTCACAAAAAATATCTTCTGTAGATTCCTTCCCAATTATAATTTTTAGTTTTTCCAGTTATTTTCTTTTTAATGACTTCTACACATGAACATGATTAGTCATATTTTAATATTGAACTATTTCCTTGAGTATTAAATATTTTTAACTAAATTTAACTTCCTTTAAATATTGTAAATACATTAAACTAAAACACCATTATCACAAACCTTCAGGAAAACATGAACATGATTATTATTATTTTTTTTTATGATGTGCAGTAATTGATTTTCAGGTTAACAATAGCAAAATTTTGTCCATTTTTTTATAATAAATTTACCAGGTGGAACTAACATAGCCAAAGACTCATCTCTTGATTTTAGACAAGGTCCCAGAGTATTTTAGAGATAACTTTTTTTCTAACATTTTTATTCCAGTGAAGGCATGTTATATGGAGGAAGATGATGCCTATCTTTTAGATGAATTTATCACATGGCTTTTATTGTAGAAACTATTTTTATGACTTAACTCATAGGATGCTAAAAACTTGTTTAAATCTTTTCTTATACTATGCACTATCTTGGTAAATATTTCTGCTTCTTTCTTTTTTATCAGCTGGATTAAGACTTGACTACTCTCTCTTCAACTACTATAAGGAATATTTTTGGGTCTTCTGATTTATTAACAACCCCATTTTTTTTAGAAGAATTTTGCCTACAAGCTAATCACAATCTGCCTCTGATTTGATAACTTTATAGCAGCCAATTACATAAATTTATTTCAATATCATTGTTCGGCCATTTCCCTCCTTAATGATAGACATTCAAAAACATGCCAGAAAGCTAAATTAATATCATAAAATTCTTGACATTACTTTCTAATTACATTTTTTTTTTTTGCAAAAGTAAAAACAAGACAATCAGTTAATTATATTGATTTGATTTATTTTTACATTGAAGAGAGATAAAGAAAAAGAAAAAAAAGTCTAATTAAAAATAACATTTATCAAAAGTATAAAAATCATTTTTTTTTTTTAAAAAAAAAATTAAATGTAAAACTTTTCTATCTCTTAAAAAGTTAAAACTAATATTTATTACATAATTTACAAAAAAGAGAAAAATATATTTTCTCTTAGTACATATTCCATGATCACCATCTTTTATACTAGCACATAATTGTTATTAAACAAGGCAAAACTCTCCATAAAGTAGTGCCACTCTGTGCCAACCAGAGTAATCAATGGATGCCTGAAGGCTTGTGCATAAAATACCTATCTACTGCCTACTCATCCAATATCCCCAAACTAGTTTCTGGCTGTGGCCTTCATCAGTGAGGAGCCTTGGATCTGAGAGCACTGCACTTAGATATTAAGATCTATTGCAACCCTCCAGCAGCCACATTTTATCTCTGCTTAACTACAAAACTATGAGAATAAAATTTGAAAACACAATAATATTTTCAATCTAAGTTCAATAGCTTATATAGTCATATGGCTCTGAACTCAGTTCAGAACCATACATTTTGGTGTCTTTGGCTCTTTAACAACCATAACCACCACTATCCTATTAGGCAAGATTGGTGTTTAACCATTAAACATCTCATGATCTTTTATACTAGCACATAATTGTTATTAAACAAGGCAAAACTCTCCATACAGTAGTGCCACCCTGTGCCACCAGAGTAATCAATGGATGCCAGAAGGCTTATGCATAAAATCTCTATCTAGTGCCTACTCATCCAATATCCACAGACTACTTTCTGGCTTGTGGCTTGTAGTTAAGCAGAAATAAAAGGTGGCGGCTGGAGGGTTGCATTAGATCTTAAGATCTAGGTGCAGTGCTCTCACATCCAATGCTCCTCACTGATGAAGGCCAGAAGCCAGAAACTAGTCTGGGGATATTGGATGAGTAGGCACTAGATAGGGATTTTATGCACAAACCTTCTGGCATCCATTGATTACTCTGGTTGGCACAGGGTGGTGCTACTTTATGGAGAGTTTTGCCTTGTTTAATAACAATTATGTGCTAGTATAAGAGATGATAATCATGTGATGTTTAGTGGTTTAACACCAATCCTGCCTAATAAGATAGTCTGGCTATGGTTGTTAAAGAGCCAAAGACACCAAAATGTATGGGTGCTGAACTGAGTTCAGACCCATATGACTATATAAGCTAGTGAGCTTAGATTGAAAATATTATTGTGTTTTTTAATTTTATTCTCATAGTTTTGTAATTAAGCAGAGATAAAAGGTGGCTGCTGGAGGGTTGCATTAGATCTTAAGATCTAGATGTAATGCTCTCAGATCCAAGGCTCCTCACTGATGAAGGCCACAAACCAGAAACTAGTCT
The DNA here is from genome assembly GCA_028023455.1 of Epiperipatus broadwayi. Classification (NCBI taxonomy): domain Eukaryota; kingdom Metazoa; phylum Onychophora; class Udeonychophora; order Euonychophora; family Peripatidae; genus Epiperipatus; species Epiperipatus broadwayi. The sequence continues at coordinate 6,407,313 of JAQFVV010000067.1, read as the reverse complement.
GTGGATATTGGATGAGTAGGCACTAGATAGGAATTTTATGCACAATCCTTCTGGCATCCATTGATTACTCTGGTTGGCACTGGGTGGCACTACTGTATGGAGAGTTTTGTCTTGTTTAGTACATAGTCACAGATTAAATTAAAACTAGTAATTAAGTATAACTACTGAAGAGAAAAAGAGAATAAAAAAAACTTGTTTACATTTTTTTACAGTTTTCTCTTCCTTCTACAATCATTTATAACTTATTAAAATATTTCCATATTAAAATTATATTATTATTTAATAAATTTAATGTTTGTGAATTTTCATCTTATCACTTTTGGACTAAAAAATTTACTTAAAAGAAGATCCATTATTGTTATAGAAAAAAATAAGCATGGGGAAATTAAATATTCTTTTCCCCATTAATTAAATAATTCTTTACTTAAACCTGAGAAACATGCTGCCAACTTATCTAATTATTTTTAATGCAGCTATATGGCCAAGTGGTTACAGTAAAAAAAAAAAAAAACTTGGAAATGATGAGAGTCACTGTGGCAGACTGAAATATGCAATGTGTTCTAGAATAGAAAGGAATAAGTCCTCTTTATATATTTGCCTCCACATGATTTCAGTCAAGTATGAATCCAATGTTAACATGCTGTTCCTCTGTTTTTTTATTTTATTTTTCAATTTGACTGAACTCTGTAGTGTTTCAATATTTTGTGTGTACATACCAATTAAGGGGTCAATGATGTTATGTGTGTGATTAACTGCAACAGGTTCCCAATCTGCACCTCACAATTCCATTGCTTTGTAGGCTTTCCAGCAATCTGTGCAAATTGTATACCCATTCTCTACATTTTTTTTTGATGACTTGCATGAGAGTGATCACAGTTCTGTCTTTAATTTTAATTATATAACATTTCTCCAACTCCCTATAAATTCTGCCAAATATTCATTATTCTGAAAGTTTTTTTGCCAATCTGGTTTTTTACATTTTGTGAACAGGTTTTTTTCAATCTGAACCTCTGATTTTCCATTTCTCTGTACATAACAATCTCCACTTACATACTTCATGTAGGTACTTGTTCCAATCAACTACAGTTTTGGTAGCCATTTCCAGGTGATCATCACACCATTTGAAGGACAACAGTTGCCATGGCCAGCTATATATGAAGCATAGCACAATTACAAACTTAATTTTTAAGCTCCCAAACTAAGTTTTCTTACAAATGGCTATTTTTTGAGGCAATTTGTAGAATAATACTACCATTATTTGTCAGAAGTATTGATGTATATTTTCATATCACAGCCATTGTCACTCAATATTTTTGCTGGCAAAAGTCCATATTTCTAAAAGAAATGAATCACTTCTCCTTTTGAAGCAGGTAATTCCTACATTTTTATACTCATTTTTAAAAATGACTGAAATTACAAGATTACTAAAGTGTCAAATGAAAATGTTTTAAAATCACAAGCAAGAATCTCTGAAAAAATCTCAGTGAAATGAGCACAGTGTTAGCATGGACAATGTGATAGCACAAAATGTTGCGGGTCACCACATACACATTTTAATTTTTGACATGGATTAGTCATGCCAGTATTTTGGTTGCCATGACATTGTAAACTTAAACTTTGAATAAATATTATCAGATGAAAACATCATTGGTGTAACATATCATAGCAGGACTGATATCAAAGTACTTTATTTTTAAAATTGATATACACAATATATAATTTTAAGTCAGTTTTAAAATATTTCAAAAAATATTGCATTACAGTTTCAATTAATTTAATATTTTAATATGTATAAATATTTATATAATAATTTTAATAAACATTATTTTAATTACTTAAATTAGTTGACATTGTGACAGTGTTATAATTAGAAGGACTATATAAAACAGTAGTTTATGCATCTATCTTGCCTATCTATACCTGTGTTTGAGCCCAAACCAAGTAAACTTTTAAAATGTTTTTCAGATTTTAGTAGTTTTAGAACTTTTTTTTATGTTGCCATTATGAACCTAGGTCATTATTTTATATTGGTTACTTACATGGATATCTAGCTTTTCTTATTAGTCTAGCTCTTCTTATTAAAAAAATTGAAATTATAGTTCAATCTGGGTTTGACTTTTATTACAGATGAGAGAAATGTTCTACTCCTATAAGAACTGAGTGCTGCTAAATGTTCTATCAAATACAAGTTTGGGTTTTAATGCCAATCAATTAAAAATCGGTTTGATTAATTAAACAGACTATTATTTTAATGCTTGATCCTTTGAGTATTTTACTTATTATATTATTGTAATAATAAATAAATAATTGTAATTTCTAAATATTTGTAATTTCAAAGAGGAAGTAACTTTTTTCCACTGAGTTATATGGTGTCAAAAACCAATGAAAAGATAGAATGGTATCGTTCTACCTTTGGGTTCTATTATAATATAAGCGTATCCCAGATATTAATCATGCAAATTATTTGCCCCACATATAGTATTTTTATTTATAGCAAGTGGTTGAATATGCATTTCAATGTGTTAAATTCATTAATAACACATCTTTCATTCATGCTTACAGAATGAGATTTGAAATAAAAAGAAAAAAAAATTATTCTAGAAAATGCAGACAAAATATACATTGTAATGATCATATGTTGCTTAGTTTAGTATATATAATATTTTGTTAAAAATATTGTTAAAGATAATTGTAATTATCTTATAGATATGTACATGGATGTAGCAGCCAATCATAAATGGGTATAGATATTTCAACTCCAAGAAAAAACATGCTACAAGCATGGTTTTATAGTGATTATACAAACCAAGTACATTAACATTTAAAACATGCAGATCTGAATTTATTTAATGTTTTGTGATGCTGTTTTTTAATATATTTACAATATGTCTAAAATACTTAACACCTTATCTTATTGTAGATTTCTAATGTCTTCTACTTTCCACCAATGTCTGCCCAATGAAAACAATTGGCATTGCATTATTTTAGAATGTCTTTGAGATAATTCTTAAAGTGTAAATAAGATCTTTCTCCTTTTTAAAAAAAACATGTTCAAATTAATCATAAACACATTTAAAAAAAACTTGCATTGTTCATTTGTTTTGCATGTCCAAAAACAATGATGGACTCTATAAAATTACATTGAGCAAATTAAAAAAATATTATAACTAGTTTTATGATATTGCCATTCTGTTTTCAAAATTTTTATGAAGTATTTTAAAATAAAATTGTTTTGTTTTTATTAGAAAGGTGTCTATGTTTCACTTCCATACAATGAATTATGTAAAATAGCAGTACTATATACAGCTAACTTAATTGCTGCAGTTATTTTCCTTTGATGAAATACCCTATCTTTTAAAGAAGCATCAACACAGTGAAATCTATGTTAGGTGATTATGTAGTTTGCCATCTGTTTTTTTTAAATGATCTATTTTTAGGGGCTCAAAATACATGGTATAAACAATATGTCTGACTCTAAGTTATAGTATTCAATAATCGTTTTTTTTATTTATTTATTAAAATGATAAAGAATCATAAAAGTCCAAAGGATTGTAATTCAGAATTTTTTTAATGTAGATATTGTAAATAAAAGTTTTAAAAAAACATCATTTAGTAGACTATAACAAATATGCAGACAGACATCATTTTTTGAGCAGACACTATCATGTAATTTTGAAAATATTCTACTGAAACACATAAAATCCAGAGTTGTAAATAACATGTAAATGCAGTAAAGAAAATAAAAAGAAATCATGATTAAGCAAAGTATAACAAATGTATAGGCACACATCATTTTTGCAGTGAGCACTATCCCATAATTTTGAAAATATTCCACTGCATCTTGTTCTGTTAATGAAGTATTCCAAATTTTAATAATATTTCCAGTTCTGTTAACAAAATATTTCAGAAATTAATCATATTTCCAAAAAGAATATTGTAAGAAGGATGGTTAAAAAACTATGTGTAAACTGATGTTTAAAAAAATGACAATCATTTATCACATGTTATTTGTTAGTCTCATGTTAAGTGTTCATTGAGAGTTAAAATTTTGAAATTATGTTGTGAATGAAATTTAGGAAGAGCTAATCCCAATTTTTTAATAAATTCCATTCACAATTCTGAATTGTTAATTTTTTTTAAAAATTTGAAAACATTTTTCAATAAATTCCATTTAAAATATAATGTTCAAATGTAACACATGCTCAACACTTAACACATGATACTAAAACTGTCTTTCTTTAAGCATTTGGTAACCTGTGGATAAAATTATAAAATATAAAATATTTAATTGACAGAACAAAATGCACTAGAATATTTTCAAAATTATAACATGAGGCTAACTGATAACAAGTGACAAATTATCATAATTTTTTTTTACATTAGTTTACATGTGGTTTTTTAACATTCCTTCTTTACCATATCATTTTTGGAAATATGATTAAAATTTGGAAAATTTCATCAGCTGAAAAAGATGCAATGGAATATCTTCAAAATTATAGGATAGTGCTTGCTTGAAAGTGATGTCTGCCTACACATTTGTTATACCTTTTTTGATCATTTTATCTTCTTTATTGCATTTATATGATACTTGCAACTCTTTGGATTTTTGTGTGATTCAGTGGAATATTTTTAAAATTACAGGATAGTACCAACTCGAAAATTGATGTCAGTCTGCACATTTGTTATAGTCTACTAAATGATGTTTTTTTTTTTTTTAAAAAAAAGTACTATATTTACATTTAAAAAATTTTGAATTACAATTTTTTGGAACTTTTCTGTTTTTTTATCATTTTAATAAATAAAAAATAATAATTATTGAATATGATAATGTAGAGTCAGCCATATTGCTTTGTGTGTTGTAAGTTTCTGAACCACTAAAATGGATTATTTAAAAAAAACAGATAGAAATTTTTCAGAAAGCAAATTATGTAAGTACCCTATGTTATATTTCATCATCTAAGTCCACCTTTTTAGTTAAGATTGATATACAATCTCAATGGATAAATATTGAAACTAAAAATTGCTGAGAATTTTTTTTCATCATTTGCTTATAAAGAACTTGAATTTTTTTAACATTAACTATTAAGTCAATTAAATGTCAAATAATTAAATCAATTAAATAAAATAAAAATAGTGCAATCATCAGCATATTGTAAATTCAGAAAACAAGAAGACAGAAATCTTGCTCTTGCTTTTAGTTGATTCAAGTTAAAAATTCCACCAACAAGCATGTAACTCATGTTGTTACCTGTTATTTGTCTGGATTATTTACAAGATTTATTAAACATAGACTCATATAAATACAAAGGCATGTAAATACATTTTTAATATTATATTTATTACCAAATATGAAAACAAATAAATATGTCCCTTGTAATTATTTACAATATATTTTACAATGGTTATAATCTGCCTGCTTTTGTTGGCAAGGTACAGCTTTTAGTTTGGGTGGACTATGGAGTGCAATTACCCTTAAAAATTTCCTACCACTTTTTGCTGTATTTTGGACAGCTTGTCTCATAAGTAGGTCTTGACACTTCTGGCTGTACTATAATAATTAGCCTCATAACAGAGTTTGTTTCTAGTAGTTTCCAATACTATATGCAGACATGCCTTGCTGTATCAATCATTTAACTTAAATGTTATTGTCTAAAAAGGAAGACTCTGCCTTTTAGCTTTGTTATAGTAGTTCTCTGGAGGTCATGTATACTACCACTCAGATTTGACAGTAGTTCACTGCAGAACATGTATGGAAAATTTGAATTTTGTCTTTCAGATTTGTAACAGTAGTTCTCTGAGCATACCTTCAAAACTACTGACTACTTATTTCCAGATCCTCATCCTTAATAACAACATTTGGATTTAGTGAGCATTATTGCCCATTGGCTTATTCTTGTCATTGACTATATGTTACTTATCTGAATACACATAGGTTTATGGTAATAAATGCTCAATACATTCTAGATAAGATGGAATCTGGACTATATCAATTATTTGAAAGTAAAATGAGATATATTTCTTCCTTCTGGCTAAAATTAGCACTGGAATATGTAATCATGCAAATGCATTAGTAGCTAGCTATCTTTTTCACTTTGTGTTTTCATCTGAATTGGTGAACTTTTCAGTAGGTCAACTGTCATCATTTGTGGAGCTTGGAATTGTGGGTACATCACAGCTTACTGCTGACTTCTTACAGCTTGCAAATCTTTTTCATTTGATGAGGCCTTTATGATGGCTGGTCTTGGATCTGCAGGTTCATAGCTGAGTGATGACTCATAACTGTTGGCTATCAACTCTTTTCTATATGATAAAGCATTGCTGATGGCTGGTGACAGGTAAGTTAATCTTAATTGGTTTCTGTGATGATAATGTTGTCCATCACCAGTTTTAAATCCAACTGTTTGTAATACTTTAACCTTGATCACCACTGCTGGAACACATTTGGTGGTTCCCTTAAACGTGATCTATTTTCTATTTTGCAGTTTTAGTTTCATGCATTAGTTTAGGGTCAAACCCAGATTAATAACTAGTTTTGAGTAGACCCTGCTTGAATTTATTATTGTAACTATTTCACTTTAGTCACTGTAAAACCTAAGTGAGTGAACCAGTCATGTCCAAATAAATTGCTCTGTCTATCAGAAGATACAACAAGAGACAGATATATAGTTTATTGGTCATTGTAACTTTAATTCCTGCCTGACCCAAGAATAGATACTAGATTGTCTTGGTAATCACTACTTGTTTTGATACTAGTATGTAACTGATATTTATTATTTGTATTAATAATGACCCATGCCTTTTTTAAAACAATGAACACTGCAGACCTGATGTCCAGTTCCATAATTACAGACATAGGGCATTAATAAGAGTACTGCATTTGAAAGCAGTCAATGTCTTTAACATTGTTTATACAGGAATTAGTTTTTTAGATTTTATTTCTGGATTTTTGGAATGAAATTATTTATTTTGTTATTAGAAACTTGTTTCCATGTAAAACAAGCAGCTTTTGTGTGGCTGACATGCTTACAATAACTACATGCTGAATATTAGTGTGGACATTCAGTGTGGGTATATCAACTAGTTACATTTATAAGAATGATTTTCACTCATTATTGTTGATTTATATGAGGCATGACTTTCACTGTCAAGTTGGGTGTTTGACCACCCCAATTTTCTGTTCAATTATTTTGAATGTTGTAATCTCTTTTTTTAATGAATTTTCTTGACTAGCTGTTGATTCTACTAGAGTTACTTGAGAGACAGTGGTGTCAAATTTTATTATGATCCATTAGGAGCTTGACTCTGAGACTATCGTCTTTCATGCCACAAATAGAATGATCTCACAAAGCTTTGTTAAGGAAGGCTTTGAAATTGCATTTTAAAGCTATTTTTTAAAACTAATAGTCAAATATAAAGTTTTCCCCTCTTTTTCTTATGTACAGAGATTGAAATGGTACCACTGCATTATTGTTAGGGATTTTGGAGTGAAAAAGTTAGTTAGTAGAACGAAACAGTGCCTAATCAAAATCAAGGTCAACTTGTGTTTGAAAAACCTCATAATACTGAGGTCCCATAACAGACATGAACATGGCTAATTTTAATTCAGAATTTTTGATTTGACTAGCCTGTAAATAGAAGATTACTTGATCATTATAGCTTGGTCAATTCTCTGGATAGGCTAGATTGAATTTTTCAATTGAGAAAATTTTAGCCATTTTATTTTTTCCCTCTTTATGGCATGAGAGAAAAAAGACTTTTACTTGTGAGAGTAAACACTTGACATGGTATTTTAGTATTTATTTGACAGGCTACTATTTGCATAACTGTCAATCTTTGATAAAGACAAAATCTAACAACACAGTGGGTAAAGTTTCTAAATTTATTTATAAGAGTAACCAATGTTGTTTGATTTTAACAATTTTTATTGATGGACTATTATATTAGTGATCAATTTTTTTATATTAAATAACAAAATGTAATGATACATGGAGGCAAGACTTGTCATTTTTAAGTTATTTTGCTAGCATGTAAAAAAAAAATGTTTTTTATTTTGTCAACTTTCTAATATTATATTTATTACTGAATATGGAAACAAATAAATATACACTTGCATTATAATATATTATACAATGACTATAATCCACCTGCTACTATTGGAAATTGCCGTTATAAGTTTTCTACCACTCCAGCTGTATTGTAATAACTTGTCTCACACCAATGTTTGGTTCTAGCAGCTTCCAATCCTGAACATGGACATGGCTTGCTGTGTCAACTATTTAACTTAACTGCTAGTGTCTGGAGAATAGAGATTCTGTCTTTCAGCTTTGTGACAGTAGTTCCCTGGAGAGTGTGTATACTGCCATTCAGGTTGGACAGTAGTTTTCTGCATAACATGTATGGAAAATGTGAATTGTGTCAGTTTTGTGGCATTGTTCTTTGGACCCATCTTCAAAATGACTGATTATTTATTGTAAGATTACCATTCTTAATGGAAACATTCAGATTCAGTAAACATGATAACCTATTTGGTAATTCTTGCCATTGGATATATGTTATCTATCTATATATGCATAGATTCATGACAAAGAATGCATCATCATTTTTAGTGGAAACATTCAGATTCAGTAAGCATGATAACCTATTGGGCTGTTCTTGCCATTCGCTAATTGTTATGTATCTATATATGCATAGGTTCATGACAATGAATGCATAATCTGATCTAGATAAAAATGGAATCTGGATTAGTCCATTACTTGAAGGTAAAGTGAGATATGATATTCCCTCTTTCATTGAACTACATATAAACAAATCCAAAAGCAATTGCCAAAATAAAAAACAATATTGGAGCAATTTTTTTTGATACCAACTTTTATTTCAAATGCTTCAGATTTTTCATATGTCTCATTTCATCAAGTAGAAGCTCTATAATCTCAATACATTTTTGAAAAAGTAATCAATTTCAAACAATGACATAAACCTATTTAATAAACTAAATCAAATTGTTTGACCAAATCAAAAAAAATCAATACATTAATCACTCTTTTTCTTCCTGGTACTTTTCTTGCATTTGCTTGACAACAAAAATCAAGTCTATTATGCTTATACTCTAAATCCACATTCAATCTCTGGAAGTCATTCATCTATGACTGGAAGAAATATACTCAATAAAATTGTTGAAAGTAACTTTACTATATTGGATAATGATTCTAAAATAATTACTGTAATATTGTCTATTTATTTTATTTTTATAAAAAGTAAAACAATAGAAATATTTTTAAGATGTAGTGGCATAGTCAAGAACTATATATTGCTTTAAAAATCAATAAATTTGAAGCTAACACATAATTGAAAAATTATTTAGATATTTTATCAGGACATGCAGTCTTACCATTTTTAAGATTACAAAAAACTATTTTGACTTTACTAAGCTAATTTTTTTTGCCCAAATGTAAATGAGGAGATAAAATGAATACATCACTAAAAGTCAACATCTCAGTTTTTTATATTATTATTCAAAAAATGATTAAAATACTTTTTCCACATGCTTTAAATATCATTATGTAAGATCCCAATGCTGGATGCATACCATTTCTCATATTCATATGTTGTTTCAGACCTAGAGTGACAATGATCAGTAATTGTATGTATCTGTTTTCCAGTTTTAATCCATAAATTATTTTTAAGTTATAAATTCTACCTTCAGTTCTCCATATTTATTATGAAGTTCCACATTTAATTTATTATTCTTCTCAGAAAAAAATAGCACATATTTTGTTTAATAAAATTACTAATAATAAGGTCATGGTCTTAAAAACAGCCATTGTTAACAATCTAAAGAATAAATTTATTTGTACCTAACACAAGCTTCTTAAGATAAATTCGAAGTTTCAACAATATTACAATCTTGGAGGTCGAAATTAGCGATTTCCGTGTTTAATAGCTTTTGAAATTTAATAATACATAGTAGAAATTTCTAAAAAATACCAACTACGTTTATGTAATAATGATTGAATGTAAAATAAAATGCTAAAATGTTTTTAAATAACACCTTAATATTTTATAAGTATATGTATAAGAAAGTTTCTTGATATAAGAATGACATATCTAGATGAAAATTCATGACTTGGGTTTGAATTTTGATGATTTAATTAAAGTAAAACAAAAATAGAAACTGCCAATTCTGAAGATGAATATTCTGGTGATTAATACATTCCTCACTTATTTTTTAATAAAACGATGCTAAAAAGATTCTTACTTTGCAATATGCTATTAAAGATGACGATATTTTTTAACTTTACATATTTAAACTTAAAACTATATTTGTGTCCTTTTAATGTATTTGTTTATTGCGGAATATTAAATTTTTTATTATTCAGTCAAATAGATCTATGCCAAAGTATTGATTTATTTCTGCCGCATAATTATTTAAAATTTTATTTATAAAAATGAAAACATCCACATAAACTTTATAGTTAAATAAAGAAAGTGAAAAGATGTTTTCAAATTAAGCAATACTTTTTTTTGTCTTTATCTATATTAAGCGTTGTAATATCTTATCTCTGAGTTAAAAATCTCTGCTTGTGTGGTATAGCCGCCTATTAACTTCAATATTACTTCCACTAACAATATCACGTGTTTAATTTTAATGACCAGAGAATAGAAACAAATGTTCAATAATTATGGCTGAAGTTGGAACGCATGAGTTATGCGTATGATAAATTACTAAATGATAAGCTATCAAATCATTTCCAGTGGTGAACTCGGAAGATTAGGGGAATGTTACCATTAAAGCTTATAATATATAAAAGTATTGAAAAAATATAAAATAAAATTTATTATAAATAGACTGTCTACAAAATGGCATTAAATATTAGAATCTTTTAATATTTATTACATTAAATATATATTATAACATTAAAATATATCTAAAAAATGACTTGTTGGATTAACTAGAGTCGTTTTCTTTAAAATGTTAATGTCAATTTTATAGCAATACCATTAACATTATAGATAAAAACAGACACTAATAACTTAGAAAGTAAAAATTGTAACAATTTTCTTGGTTCCATTTGTCTTATAACTTGATTATGGCTGGAAACATGACTTGATATCTTTTTGGATAGATTATGTTGAAAAATATTTTCATTTCTAAGTATTACGAAGTCAAAAATATAGTGTTGATAGTGTTCCAATTATTGTATTAATTTCTATTATATAAATGTAGAAGATAAAATAGCCTTAAGGTAGCTTTTCTGTACAGAGAACAATGAAAAAAAATGCAACACTTACTAGATTAGAAAAATCTTAAATGAGGAAAGATAAATGTTTTTTTTGTCATAGTTCTCTTTCTAAGAACATGTAGACAATCAATTATTGATTAACAGTCACCCAGATAGCTTTGCCAAGAACAAAAAATACTTTTAAAAAATTGTAAGCTTGCTTAAAACCTGAAAAAAAAATCATCTGAATTGAAAGTTAGGGATGTGGATATAGTAGATAGATGCTGTTATCATCACAAACAAATTGATATATATATATATTGGACAGGGAATGCCTTATTAATGATGATGGTGCTTAAATGGACAACTCATATGTATATATACACATTAATGCATAGATAACTCTCCCTTTGGATATATGAATTATTCTAATATATATATGATCAGATATACATACGATTCATTAAACATTTGTTAATAATAAACAGAAAAAAATCTAAACAATATATACATTAAAGAAATAGTTATTAAAATATGTGTATAATATTTATTCTGAACAGCTTACCACAAGCAGATACCTTCTGTTCTTAGATTTGATAAAGTTTCTTTTGGTTTATTCTTATTAGATTCATTCGAGGTTCTGGTTAATTTGTTGCCAATGCAGGTCTACTATGGACAAAAAAGTTATATTTTATAGATCTTCCAGCACTAGGCTTCTTCTAGGAATTTTTTCAAAGTTACAAAGGTCACAATTGAAAAGTTCTATATTTGTGGCTTTCTTTGAGAATATAGGATGCTTTTGCACCTGCAATTGAAATCTTTCCTCAATGTATGATGCAGGCAATGAGCATTTGGCTCCCTATGGTTGTTGTTCCTTTTCTTTCATCTCTTTTTATAGCAACTGTCCAAGCAAACAAAACTTTTCCTTAAAGCCTTTATTAGTTTTTGTTTATATCTTTAATCCTTGCTTTGCATTTTCTAATGATTTACCTACCACTAAAAGTTTTTTTCTAAATGTAATTACAGGATATTTGTTTGAACGTAACCTTAATTAAACTTCATCATTAATCTTAATTATTCTTGTTTTTGTTTTTCTTTTATTTCTATATAGATTTTAACTTTAATTGTATTTTAACTTAAGGTAACAAAATATATAATTTTGTTTTATAACCTACAATTTACAAATTATCAAATCTTTATGTATGAATATATACTTTATGACAATTATATAATTACCTAAATATAATTTAAACTACCCACATTCAGTTAGATATAAGATATCAATCAAGAGAATCTTTTTTTAAAATTAATTTACTTTCATTTTATTTGAGTGAATTTATAATATTTAAACAGCATTAAACTGTTGCACATGCGCTTTGGATTTTAAATATAAAATGAATGAATGCAAACACTTCAACCACATGATAAAGTCTTTGGAAAAGATTTAATTTATTCCAATTTTAAGGTTACATGATTGATGAGGCTTGCCATGCATAACTTGGCTAGAATTAGACAAGTCCGAAACATTACAATTCATATTTATATAATTGAAACATAAGTAAATATTTTTCCCAATGTGCAATGTAAATGTCAAACAATCATGAAATGATAAAACGATATCAACGTATCTTAAATTAGCTTTGTTGGTATTTAAACGTAGTTCTTTGGCATTGTTTAAATAAGAGAGTGAAATCCGTCTATTATTATAATTTATGTATTAAATAAACAATCTGAAATAACTGAGTTTAAATTACTAAGTTTAAATGTCAACAAAACTAAAGGATAAATTGGTATCTTTCTATATTTTTATACTTAATTTATATTTACATAGTTGGATGGGAAAGACTGTTTCTTCCATTAGATTTTAAGTTAGTATCAAAAACAGGTTTATTTAACTATGTTTACAATAAAGAAAAAATTATAAAATAACATTAAATTTGGCAATACATTTATAAACCATTAAATTACTTAATGTCCAATATTAATAAGATTCCATGTGGAATTTGCTATTAGGTGAGGAGCTAACTTCAAATCTCTTTCTTTGATATCTTTTAATTTTTGTAAAAAAAATTAATGTTGGATCAGGTATAACAGACTTGAAGATTATGAAGCATCTGACAAACCATAGACAGAAAGTGATGAAAGTTGCACTTCTTATAATTGCAAAATCCCCATAAGCAAAACCTTTTATCATTAAGATGTTATTTATTGTTATGTATATGTAAAATAGAAATTCATAGCGTTAGTCAGTATTTAATACCTATATATATATATGTCTTTTAATAATATTCTATAAAATCAAGGTTATAATATATCTTTTACTAAAGTACTCACTATAAAGAGTAATATCAACTAACAAATTTATGGACTAATCAATTAATGTAGAATTGGTAAAACAAAACAAAACAACTACGCTTAACAGTTTTGATGTTTTAATGAAAACATTAACCCGAAATAAGAAGCTATTAGAATTCTTTATATATGTACAGGACATTTGTGTGATTTTATTAATCGTCTTTTTTTTCAACATATTTCGTGTTCAAGTTAATTTGCTTTAGTCAGAATAATATAAATTTTCTTATTATAGAAATGGGAGGGGAGAATATGATACAACTTTCTCTACTTGAAGAGTATGTTTTTTACTCCCATGGACATTAAGACAAGGGTTAACTTTTAAAATTAATTGTTTTAAATAAACATTAATTAATGATTATTTACTTTTAATCAAGTGCTATTACTTGCTCAAATAGTGTATTGCTTAGTCAAACAATTTACAATAGTGCCGTGTTCGAGGTCAAGCAAGAAATATATATGTGTGTGCAATGACAAATGTATAAAAATATGTATAATAATTGTGCAGAATATAAATACTAAGTTTGTACAATAATTATTGTGTGAAATAATTGTATATAATGATTATATACAATAATTAAAGGTATGTGTAAATATCAATGTGTAGTAATGTTGTAACTATCACTGGGTAAAAATGTTAGGTCATAGAGTTACATCTTGGCTTATAAGGTCAGAGAACTGTAAAAAAATGTCATATATAGTGAGATATAATAATTAAATTTATTAAGCACATACTCATACTCTAATCATAAAGTAATATATATTAAGGCTATAATCTTAAGACCATGCACCTGAAAAATGACAGTAGGGACCTCTACAAATCTTAACACAAGATTTATTTAAAAGACAAAATATCACATGTATGTAAAATGCCATATATGGTAAGGTATAATGTATGGGTTCTGGTATTTATGTAATTCAGAGATTCCTGCTTTAATTTAAAAAGTAGGACTATGCTTTATTATGTGCAGGTCACTATGAATGGTTTATTTTTATGTACCTTAAATAGATGTATATGTGTAAATATTCTCATATGTTATTTAAATTAAATGATTAGTTTACCATCTCAGTTCTGCCTATGTTAATTATTTATTTACTGTTCATGGGACATGACAAATTGATGCATTCACCATAGGAGTTGAATCTTATGTAATTACCTGAACAGCAAACTGGAGCAGTTGTGATTGGATTTGAACAAACAAGAAAGTGGCAGCATATCACAATTTAGTATATGTGAACTCAATGTAAATAATCTGAGTGATTAGCCATTGTATGTTCAGAGAATAAATAATTATTTTATACTAAATAATATTATACAGAATACTGTAAAATAAGTCTCTTTATTTTGTTTACCAGGCCAAAGGTAATCAAGATAGTCAACAAACTGTGTGAACCTGATTCTCAGAAAACATAGCTTGTTACAAAGCTGATTATTTCAATGCCCAGTAATCCAAGTTTATTTCTCGATTACTTTTTAGAGGCAGAAGGCAAGTGAAAAATGAAAAAAAAAAAAGATTATGACATGGTTCTAAGAAGGATGAGAAAACCATGCCTTAATGACAAATACCTTGAGCAACTATTATATGGGTTAATAGATGATCAGTTTAGGCATATATTATTAACAGTAAAATACCTAACCTATGAAGACGCAATTCATGAACTACTATTTTGTCAAGCAAAAGAGTTCAGAAGTTTTACAAGACCAGACCTACTTCAAGCTACAATTAAGTTGAATCTAAAACAGCCAAATCCCATGAATGCAATAAGCAAGAATTGGAAAGTTATAGGAAAATAACTGATAATCCAGAAAGAGGCCTCATCATACAGATATGAAGCCAAACAGAAAAATTACCTGCAGTGTGATGGAAAGTAGCTATATAAAAAATGCTACCATAGATGAATAGATTCAATTATGATAAATATAAAAATACTTAGCAAACCAAGAAAAAACTAATTTCAAGCCCGATATTAACAAAAATCCAATAAGAACTAGAGATCACAAAAGTAAATGTTGAAACAAAGAAGAGTAAAGAAATACTACCATATACATAGTGCATGGAAAAATTAACCTGATCATAGTATGATAAAGATTTTCACTCTCAGGCATAAGAATACATGTCATTAAGAACATCACTATAGAATCATAAGATAAAAATATATCACATACAGAGGTGTTATCTAGATGTCCAGATAAAGCTGAATTGCCTAAGTCAAAAACTTATATAAATTATATTGGCCAGTTAGTGTTGAAAACTATCAATGATTGAACAATAGCAGAATGGATTCATGCATTCTCTGGCTACAAAATTCTTAAAAATTGGATAGGGAACAAATGACCTTCTAGATGTTCTCCCAACTTGAAAAAAAAAGACTGTGAAAAGTATTTAAGAGACTGTCTGTAAATAAAAGCTATACATTGTTGAAGAGAAAATACTTATACCCAGCTATGGTTATGAAAGAGTACTTAGATTATTACATCAAGATCATGCAGAAATAGTTAGAGCTAAAATTCTGGCATGCAGCTATATATAGTGGCCAGGAATAAATAGAGACCTCAAGCTGTATATTAAAAAATATGAAGTGTCAAATCACAACTGATCAACCACCAAAGAAATCTATCTCATAGCCTAACCTGGAAAAAGCCTGAGAAAGAATCCATATTGACCATGCTGGTCCATGGAAATGACATTATTACATAGTAGTGGTGTATTCATATAGTCATTGGATTAAATATAAAGTAGTAACAAATATTAGTTTGTTGGCAACAATTGATAAACATAGATATTTGCTACACACAAAATACCAGAGATCCTTATGTCAAATAATGGTACTGCTTTTTGCTTGAAAAATTTGAAGATTTTATTAACAGGAGATAAAACATATAAATCATCAACATATCACCTCAAGTTAAATAGAATTGCCAAGAAGGTGGTTCAAAACATGAAAACAAGCTTAAGCAAGGTTAAAACTGAAAATATAAATGAAGCCTTATTTGAAATAGCATTTCATCAATATTGTACACCATCTAGTGCCTTTGGAAAAACCCCAGCTGAATGGTTGTTTCACTAAAAAATAAGGAATAAATTGTCAATCTTGTTATTTACCCGGCAAAGAATTAATATGACAGTAATGGTAGGAAAAAAATTCAAATAGACAATAACACTTGGTCATTTAATAAATTAAAAAAGAATTGGGAGAAATCAACCATTATGAGAAATATTATAAATTAATTGGCAGAAATTGAAACTGAAGAGGGTGTAAAACTTCAGAAGTAAAAAAACAACTGAGAAGATGATATCATCAACCATAAATAATGAAGCCAGTGAAGAAGCAACTGACAACAATGTTGAAGCAGAAATTACAGCATCAACCAGTTCAGAGATCTGCAACTCCAAAGAAAAAGTATTGTTGCTGATTCAAGACCCTTCCAAAATGAGATAATTCCATTGAAATCATCATTGAGGTGTAGCAAAGATGATCAGCATCAAATAAAACCCAGAATTCATCCTGTTCACCTCAAAGACTATGTTAGGTAAAGAACCATACTTCTGGAGTAGGCAAGAAAAGAAGTGTTCAAAATCAAGCAAGAAATATATATGTGTGTTCATGTATAAATGTATAAAAAGTATGTATAATAATTGTGTAAAAAAAAATAATAACTTTATACAATAATTATGTATAATGATTGTGTAAAATAATTGTATATAATGATTATATATAATAACTCAAGGTATGTGTAATTATCCATGTGTAATAATATTGTTAGGTCATAGAGTTATATGCCTGGCCTTATAAGGTCTGAGAACTGTAAAAACCCTATATATGGTGAGGCATATAAAAAATACCATGTGTGGTAAGATATGTAAAAAAAAGGCATATTTAGTAAAATTTATAAAGACTCAGAAGTCTTGAAGAGTATATAAACTCCCAGAACCTGGTGTATGGATTCTGGTATTTATGTAACTGAGAGACTCCTGCCTCTATAAGTCAAAAAGCAGGACTATTGTTTATTATGTGCTGGTCATCATGACCGATTATTATTTTCATGTGCTTTAAATAAGCTATGTATACTTGTAAATATTCTCATATATTATTTAAATTAAACTATTAGCTTACTATCGCAATTTTGTCTTTGTAAATTATTACTTGCTGTTCATGGTCCACAGAAAATAGACATTATTATTTCTCTATAGCTAATAAAAATTTAATGTTAAATATTCAGAGATATTTATTATTGGTGTCTTCCATGTAATATTTATAAATACATATTAATAAATATTACAATAGCTTTAATATTATTTCTATTTGCCTTTATTTTAAACTGACCACAAATTTCATTATATTTATTTTTTATTTAATTAATTTCTCATTCACTATCTTAAAAAAGCTATCATATTAACAATAGCTTTTTAAATAATTCTTTTAAATAAAAGTATTTTAATTATATAAATCATTTTTGTTAGTTTACAAGTATTCAATAATTTTTAAATTAATTGAAATTATATACTCTACTCTTATTACGTTCATTACTTACTTTAAATAAAACACATCTTAACAATGTAGAAAACCTACATTATTTTATGATGTCTAAAATTAAAATGCTAAAATAACTATTTTAGAAACACAACAGATAATAGCAAAATGTCAACAATGGTAATAATTAAGTGTTGTTACTTAATTATCATATTCTGTTGCTTAATTACCCCAGCTTGATTTCAATGGAGAACATAAAACAAAATATATTAAAAATCCTATTCAAAACTATTCTCAATGCAGTTGCTATAAGAATAATTACAGAAACTTTCTCAAATTTTCACACTTTACTACTTTATGCTATTTCATAAAAGTTAGCATGGCTACTGCTTATTTGTTTGAAATTAAAATTTCTTTGTTTTCTTTTTAAAATTATGGAAAAACTAAAGGGACTACGCATGTGTCAATACCATCATTCTCTGTGATTTGAGTTCCTTTTTAAAATGATGTATGGCATGTTAAAATTGGATAAAATTCCTATTTTTTATTACTATTTCTAATAATAAGTTTATTTAATGTTTCTTTTTTTGCTCAATTGATTAAATTGTACAGAAAAACAAATATATAAAATGTTTCAATAGCCAGACTAAATAAAAATGGATTGAACATGCTTTGACGATTTTGCAATTTCAAGGCCTTCATCCAAAAATAAACATAATACCGTATATTATATGTAAGTATAAATTTTAGAATTTTTTATTATTTGAATAGTATTTTAATTTTTGTTTGTTATTTGATAAATGAATAATTTGTTAATGTGTTTGTACTAGTATGTTTGTGCAGTATATAAATTATACTTATATTTAAATATAATGAAAGTAGTGATTTATGTATAACATAATTTTGGGGCTCTGATTCATGTTTAAGGTAACCTTATTTTATAAACATAAGAATTTTCAAAAGGTTTAATAATTTATCAGTGTGTTTGTACTTGCATTTCTGCATTTGTATAACAAGAAATGATTTTCACCACATACATAAAATTAAGCTATTATAGAGCAGTGCAAGATACTTTTTTAAGTCTGATTATTAGATGTAAAGAAAGGTTACAGTTGATAAAGCAATCACAAAATTTATTGGGCATAGTACCACATGAAAATATAAACCATTAAAACCAATAGAGGTTTCAAGTGGTGTGTGTCTTTGGTGATAGTCACAGCAGAGGTTTCAAGTGATGTGTGTGTGTGTGGCGATAGCCACAATAGTTATGTATACCACATAAAATTGTATGCAGGCAAAAAATCAAATTCTGATTCTTGCCTTTGCCTTGATACTTGTGCTGTAGTCAGTAGTTTTGCCACATCTTACTTCACATTATTTTCAAGTCTATAACTAGAAAATGAGCTATATGCAAATAAATTACATCACTGTCAGACAATATAAATAGAATCACTGGTGTGCACAAAAAATATAAAATGAAGAAAGGAGACTCATTTTATCATTGATACAGACAGCAGTTGTCAATTTCTAGTTTTGGATAGACAAGTAACTAATTGCTATGATTATTCTGTATCTTTTATTAGGATGAATTTTTTTCTTATAGATGCCTTGAGATTTTTTAAACTTTTGGATTACAAGATAAAAATAAAGAATTCTTATGGTATTACTTTCATAAGTTTTAAAGCTATGGATTATCTCAGGTAAGAAAGATTATATATCGTTTGAATGGGAATTTTGTGAGGAATACAAATAAATTATCAATGAAAATGTAATTTTAAACTTAGTTTATAATAAATAAAAAATTATGAATAAACAGTGAAGAAATATATTTTTTGGATATTGAAATTTCTTTTTTCCAGTTTCTATTAATGTAATTTTTCTAATTGCTAAATATTGTCTAAGTGTTTCACATATAGATTTATGCTAATTTATTAAGGTTTTTATTATTATATTATCACTATTGAATGATATTGAGTGAATAATTTTTTATTTAACTCATTTGTAAGTGTTAATAAAATTGTTGGTGGGGGTTTACTTCTAGCTATATGGTTGATAGTTTAAATACAAGTATAGTGTATATATTTAAGCTAAATGTAATTACAAGGGATATAATTGATATACATGATCACATACTTGTAAAAATAATAAATGATCTTTAATATATGTATTTTGAATTAAGCCAGCAGACATCAGTTGATCCAGGACATCATCTCTCACCCATATATATATAATCAGTACTCAGTTTATATTAAAATAGCTAATTTACAAACTTTAGTAAATGAAAATATATCAATAAATACAATACATATGGGATTAAGTTCTAGTTTGCTAAGTTTAAATAATTTGATATATATTTTTGAAAATAATAATTCTGTAGTGACATTTGGAAAGGAAGATTCAAATTGTTTTTCCACTATGGAATT
The DNA here is from genome assembly GCA_028023455.1 of Epiperipatus broadwayi. NCBI lineage: Eukaryota > Metazoa > Onychophora > Udeonychophora > Euonychophora > Peripatidae > Epiperipatus > Epiperipatus broadwayi. The sequence goes on along the minus strand of JAQFVV010000067.1, from coordinate 6,386,846 downwards.
AAGTTATTTGAGATAAGTCATGGACACTATTAAGGCTAAATGATCTGAGAAAGGAGAGTTATTTAAATGAGAGGTTAAGCATATGGTATAACATCAGGGAGCCAAAAACCAAGTCTAGTAGTATATATGAGTCTAAATTTAAATGAGTATAAATTGTTAGGTAAGAAGTTTTCATGACCCATTAGTGGAAAGAACAATCTGCATATCCTAATTTTATAACTCTATGTTAAAATCTCCTAATAGTAAATAAGCATGGATATAATGAAATTGAAAAAAAAAATTAACGTCAGTATTAATCTGTTTAAAATGTCTGGAACAGGATGAATGCAAGCAAAGATAATGTTCAATATTGTTGTCATGTGATGCACAAGGATTATTAAAATATGTGGGTCAATATATAAAATTTTGAAATGATTTGAAAAGGCATAATTTAGCTATAATTAAACAATTTTCTTCTGATAGTGACTTGCATGATCTGGAAAAATGTTAATAAACCTCAGTTATGGAGATATTTAGAAGGGTCCATTTGTGAGCCATTATATATTTTTGTTTCAAGTAGACTGAACATTGACAAAGTATTTGGATAATTGGAATATTTTGTCAGGATTATTATTATTATTTTTTAAGTAATTTACCTGTGCTTTGCAAGCTTCACTTTTTTGCGTAAAGCACAGGTAAATTACTTACTACTCAAAGGTGAAGTAGAAAACTCGTATTTTATTATTTTTTAAGTATTTTTCAATTAATTTTTGTTTCCTCATACATATTCTCTAATCTCCTTACTATCAGCCCTACTTATAGTGAACAAAATTACATTAAGATTTATTTTGAGTAAATATTTTTTTTATAATAATCATCTAAGCAATAACTTAGAAAATCATGTGATTTTCATAAAACAAGGAATTAGGATGAGAATAAGCATTCTGATCAACTGACCAAGCTGAGATCAGAATTAATCTAGAAACTTTTAGCTTTTGAGTTTACTATTCTATACCTGTATAGACAATACAAAAAGGGTAAATTCAAAAGTAAAAGCTCCTGGGTTGAATTCTAGTTGATAACAATCTAGTTTAATTGAAATTAGTTGTTAAAATATCATTTAATACCACAAAATATTTATTGTATAAATATTTAATATTACATTTTTACTTTAAATTCTAAAAGTTATTACTTTTTTTTTTTAAATCCTAAAATTATTATATTCCAATAGTTCAATTGCTATCCCCTGAATGGAAAACCTATTTCATCAAGGATATTTTATCTTGTTTCACATGGTATCATATACTTCACTTTTTACTAGATTCTCAAAATATTTTGATGATATTTGATTATTCTAATATATTATATAAAAATAAATTTGGTTACAATTAGAAAATAAAAATAAAATTGTTGAAGGAATTATATAATGAGAGTAGTTAGATTATGTATAATGATTATTTTTTAATAATCACAATACAAGTAATTAGAATAATCATTTGCATTTATGCTATGAATTTGTTGAAGAGAAAATGATCAGCTAATCATGATTCTATCGTTCAGTAGTAATAAATACAAAGTTCATTATTTTACCATTTTATAGTATTAAACCTATATTTTTCTAGCAGCTAGTTTTCAGTCTTTTTGTACCATTAAATACTATGAAATCATCTCTCAAAGTTTGTTTATGTGTGTTGCATTATTAATATTTACTGTATTAAAAATTAAAACCTTATTAATTAAATTACTTTAAAAATGACAATAATAAAATCATACCTATTATATATATTATTAAAAGTAATTTTTAAAAACAAAAAAATGAAGTTAAAAAATAAAGTATGTAAGTGAAAATATTCTACGTTTTTATTTTTATTAATATGAAAATATTTTTATTTTATGATCTTTTGATAGGATCTCAAGAACTCGTGGAATACATCACCATAATTTGAATAATTTATAGTTAAGAATAGATAAAACATTATAATTCCATTTGCGGTTTTTTCTTTTTAGATTTTCATTAAATACAAAAAAAATTATAAGAGATTTGATACTTACTGACCCTGGAAAGCTTGCAATGAAAAGCATGAAAGTTGCAATATTCCTTAGATATAGGCCATACTTGTACAAAAAATTATAATTTATTTAAACTATAATACATTTTGTAAATATCTATAAATGTGAAAAAAGGATTCTAAAAAAGTATAATGTAGCCTTTCATGTCCATAACCAGAAATGCAAATGTATAATGGATTTTAGAATTTTTTTAAATAGTTGAAAAAATTTCAGACTAACTATTACGTATCTTCCACAGTAAATAGATATTTAGATAATTTTACTTTAAAAAAAAGTTTTATAAAATCTAGATTGGTTAGATATTATATTTAAAATTTTTGCATGTTAAAATCAAACTGCCATCATCCATATGCCTTTTAATCTGCTATTATATATGCAAAGTGAGCTAAAATTTATCTTATTATAGTATTATTCTTTTAATGTAATTATATTTTATGAATTACTTTATTAGCACTTGCTATAATAAAAAAATATATTATCTTCCATTGAAATTATATTATTCAGAAAGAAAAGAAATTTTGTCTGTTTTTTTTTTTTTTTTTAAAAAAAAAGTCACTAATAATAATTAGTGAATAAATATATCAAATTTTTTTATTAATAAAATTTAAAAAAAATCTATTTGCACACACATTTATTTTTGTATCCATACAACGGTAAGCTATTAGATCGAAGCTCCAAATGAGCAATTTTAATTTTTAAAAGATCTAATTTAACACAGTAATGGGCGCTTTTAAAGAATAAATTTTTTTTCTACCAAATAAATTAAAAATTTATATAACCTTACAATACTAGCAAAAAACCTAAACTTTAATAAAATTCTTCCATAACCATAGTTTTATCTGTTAATAAATAAACCGTTTCTAATGAAATTAAACTAAATATATTATCTATATATACCAAACAAAATAACCTTCTCATCATTTACTTCAAAACCCAACTTTCTTTAACATCAAATGATGTATTCTGAGATTGATGACCTCAGATTCAAAATATTTTACCATCAAAGTTTTTTTTACTCTTCTTTTCAATTCATATGTAAATGAGCTTGAAACTTTAATTAGTTAGTCCATTGTTGGAGAGAGCAAAGCATGCCTCTCTTCTATTGAGTTATTATACTTATTTTTAATCTACTCTTATGAAATTTAACTCTTTCATTAAGACTTAATTTACTCTGATCTACATAAATTTTATAACAATTATAAGGAATCTTGTAAACTATTCCAGGAAAAGATTTGCAATCAACTGTTTTAAATCATTTAGTAATAAATTTTAATTATTTAGTAATGAATTTAAATTCAGGCTTTTCTTACCACCCAATAAAACTAATCTTATAAATCAATTTACTAATTCATGGCTTATATAGCAAAGAAATAAATTCTTTATTATTATTAATATTTAAATCTTTATTACTAATAGATCCATAAATATTTTTAGTAAATATAATATTCCTAATAAATTTATTATTATATCTTAATTCAATATAGTCAGAGACAAATTGATACCTCTGAATATAACTTATTTTCAAAATTATTAAGCCTTCTATTCCTATAACAAAATTTCAATAAAGTCTATTGTGAGTAAAAGATTGATACCTTTATGACCTTATCATATAACTTAATTTTTTTTCTTTAATGAAATGATTACAAAATAAAACATTATCAACTTTATGAACACTTAAATCTAAAAATTTTAACTTTGCAAATTTCAAATGTATTTCCTTCAATAATGAATTTAATATTAGAATTAAAAGCATTCAAACCATCAAAAAAAGTCCTTCAACTTATCCTCCTATATAACAAACAATCAACATACTTAATAATGTTGACGATTGTTTGTTTGTTATATAGGAGAATAAATTAAAGGATTTTTTGATGGATTGAAAGCTTTTGATTCTAATATTAAATTTACTATTGATTGGGGAGGGGGGGTATATTTGAATTTGTAAAGTTAAAGTTTTAGATTTTAATGTTGATAAAGTAAATAATATTTTGTAATCATTTCATTAAAGAAATAAAAAAAGAAATGCTAAGGCCAGTTAGTTATTTATCAATCTTTTACTCAGAATAGACTTTCTTTATTGAATTTTTGTGATAGAAATAAAAAACTTAATAATTTTGAATATAATAGTTATATTCAGAGGAGTCAATTTGCTTCTGACTATATTGAATTAGGATATAATAATGAATTTATTAGGAAAATTATGTTTAATAAAAATATCTATAGAACTATCAATAATAAAAATTTAAGTGATAATGAGAATAAAAAGTTCATTTCTTTGCCATATAAGTCATCAATTAGTAAATTGATTTATAAGAATATTTTTTTATTTGGTAATATAAAAGAGGTTTGGAAGAAAAATCTGAATTTAAATTCATTACTAAATGGTTCAAAACGGTTAATTGAATGCAAATCTATTAATGGAGTAATTTATAAAATTTCTTGAAGTTGTAATAAAATTTCTATAGGCTAGAGTAAATTATATCTTAATAAAAGAGTTAAAGTGCATATGTGTAGAGTTAAAAATAAATATAATAACTCAGCTTTGTATATTCATGACCTCAATATAGATCATAAAATATTATTTGACAATGCAGAGGTTATCTTTTATGAAAAAAAAAGTGAATTGAAAAGAGTAAAAGAAACTTTGTTGATAAAATATTTTAAATCTATGGTCATCAATCCATCCTTTGATGTTAAAGGAAGTTGAGTTATGAAATGAATGATGGGAGAACTATTTTATTTGTATATATATATATATAGGTGGTTTGTTTAATTGAAACTTCACTTAAAAAGATCTTTTTGTTAATAGATGAGATGATGATTGTGAAAGAATTTTAGTAAAGTTTAGTGTTTTTTGGCTAGTATTGTAATGTTATATGATTGTTTGTTCTACTTAGTATTTAATTTAATTTTTATTTTGCAGTGGATGGGACCTATGTTTCAATGCAATCATTATCATAACCTTAGCAAATACTAATATATGAATTATGCAATAATTTTTATTTAAAAACATCAGTACAATCACCACTTGTTCTCTGTCTAGAATTTTATCTATAATTTAATCCAAAAAGATGCATCCTTGTAAGTAAGTCACAGTACTTATAGTTTTTTCATAGTGATTTTTGTTGCTTAAACACCAACAGACTATTGTATTTATAGAGACAATACCATTTTTTCCCAAAAACAGATATATTAAAAAGTCTGTATTTTAATAGTATCAATCACAAAAAAAAAAAGGATTTTTTAAAAACTATTCTAAATCTAATATTGGGACATAAAATATTACTAAAATAAGCAAAACTTCCATTATAACCACTAATTTTTAATACCATTAACAGCCCATCAATATATCTAGAAATTTTAAGAATAGAAGGCTCCAAGAAAAATCCAGAATTATGCAATTATTTTTTATTTAATGATACATTCTTATAAAATCTTTTAATTAAATAAACATTCCCCTAGAAAAACAGAAGCTGTATCAAGCTTAAACCCTGATAGATTTTTAAAATATGTATGTTATCTTATTTCATAAGTATTGTTAATATACTACCCGAGAAATGATTAAACTTTATTTCACAATTTAACTAATAACTTGAATTGAGCAGTGCTTTCAACATGGGATATCATAATCATACTTATTGGCTAAACTGGTGTTATTAGGAAAAAACATGATGATGGCCATGACTATGATCTTCCAGGTTGAAAGCACTGCTCAGCAAGTTATTAGTTAAATTGTGAAATAAAGTGAGATCTTTTATTGTGAAGTGTATTATTGTTACTTACAGAATTACATAGCTAAAAAAAAAAAAAAGAAACAAAATTTGATAAATGCTATCTTAGTCAAAATTTTAAAGTGCCTATAACAAATAAAGTTGTATGTCTGTGCATCTTTATATATATATATATATAACTATAACCATTAAATGTCTGTATTTTTTAAATCATATAATTATAATTCAAACAAATTTATTTAACACATTATTCAAAATTAAATATAAAAACAACAGAATTGTGGGAAATTTGAATGGATTGAATGTTGGGTAATGTAAGTTTTTATTTTCTGTACATTTGTATTAATGGTTGATAAAAATTGTCAATGAAAAAATTGAAAGTACTTCCAGTAAAGAATATATTATTTAATTTTGAATACTGTGTTAAATAAATTTGTTTGAATTATTATATATATATATTACCATTATCTTCTGCTTTATTTCATTTTCACTTATTGATATTACAATTATTTTTAGCAATTAAAGAAGCAAACCACTCAAAATTGTTATCTAATTAAATGTTATAAGAGAGGTCATTTTTGAAATACTTATTAATTAAAAATTGTTTTTTTTTTTTTTCCATATTAAAAACAAAAATTTGATGGCTAAATATACAATAATTTACTGAGTGAATGTTTAGTTGTAAATCAGTTTCAAAGTGATTGATTAATCATTGAATTATTTTATGCAAAATCAAATTACAAACCCACAACATAGACTAAAGTTTACATATTGCTGTTTTAGCAGCATAAATTTTTCTTTTACTATGCCTATGCCACTTACTGTAAGCTTTATTATTTAATAGAGGTAAATGATGATTGCTAGAGGAAAGATGCATTACAACTTAAAAGTAGAAGTGCACTGAACCAAAATCCAAGGCTTACTGATGAAACAATAAGCTTGAAAACAGTCTAAAGATATTGAATAAAACAGCATAGGATATGGATTTATTAAACATTATTTTTTTGCATCTATTAATTATTAATTATAGTGATAATGAAAAAAAAGGTATATCACTAAATAATTATTTACCTTTTATAATTTTCTCCATGCTAAAGGTTTTCTGCAATTACATACTTATACACATCAAAAGGAATGAAAAGAATAAAAATGTCATTGCACAAATATGAAGTTAGTGCAGAGAGATAACTGATGTTACAATACTCATAATAATCTCATTGTATGCAAAACTAAGTGAGTAAAGACATTAAGATAAAGTAAAAAATAAAGCAAAAACAAAAAGAAGTTTAAAAAGATTAATTGTATTAGAAAGAGAAGATAATTTTTAATAAACAAACATCTTAAATGATAATTTTGATTAGAATATTTGTGATTATTTGTTATTAATTCTTATATCTGCTGTGCATAATCTGATGCTGTAGTAGAATGGAAGATTCTACAATTCAATGTCCAAAAATCATGATTCAGTTCTGTTACAGTACTCTAAACTTTTTCTGTGTTCTCAAGTAATAAAACATTCGTTTATAATTAAGCCTTACATTTGAGAAATGTAAAATCTTCCACTAGAAAACCAAAACCCATTGATAGAACGAGTTCATTTGCATAATTATATGTCAGATAAAAACAATCGTTTATTCAATAGTTTATAATTTACACTAATCAATTAGTAATCATTTTAGATTTTATTTAAAAAGCTAATAATATCTATATTTTTAAATTAGGTTTAATAGATATTTCTCTTTACATATCTATTTATAATATGTAACGTAATAATATAATATTGTTAAATTTCATAAATACTAGTTTTTATTTGCTAATAATTTTATCTCTTCTTTTTATATATTTTTAAACGTCAATTTTATTTATACGCTTATGTACCTATTTAAACAAATTTTATAATACCTCCATTTCTTTCTTTTTTTTTTTTCTGTCTTTCTCTTAACAGTCAGTTTTCAAATCTGATCTCTCTCAACCAATTTCAAAATGTAGACTAATTAAGATCACACATTTTGAGCTTTGGGGCAGTTTGATTTACTAACTGGACTGTGGAAGGATTTGCTTCAGCTAAGTCAAGCTACGTAGAAGAGTCTTTACCCATAGAAATAGCCGATCAAGGCTTCTGTTACCGAAAGACCCAAGAGACTCGCCGTAGAACTCCAAGTAGCACAAAACGATCATCTGGATTGATTACAGTAACGTGACCGGAGCACTAACTACTTGACCTTGCAGAGGCTAAACATTTAAAGTCAATAATATCGAGAGACTTCGCGATTTTGCAGTTGGAGAGATTCAGTAGGTTTTTTTTTATTTATTTAAAGTAAAAAAAAAAAATTTAAAAGATTGCCTAGACAAAAGTTTAAAAATAAGAATACCTCTTCTAATTTCTTCTTTTTAATAATTTATATATAAATTAGCATTTGATTTTCAACTCATAAATTATTTTTTGAAATCTATTGCTTGGGTTATTTTTTTTTTAAATGAATAATAACAACAATAAAAAGCGTGATATAATTCAAATTAGAAAAATGATAATAAATTTATTAATCAAAAACTGTAATGTTTATAGTAATAACAACCTTTAATATTTGTTATAAAACCATAATACAGTATGATTAATACTACTAATTCAATACAGTAATAATAATAAAATTCAAATCAATTTTACTACTTTTATAATCAATAGATTTTAATATGGTCAATTAGATTAACTGCAAAATTTCATGCAAACATAAATATACGGCCTTTTATACATACAAGCGTGTGCATATATTCATATATTCAATACATAGATTGAACAATCCTAAATTGCCACTACATAGCAATACCTCTGCAACATTCTTTCATAGATAAATATTAAAAGTTTATAAATAATGACATTCTTTTTGCTTGGGAGGTCATGTAATTTTTGAACATCGGTGAAAGAGAAAACATATCGTTAATGGTTCGTGAGAATTATTATAGTTTTAATTTCCTGAGTTACCGTATAATGATATGTAAATACATACTTAGCAATCAATATTTGAATTATAGCTAGGTTGGCTTGCTCGGAAATATTTGATAATATTACGAAGCACTTTATATGTAATACATGACCATTATAGCTCAGTTTTGAAAGATTGGTTTTCAATTTTCATTATTAAGAAATACTTTTTTAAAAAGACTTGCATCAAAATAATTATATCAAATCAATTATTCTTAAGCTCAATTTCTTAAAAGGAACTTTGTTGTCTAATTTTATTTATTTTGAATTTTTTTGTTTTTGTTTTTCAGGGCAATAAATAATGACTTTGGGATCTGTCCAATTTGCAAGATCCAGCAATAGGTTAGATGTTGATGGTACAATTTTTATGAGTATCAGAGAAAATTTGTCACGCAAATTTTTTTAAAATTTTTGTGGAAAATAAAATGAAAAGTTAATGGATTCATGTTACACATATCATCATTATCATTATTTTCAATTATTATCAGTCAACTGTAGAATGAGGGTCTCTCCAAGTTCATTCCATCTTCTTTGATCCATCTCATATGCGATCTATTTCTAGATCTTTTACAATATCTTGGAATCCCACTTGAGATTCCAATACATGTATATAAAATTAAAAGAAATTTTAGAAAAAAAACATATGAAAATGTTCTCTATAAGGGTACAATTTTTCTTGATCAGGACAAAATGCACCAGATTATAGCATTTTTAAAAAAAGACTATGATCAGCTGATGTAGAATTCTCTCTATAAATAGAAGAAGTTGAAGTTTTGATACATTTTCATGAATGAAAATTCTTCAGAGTTTATTTATACATACATTCTTTTTTAATTATCATCTTTATCATTAATATTTATTTATGAATGCAAATATTCAACTAACTCTAAAACAAGTAATAGATATAAATAAATAAAAATTTAAAAAACAAAAAAAAAAAAAATGGAATCAGAATTGCTTAATATCTATTTAAAGAATGAAAATGCAATTGCACTTTACATACGGTTTATAACAATTAAATCTAAAAAAAATGTCTATTATGGTATAAAAGGCTCATGATGATTAGACTTTGTACTAACCTGAGTGGTTGGAAACAGAAGGTAAAAAATAGATACAAAATAAGAGAAAAAATAATAATGATTAATTTAATTACAAATGTTAGTAATAATTATTATTGAATTAACTCTTTCTTTGTTCACTGATATACATCATGGATTCATGTTGTTATATATTAGTCACTGTTTATCTCAGTTTTGTATTATTTAACAGTTTATTTTTAATGATAATACATCCAGCATTAAATTTTCATTTTTATTACTGAGCATAAGAACTAATTAAAAAATAAAAATTCTCAATCCATTCATTCTTTGCATAATGCAGTGGGAGCTTGTACATTATGTTTGTCAAGACAAAGGTAAGTTGTTCTTTTTTAAATTTAAAAATTTGTTTTATATTTTAAATTTATTTTCACATTTTCCAATGATATTTTTATTAATGAATATAACATTATTTTGTTTTTATAATTACTAATATATATTTTTAAGAATTCCAATGACCAGTGAGTGGTGAGGCAAATAATATTTTTTAATATTAATATGCATTTAAAATTTTTCAATATAATACTTATTTATTTAAAATTAATAAACTTTCATTTTTTTAGTTATTTGGAAAGCAATTTTAAATAATCCTTATTCAAAAAATAATTTAGTTTTGTTAGAAACATTTTTAATCTAAGGATTCCAACAATAAAAAAAGCAAACATTTCAGGCTCAACTTAGTTATATTTAATAGACTTGATAAAGATGAAATATTATTATCAAATCACAAACTTGCAAAAATAAAAACAAAATTAGCAAAATACAATATAATAATTCATAAATTTTTATAATAAAAAAACTGAAATCCATAATTTAATATTTCTGTTTATTGCATTAAGCAATTCAACCAATATTTTATTAACACTTCTTTATTACTTTTTACAATGTTTTATACAGTTATTATATTAATTATATTATAACAGCTTCAATTGCCCCAGCAATTTTTTTTAGACTATAACACATATAAATACATGAATAGTTGTAGAGAAAAACATAATTTTTAATATTTCATATTACAAATTCCTCTTTTTAACCCTTATACACACACACACTCACACACACACGCATATATATATATATATATATATATACTTTTTATATATACATACACACATATATTCTTAATTTCTTTAAACATTTTTATATTTATTATAATGTTCAGAGAATTGTCTTACTCTACCTGCCATACAGGGTGCCACCAGACCATTTGAACCTGGAAAATTTACATAGTAGGCACATACTTATTGTTAAAAGATTCAATTTTTTATTTGACTGATAACTTTTGTCACTAGCTCAAGGAGTAGCTGAGATTTATAATATAAGTTTTAAATTCTCTAATTAAATAATAATAATAAATATCCCAGTTTTAATAACACAAAAATTTATTATGTACATATATAAAACAAAATTGAGGATTTGATTATTAACATTATTTTAGATTTAAATTCTGATTTTATTGTAATTTACACAAATGGGAATTTTTTATACATTTTAATATTTTATAATATTAAGCATAGATAGACTACATAGAATGCTCATTTAAAAACTTTCAAAACATTTAACCTCAGGCTAAAAGTTTGCAACTAAACCAACACTAGCTTCCTGATATACAGATATAACCAATGCAACATGAAAACATTAACATAAAACCATGCTGACAGGAATGGACATCTGCAGCATGATATTATTTAAAAAAAAAGATCCTCATCCAGTACAGGAATGTGTGTTTGTCTCGCAAAGGAGTCATATATATATATATATATATATATCATATGTTATATATATATATATATATATATATATACATTGACAAAGAAATGTGTCATATGGAGGGAGAGTGGTCCTCATCATCTAATAGCCCCAATCCACAGAGCAAAGGAGATCAATGGTGTGGAAAATACATCCATGTCTATTGCAACATAAAAGCTACATCTTTGGACCATGCATACATTTGGAATTGGTGCTCTGTCTGCTAATACACTTCATATTACATTGATATAAGCACTATACATCCCTCTATCAGCCTTGACTCAACTACAAAACAGACAGTCTGAAATTAACCCACATGACCTAACCCAAACTTAATGACTCTATGCAGTCATCTACACCCAACTTTAAATTTAATAATTTAGTTAATAAATACATAAAAATTGAAAATGATTAAAGCAAACATTATACATAAGAATATTAATAATGGATTTAGAGTTCTTTTGATAGTCAGATAAGAGTTCATTTAAAAGTTACTATTAGATTACTAATTGAAAGTTTGTTTAAAATATCTAAAAGATCACATTGAATATCAGTTTATACTTCCCATGATAAATCTTTATGAATCCTACAGATTTCAGCAGATTTATGAAAGTTCATCTTAGTGATTACATTTTGTAGATTGTTCTCCTTGGAAACAAAGCTGCTACTTGCCATTTTGTCAAGAACTGTCATCAGGAAGCTGCCTCAGTAGTGTAGATAAAGGAAACAAAATCTATTGCAAGACCCCTACATCAAGAGTCTGCAATACAGCTGCAAGATGTTTAACTGGTTCTCACCATTCAATCAATAGTCAATCCTCTTTAAATTCAATTATTTCATTTTTATAATATTTCACCTCTCTTATCACTAATTCTTCAGACCGATCACTCCTGATATTGCTACAATCTTATTGGTCATGATGTTTTTCTTTCTGGCTCATGTGCTTGTTAGTAACTATACTGGCTAGTCAGCTCCAGAGTGGGAAACAACATAATCTTTTATTTTTATCTCTTATTTGACTTTCTATAATTTAAGTGACCCAAGGTCTCATTTATTTTGGGTTTAATTAATAGAACAATCATTTCCATTTTTAGATTTAATCATGACTTTTAAATTGAAACTAATTAACATTTTTTCTTTTTCATTTATATTACTTTTAACAAAAAACTAATCTTTAGATCTTTACTTTTTTTTAAACTTTCTTTTAAATAATTTTTTTAATAGTTTTCTATCTGTGCGATTATATATATGTTAAAATAACTTTTAATTTTCTTTAACGTTTTTAATGAATCAATTTTATTATGATTCATTTTCCTAATTTATTTTAATTTTAAAATAATGTGATGGCATATGTATATCATTACATTATATTATTAAAAATTAATTAATTCTTTTGAAAATCATATATATATATAATATATTTTATAATTTTATATTTTATTTATTTATTATTTTTTTATTTTCATTAATATATTTATTTTTTAATTGTAATTTTAACATTATATTTTATTCATATTTCAATATTTTATATTTTATTAATATCAGTACATAATATTTATTCCTAATTTATATTCATAACTTTAATTCTTTTTATTTATTTTTTTGTTTTTAACCTGTTTTATAATTTATTTTTTATTATATTTTATAAATCACATTTTTTTTTTCATAAATCAACTCAACTGTTAACTATTTAAAATTTTGAAATTTGCCATAATTTTTAGTGACTATCTCTTTATATTTTTTATAAATTAAATTCATTTTTATTTTTATCTTTATTTTAACTCTTTTTAATATATTATTTTTTTACTTATGGCAAAATCTTTTGTAACTCCAAATCTTTATTTAATATTGGCTTAATATTATTAATATGAATAGCTCCTTTTACTTTTATGACTCTCTTATTATTTGTAATTTCTTTTATTTTTATACAATCCTTTTCAAATTTATGTCCTGTTTCTAATATATGTAAATATATTGGCAAAATTCTATCATATAATAATAATATTGATAAAATTAATTATAGAGATATAAGCACAGGTAACAACTATATAATTAAAAATTTGAATAAAATTATAGGTAAAATGAATAAAAAAACTGATAATACAATAAAAGTTGATATAGTTAATAAAACAAGAGATAATATAATTAATATATTAAAAAATAAATACATTAAAAATTATATTAAAGATTTAAATAATAAAATAAATGGAATATATGAAATTAATTGTAAATAATTCAGAATTAATAATACAAAAATAAATTATGTTGATGAAACAAAAAAATGAATACCCAGAAGATTATTACAATACAAATATGATAGAAATTAACCAGATTATTTACATATATTAAAAACAGGGTATGAATTTGAAAAGGATTGTATAAAAATGATACAATTTACAAATAATGGTAGGGACAGAAAAATAAAAGAAACTATTCATATTAATATTATTAAACAAGTATTAAATAGAGATTTAGAGTTAAATTTTTTTTTGCCATAAGTAAAAAAATAATATATTAAAAAGAAGTTAAAACAAAGATAAAAATAAAAATAAAAATGAATTTAATTTATAAAACATATAATGAGATCACCACCAGAAATTATTGGAAATTCAAAATTTTAAATAGTTAACAATTGAGATGGTTTAGGAGTAAAAAAGTGAGTATAAGATATAATAAAAAATATGATATAAAATAGGTTAAAAAATACTTAAAAATGAAAAATAAAAAAGAATTAATGTTATGAATGTAAATTAAGAATGAATATTATGTATTTTTATTAATAAAATATGAAATATAAAAGATTAAAAACATGAATAAAATATAATGTTAAAATTAGAATAAAAAGTGAATATATTATTAGAAGTAAGACATAATAAATAAATGAAGTATATATATATATATATATATATATATATATGATTACAGAAAGTATTAATTAATTATTTAAATAATATAAATATAAAGATGTTTAAATAAATTAAGAATCTATTTATGTAGATATATATTGTAAAGAAGTATATATGTAAGGTAAGTATATATATATATATACATAGGTTAAAAAAAGGAATTTATGTCATGAAATATATGTAAAAATTATATGTTTCTGTATAAATATTCATATATTTGTGTATTAGTTTGTTATAAATCTGAAGAGGATTACTGGGCAATCAAAACCATTATAATATAATGATAAAATAACTATATAAAGCTTTGTAAAAAGTAATAAAAAGTGTTAATAATAATATTGGTGAAATTTATAAATTAGAATAAATGCACTTAGAAGGCTCAAAGATGCTGGTTGTTAAACAGATAATCTCTTAATAATTGTAAATTATAACAACACATGATATAAGAATAATAAATTAATAAATAATCAGACAAAATGAAATGTAAAAAAAATATCAAAGAAAAACAGCATATTATATAGTATTTTTTTCAAAATGAAAAATAATTGTAATTATAAACTCATTTGAAGGCCAACTATTGTAACAATATAAAAATAGGGGTTAACAAGAGAGAATATAAGTATAAAATGTCCCACAATTTAATAGCCATTTGTGACAGTACACTACATTAGGACTAAACTATGAGGAGATGGGAAACCATCATAATCCCAAATAAACAAAATTTAAAATTAAATATAAAAAATATATAATGAAATCTATGAACAATGAATATAATGAGATCAATACTAACTATAAGTAAGTATATTAACTATAAGTTCTCCCACCATACACTAAAGTAATAATCATTCATCATCATGAATAATCAAAAATAAAAATAAATGAATAGTCAATCTTGTGACTGGACTTGAAATGGGTTTCCTTGCCAGTTTAGGGCAGATTATTTAAACATTAATTTGGATGCACAAACTTAAGTTCTAACCCATCAGAATATATAACAATAAAAACAATAATACTGGGATATTAAAAGATAATTATCATTAATGCACTAGCCACAAATACCATTAATGTATTGACCAACTATAAAATTAATTTGTAATAAACACTAAACTAAATAAAATGTAGTGCATAGACTTTAAAGAATATTCTTTTTGCAGCAATCCAGGATCATCATCAACTGGATATCTATAAACACTAAATATGAACTCCTTTCATATAACAGCCCATTATGCATAAATCTAGTTCAAAAACAAAAGCTCTATAACTATTACTGTAAACAAGATATATAATATTGTAATGGGCACATATGCCGTTACATTATTATTTTATTATTATTAAGCATGAAAAAATAAAAGTTCGCAAATAAAAACTTCTTTTTTAAGAATTAAAAATTAAAAATTAAAAACTCATCTTAAACTCGTATATATATATAAAATCGCACAGATAAAACAAAATTATTAAAATAAAACTTTATTAAAAATAGAAAAACTAAATCTTTCAACAAAAACCTAAAAAGATTTAGAGATAAAAATATATCTCTAAGTTTGGAAAACAAATTAATTAATGTTATTGAAAAATGGAAATGATTATTAGTCCAAGTGAACTAGCCCTTGGGCATTTAAATGTATAAGCAATGGTCAGATAGGAAAACAATAGAAACTAATAGCAAATAAAAAAAATCCCTTAGGAATCGGACCTCAACAGAAGAATTATCATCATCGATGACATAATGTCCATTGGATCCTAAAGTTACATATAAAAGAAAAAGGTTTGGAAACAAATTTTTTTAGTGAGTAAAGAAAATTTAAGAGAAGACGAAGATCAAAAACAAAAGCTCTATAACTGTTACTGTAAACAAGATATATAATCCTAACATATAATACTCAAAAACTATTTAGAATTGAATAAATTCACTGGAATAACATTAAACAATGAAAGATCAATTTATTAATAAAATTAAAATAAAATTAATGTCTGCTGAGTATGCCATAAATATAAATTCATCATTCTAATTTTGATTATTATACAATTAGCTATCACATTGAGATTTACAAGTGCCTCAGTAAGTTTACATAAAACACACATATATAAGCACACAGGTGTGCGGTACAACAATTTATAAAAGTATTTGAATTGCTATATAATAATAAAAAAATATGATTAATTTTAACATGTATGTGTTTATCTGACATGCATTCATATATGCACACAGATGTGTCATAACATATGGGTATTATCACATAATAATAGTAAAGAAGTAAGTTATCACACTTTAATGATACATAAATAATGACTGTTTTCACATATATATGTGGGTACTCATGAAAATGTGTGTATACACTGATGTTTATATTATATATTTTAATTTGTTGAAATAACAGTCTTATTAAAATACATTTTTCTCATAAATACACATGTGTGATGTATATATACATAAAAATGTAGATGATATGAAATAAAACTATTAATTAGCCTTTCTTCTTTTATGGTAAATAAAAAAAAATTTAAAAAAAAGAAACAAAAAAAAAACTTATCATTTAGAAAGTTTCATTTAAAACTTGGGTCCTTGTGGCCTCATTTTCAATATTAAAAAAAATGATATTTTGAGTTTTTTTCTCTTAGTTTGTAAACAATATCAGGAACTTATCAGGAACAAATAATCTTCTAGACACAAATGGCATTTATTATTTTCTTTCCTTGTTTTATTTTTAATTGACAAAGTCATCTACTTTAAAAATTTATTAATTAGAAATTTTAAATGTCATTTCAAAAAATTATTTAAAATACTATTATTCTCAAAATATATAACACTACTCACCAGCTGTACTTTATATATTTATTTAAAATACTAACATTCTCAATATATATAACACCACTCACCAGATATACTTTATATATAAAACACTACTGCTATCTGTGCCCATCTGCATACAGATAAAACAGATATATATAAAATAATTATTTAGCATCTTGATAGATTCTCTGGATAAGCTGGTCCCATTTAATAGTAGACCATTGTCATCATTGAGTAAGGTATAATACAAGCAACTGTTGGTCTCCAATGATCTTTCTTCAAACTCTATGCAGTCTAATACATCCATATATAGGCTATGGAAAACATAGAAAATGCTGAAACATGCTTCACCATGTAAATCCAAACATTGCTGCACTAATAGTAGCATTTGGACTTGCATCTTGCCTTCAGTTACAGCTTTATGGTAACTCTGTATTCACAATCTGCAAAAACTCTTAAAAACTTCTTTTTAATCTTTTTTTCAATTCTTTTCTAGCCAGGGTGGGGGAAAGATACAGAAATTAAAAGAAGTTTTCCCTATCATGTGAAACTTGAAATATTATAGTACATATTTCTGCTTCACCTAGTGTTAATGAAATCAAAACTAGTATGGGTTTGAACCCAATCTTGTATATTAACTGACACCCATCTCATAATAGGCAGTAGTAGGTATCTTATAATCCATATTTATAATCAATATTATAATCTTTTATCTAATTTATATTTTATGATTAAAACTAACCTCTTTATAATAGCAATTTATTTTATAATATTTGTAGAAATGTATATTTGTTTATTTTATTAAATTGTCACTAAGAGTAAATAATTGAAACCTAGATATCTATAGAATGTTACAAATATTTTAAATTCTTTCATTAAAGTTCATTTTTCCAATTAATCAGTTGGTAACATTTTATATTTATCTTTTGATAAATGTACATTAAAGGATCAATTATGTAAACAATCTAATATTTGTAAGGAATATTTTGTAAATTTGTATTCATGTTTTATATCAAATATTAAGTATGAAAATCATTGTATTATTTATAGTATGTACCAAATTCCTAAAAATTTTGTGAATAAAATTTACATTTTCTTTAATCTAAATCTCAATTAAATAGACTTTGTTAATATGATGACTAATAAACTTAATCATGCTTGTTGCTGTTTTATTTTAATTAGCAAAATGAACCCTTGGGGCATGTTTAATGCAGGATTGTAGATTTCCCACCCAAGCAGCCACTAACCACAGAGAAAGTCATCAGCAAATGTCATGTAGATTGGATCCTAATAGATAAGGCTGGATCAGATAAATAGTAAAAAAATTTGATAAGAAGGGATTATTGAAGAACAGTTGATTAATATGTATAGCATATCATGCTTAAAGAATGATGAGGTGAAAAGATTGGCCATTTGCTTTTCTGAGCTGTGTTTCCACCAGCTCATCACAATGCCATTCTAGTGCTCTCAACACCTAGTCTAGAGACTGTACTGTGTCAAGGAAGCCTGCTAAAAGATATGATTTTATAATTGCCTGTTTCCAGCCATGGAATGTCTACTGATTGGTTCTGAGGTAACCTCCAATTTGCCACAAGCCTCTGATTCTAGCTTACATTGTTTTTTTAAATCAATGTTAATTTGTATTATATATATATATTGTAACGATCTGGATAAGATAGACTTACATAATCTGCACTACAGGGCGCCATCTAGGCATTGGAACCTAGAAAAATTTATAAAGTAGGCAAATACGTAAGTCAAAAAATAATTTTTTTTTTTTTTTTTAAATTTTGATTTCGGTCGTTAGCCCATGTCACTAGCTCAGTGGAAATAATATAATCTAAGAGTATATAAAAAAAGAATAAAATAAGCCACTGCCAGTAATTAACATACAAACATTTATTAACGCACATATATAAGATTTAAAATTATTTTAGCATCAGTTTACCTTTTAAAATTTAACTTACATTTTTA
This sequence comes from Epiperipatus broadwayi, assembly GCA_028023455.1. Taxonomy (NCBI): domain Eukaryota; kingdom Metazoa; phylum Onychophora; class Udeonychophora; order Euonychophora; family Peripatidae; genus Epiperipatus; species Epiperipatus broadwayi. The sequence continues at coordinate 6,367,569 of JAQFVV010000067.1, read as the reverse complement.
ACTTTGATTTTAATTTACATTTTAATTTTTACAACTTTACATTTTAATTTTTTATAAGTTCACACAGAGGAGTTTATAAAAGTTTGTTTTAAAATGTTGAGTATAGATCAGTTACATAGATTACAATGGTTAAAAACATTTCAAAATAAACATAAACGATCAAAATATAAAATCATTGATACCGACAATTGCAGAGGGAAATTTATAAGTAACCCAATAGTATTCACCATAAGATACTTGCATTGTCACCAATAACTTAAAAGACATCCGAATAAATACATTATAGATACTCACCGTAAGGTATCATTATTTATCGAATGTCTATACATTTTGATCAAATATGAAAACCCAAAACATACTTAACCGATAACCAATCCATGCAAGCGTCTATAAACAACTTAAATTTAATGCATTTTTATTTAGGGTCGAGTATGAATAGACTACATAGATTTGCATTTGAAAATAAAATATTATATCCCTATTTAACCCTAGGCTAAAATTCGCAGTCAACTGGCATCAATTCATCTGATATATCGATGTATTCAATGTAATATGGAATACGGCAGCACCAAAAAGATTAAGAGAAGACATTGACTCTCATCAGATAGGAATATTACATCTATCTAATGAGAACAATAAAAAAAAACTCCATAGAAAGGAACTGCGTTCTTCATCTTATAATTCCTTCCATAGGCAAACGGGTGAGTGCGGCGTATATATAAACGATTCTGCCAGTAGCGAATCTCCGACTACATCTACTAACTACATCAATATATCCAATCCATTGACCCAATTTAACAATGACACAAATAACCTAAGATTACCCTCCCCTAATATAACTTTACAAATCTATACAGCCATTCACACCCGACTTAACTTTAACATTGATATATTTTAATTTATCGGAAAACAGAAATCATAAATAAACTTAACTAACAAAAAAAAAATATAAATGGAAATGATTTTGCATAAATAAAAAAAAAGTATACATCAAATAACATTATTAATAAAGAATTTAGTTTGGTCAGATAGGATTCTATTTGTATTATTTACTAAAAGGTTTAGAATTTAGAGTTCTATGTTTTCAAATGAAAATAAAGTTCTTACGATTTTAAAAGGTCCATAATTTGTAGTCGTTTGTAATTCTGAATGGGAATTCCCACACCGTACTGAAGATATTTGTTTTGTTAGCCATTGTTTTTATCCATCTGGAGGTTTTTGCTTTAACTGGTCCTCAATGAAGAAAACGATGTTTCACTCCCTTTTCTTTAACAGCTGAAGGAATTGAAAGTGCGTCTTTCAATCCCTTCACCTCCAACTCCGTACTAATACATATAGTCACATCGTAATAATAATTAATCATAATAAAATCAAACTTGTCCTTTTATATTACTTTGAAGGATCCAATGGACGTTACGTCATGATGATGATATGGTCCTTTCGCTGAGGTCCGATTCCATTGTTTTTCATTTATTGGCTATTTGTTTCTATTGTTTTCCTATCTGACCGATGCTTTTACATTTAAATGCCCAAGGCTAGTTTACATTTAACTAATTAAAACAATCATTTCCATTTCTGATTAATTAATGTGTTTTCCAAGATTAAAGATATATTTTTATCTCTAAATCTTTTTAAGTTTTTGTTTTTAAAATACCTTTCTATTTTTAATAAAGTTTTATTTTAATATATATATATTTTTTTATCTGTGCAATTTATATATACGAGTTTAAGATGATTTTTTAATTTTCAGTTTTTAATTCTTAAAAAAGAAATTTTTATTGGCGAACTTTTTTTTTTTATGTTTACTAATAAAAAATAATGTAACGTACGTATGTGCCCATTACATATCAGTAAACTTGCTTAAAAAAAAAATGAACAAAAAAAAAATATTTTACTTAGGGTTAGTAATTACGGTACATGATTAACAAAATTTACAAAACATTCAGTTAGTATAAAGAGTATATACAAAAAAAAAATGTTGACTATCATTTTCCTAAGGACCATTTACGTTCACCTCCTCCCCACAAGAGTTCTATTTTTTTTTATACATTTTATTTTTACACACAGCATGACAAGCAAATTATTTAAATTATTTATTTAAGAAGGTTGCATTGAACTAAATACGTTTTGAAAGATAATGGATTTATACGTTTATATTTGCAGCACAATTATAAATACCACCAACTTATTTATGACTGATTAAAATGCTTAAATAGGATTACACTGAAGTAAATTCCCAATGGTACTCATCGTAAGGTACCACATTTCGATCATAAACTTATGTGGCTGTGCGCATCTATACACGTTAAAACATAATTTATATTAACAACAAAAAAAAACTTATCAATCGCAACCTTTTGACTTTCTTTTTAACGAAATACAGTTTAAAATTATTTATACTTTCTAGTGTTTAATATATGTGCTATTTCTTTCTGGCAGTGCTTTTAAAACTTAATTCAAACTATGACTTTATGATAAACAGATAAAACTATATTTATATTTCAGAAAAAAAAATATTACGGGTGTGATTCACTTTTAAAATTCTCAGGGCACTCGTTTTTATTAAAGATCGGCCCAAGTTGGTTTGCCAGTTGTAACGATCGAAATGAAAGTGAAGATCGAATCTAACCGCAAACTACAATATCTGCTCTACAGGGTGCTATCTAGGCATTTAAACCTAGAAAAATGTATAGAGTAGGCAGATACGCGCTGTTAAGATTCCACTTTATTTAAATATTTAGATCGTTATATATATATATCTGTAATGCTTATACAACTTAATTTTAAGATGCATCTTCAAATTTTTTTTCCTTAAATTTAAAATTATTAATACTTATAAAAATTCCACATTACTTTGATGCAGCAAATTTATCTTAATTTTTTTTTGTTGGTTTATTTGTAATATTGAGTTACTGAAACTGCCAAGTATAAAACTCAATGAGCAACTAACTTTAAACCCTCTCTCTCTTATTTTCTCCAGTTAAAAATCATTTCAGGAGACATTTCCATTAAATTAATTAATAGAGAAAGCTCATTTAGTTTTGTACCTCTTATATTATAAATTTAGTTTTAAATGATTGGAAATTATTTTAAAAGTTAGGTATCTTATTATTATCTCTGACTTAAAAGTGCCCTCATAATTATCTCTGAGAGAATAATGTATTTTATTAAACCATTTAAGTAAAATCCATCATCATTTCTGTAAAACAAATATCTTAAAAGAATCATTTAAAGCACCGCTATCATAGTGTGTATATCAACTACTAACAGTATATATTTCATACTGGTATATTGTCATTTGTTTAGCAAAATATTAAAATTGTGATGTATCATTTATTATGCTATATGTTGTCTAACTTCACCAGAAGTAAGTGTGATATTCAATGCCCAGTCTGTCTATGTTAATTAAAAGACTGACTTATTTTGTAATCTCTGATGATGAACTATTTGATAACTTACTAATAAATGAAATAATTGAAAAGTGTGGAAAACAATTTATATTTTAGCTTTAATTCTTCCCTTTCCCTTCCATTCATTAATGCTCTAAGGTTTCTGTGGACATTCTATTACATCAGAGAGCTGATTATTTTAATCAGGAATTAATTTATTATGGTCGTTAATGATGCACTATCTATATATTTATATGTCTAAGGCATTATGTATTTTGTAGTTACAACCATTCATTTATTATTATTGTTCTTGCTTTGCTAATTACCTTTTATGACCTTCAGAATTTTAAATATGACCCCAGTCCAATCTTTTTCTTTCCCTCAAAGTAGACATATTTTCTACTAAGGACCTTTTTCAGGCATTGCCATTAAAATGTGTATGGGAAGTCCAGCACATTAAATCTATTATTACTATTCAGAGATATGTTTTGGCTGGAGGGCCAACATTTCTCTCATCACCTATCTGTATATACCAGAGATTTCTTTTAGCAAAGCCACCCAGAGGATTGTAACAGACCTCATTCATTCTTTGTTGTAATCTATAATATCGTACTTCCTTTGTCATTATATATATATATATTTACAAACCTGAAATGCTCTCTGTCATGATGGCATGTCTTTCACCAACCAATCCAGTTAATTAGTTAAATCTGAGCATCTAATTTATTTAAGATGAACTATTTTGCTTTCCACACTCATTACATATAACTTATTTAAATAAAAATAGTGTTTTAAATGCACATCGCTCATGTCTTGTTATCTATCTATATCTATAATAGATTTATTTGTTATCTCTTAAAGAGGGCTAATGACATTTTATTGCTGATTGGTTCTTGGAAGACCAATTAAAAATTTTTTACTTTTATTTATCAAATGCATTTAGCTGCATCAAAACCCAATTTATGTATGAATTGATTGCAATTACCTACTAAATTGAAATGTTCAAATATTTTTTTAATTTAAAATTTATTTAATGTACTTAATGAGTATTTAAAGTATGTAATTGCAATTTCAAGAAATATAACTTAGTTGTATAAACAAAACTCAACTTATTTTGTAGTGCCAATCACTCAATTTCTTAATAAATTCCTGTAATATTATTACTTTAAATTAGCTTAGTTTGTCATTACTCCGAATCTTTAATATTAATTACCCCAGTTATTTATAATATTTCTTCGATTTAAATTCAACTTTTGTAATGTTGTCATAAATGATTATAATTGCTATGGTTCAAACTATTAGTAATCAATATCAAATCACATCTGTACCATTCTGCAATCGTCAGAATTCATCAAATCATTAATTTCATATATAAATCCTTTATTATTTTGAGTCTCTTTGTGAACCATGACATCCAGCTGGGATGGAATAAAACCAAGGACTACTAGTGTCATCACAAACATTATCCATTAGTCAGAGAGGCAAGAGTTCAGGCAAATAGGTTAGGGTTCACCATTGCCCTGACATCTGTATCTTGTGCATGGTTGGATTCATGGTACCTTTGCTTGGATTATTGGTCTTGTTGAATGAATACATGATTTCGACCAGCACACCTGATCAAAAAAAATAAGTTAGTCTTTTCAATTCACTTTAATCCATTAAAAACATCTTTGTGGAATTTTATCAAGATATGTTATACAATCATTAATTATCAAAAAATATGCTAATCAAAATAAATAGTGAAATTTTATAATTACCACTATAACTATTGTAACATAAAAACATACTTGTTTTAATTTCAAAATCAGAATTGATAAAATATTAATTATATATTTTTAAATGTTTAATTTATAATAAAATTATTCTAAATTCAACTTATTTAACCCTTATTTAGTCCAGTGTAATATAGAAAATATTTAGAAAAATATTTGTTTGTGTTTATTTCTATTTTCCCTTTCAACTTTATGTATATATCTACATGCACACACTACTATGCTGTTGTATATCATGAGATATATAACTATATCAATATATATATGACTAAAATTCTATTATTACTTAAGAAACTGAAAATATGCTTAATAAAGGGTTATAATTTGGATTGACTGTGGATAAGCAACATGATCAATACATAAATGTATATGTATAATAATAGATAAATAAATAATCAAATTAGGAATTACATATACCAAGATTTAAATAATTTAACATATAAATTATTAATATTATTATTCTTGATTATAATAAATAAAATAAAAAAATAAATATAGAAAAAAAGAATATAGTTATTGATTGTTAATAATTATTATTATGGATTATAAAATATTATTTTTTATATTTTTATTTATGAAAATGAGTTTTGTTTAAAAAAATTTGCTAGACAGAATGCAGGGAAGTCAATAAAAAGATTTTTGAAATGATTGCCTGATTGGTAAATAGTATGATTTTTGAATAAAAATATTTGTAAAGGAAGCAAACATTGAACTTAGTAACAATTAGAATAAAACTTTCTTCAAGTTTCTTGATTTAAAAATTTAGCTGTGAATTATTCATATATTTTAATAACTTAGAAATCAAAAACATAGGTTTCTAAATAATAAGATTGAGAAAGGGGTCTTCCTCTAATTTGCTATATATTTTTTACAGAATCAAATGAAATGTTTAGTGTAAAACAAATGAATTGTATTAACACAAATATCTTTTTAAAATTAATGGATATCTTATATGTTATAATATTTATCAATCAAATAGAAAGCAAAAAAGAATGTATGAAAAAAATTATTGTTCACAATCAAATCAAATATTCAAAGCTAATGGTTAATAATAATAATTTAGTTCAATTATCACATTACCGGGTTTGACATAGATTTCTTATTTGCCTAAAAAAGCAAACAAAGGATAATCACTTATATGTAATAGCATTTAGTATCACACCTTTCTGGTTAACAAATGGTAATATTATTTTATGTTTATTTTATAAAAAAAAATATCTATTTTTCCAAAGTATTATATATAAAATTATATCAACAATTCTTTATTTAACAAATATTTAATTAAAAAAAAGATTGATATATGCATAATGTGAACCTGTTAGAAGGTTGACATACGCATATATTATTTTAATTAAATCTTTATTCTTATTCACATGATAGGCATATAAAATACCTAATAAATGAATATAATTATAAATATTAAGTGTTGCTATGTACTAAATATGTTTAACTCTAAATAGAGCAGATTTATGTATATGTATTTACCTTTATCACATGTGAGAAAGTGTAATATTATATTTGATGTGATATAACTATGCTTCAATTCATGATTTTAATATTTAAAATAATTTAAATCAAAAATGGTAAACAAATATGTGTGATTATTGCACTTATTGATAACACTAAACTATAATAAAAGAGTTTGTAATAATATTGTTTTATAATAGTATATAAGTTTATATTTTAACAGAAATGAAATATTTTTTTAAGAATGTAAAATTTATTATTGAAAGGGAAAAAATAGTGTATAAAAGTACTAATGTTTTTTTTAATTTTTTTGATATTTTAATTATCATATTATTATGATTAATGTTATCAATTTCCATGGTGTTTTTAATCTTTAAATTTTATTTACATCTCTACTTTACTTTGCCAATGATGTATGTTACATTGTGTTCGTTAAATCTATTCATTGTGTTATTCTTATTTTAATGATGCAATGTGAAACTAAACATTCATGTCATGTTACTGCAGGCTTAAGATAATTGTAATTGAAAGATAAGTGGCATCCTTATTGTTGTAAATAGACTATCTAGTTTGCCCAGGATTCATCATTATTGACTTATAAATTTCTGCAGGTTAAAACACACAAGTTTGATGCCCCAGTTGCTTTTATTTTATTTATACCAATAAAATATATATATGAATTCAAAAATATTCTTCAAAATAAGTTTTTGGTTGATTTTATTAACAATGCAGGTGGTCCACTTGTGATAATTTTTTTATACATTAGGATATTCCTATGTTAGCATGTCTTATTTGATCTGCAAGATTAACAAAATCTGAATATTGAGTTTTCTTAATTATCAAGACTAATAGTTACTTATTAAATAATTAATTGTATATGTTACAAATACTTTTTTGTATATTAAACAATATTTTTTTAAAACTTAAATGTCCAATGAAGCTATGTGATTTTCATATATGATTACTAAAGCTTTATTATTTTCAGAGATACGCCATTACAATATTCATAGTGACAGCAAAGATTTACTCATTAAATTCTACTATATATTTTTTAAATGTAAAAACAGTAAAGCAGGTTTTGAATAGTATATTGTAAATAAAAGATTTCTCCAATAATCTTTATAAAGGAAAAGTCATTCTCTTTTATTTACTGACTGCTGCCCAATTATAAGGTTACAGATCATTTTCTATCAGGTTTATCTTCTAATTAGCAATAATTAAAAACTCATTCATTGGGTGCTGCACTTAGATTAATCAACTTGGTTGCATTCTTCATGAGTAGTGGAATGATCTTTGGATATAAAGATCAATTGTGAATATCCAATAAACAGTACCCAATCAAGAGATCCTGCTGCTTTGTAGAGTAGGATTCATTTTTGATACAAACAGTATTTTCTGCCTCCTTTTTCTCTTTCAATTATTTAAATTATTATAGAAAGGTTGCTGTGAACTTCTCATGCTATTAGACATCTTATAATAATAGTGACAATGGGTTTGTATGTTTGTGCAACAATATTTGCATTCATTACTACATGCAAATCATTTATGACTTCAATAATCATTTTTTCCAAGTTTTTTTATTTAGCTCAAGATCTTGAGAATCAAAAAAGCAATGATTGGAACAGGCTTAGTAGGCTGGAAGATTTAATTGTAATCTTTGTTTGAGGCAGAAAAATGACTAATGAGTCAGTTTGTAACTGGATGACAGGAGTTTCAGCTGGAAAAAGTTGTACATTTAAGCAGTCATATTTTGTGATCCATCTTCCTACTATGGAAGTGGAAAAGCCTAGAAAATATGATCTAAAATGATCTGTCTTATACAACCTGCTAGGTCATCATGCCTGGAAGATTATTCCTTTCAGTGGTGGAAATAATAAGCATAGTAAAAATAATATCAATAGTAGTAATGTAGTAACTAGCAGTAGTAGTGCTACAACTAAGTATCATAAATATAAATTAATTTGTTTATATAGTATTATAAAATGGACCAGCTTTACTTGATGTAAACTCTTCAAGATCCAAATGTAGGACTGCACTAACTGACAAGATTTAAAATTGATATCACCATTCTTAGAAAAACTCATCTCCTAGAAGTAAGAGGTTTATTAGAAAAGATGGAGGCAGATCATGGTGCTAGATTTGCTGTAAAATCTAATTTAGTGTCTTCTGTTATTGATAAAAGATTAATGTATTTGGGTACTAGAGCTTCATCTTGTCAGTGTCTATGCTTCAATCTTAAATTCAGAGAATTTAGAGAATGAAAACTTTTATTCCTCGTTAGATAGTATTATTATAGGAATACTATTAAAAGAACAACTTTTTCTTCTTGGTATCATCAATGCACATGTTGGCACAAATAGTATGCTTAGGCCAAATGTTACTGCAAATAATAATATTGGGGCTGTAAATTCAAATGATTTGTTATTATGTGCATAGCACATGGATTTAGATAGAAAAACTATTACAAAAAAGTGTTTGCATTCATGCTCAAGTCAATGATATTTAATAAATTATTGTTAGGAGTCAGAATACAAGAAACATCCACATTACATTAGCAATTCTTATCTCAGATTGATGAACAAATAACAGATTAGTATGTTTTAATATTAAAATGATAGTAGCTTTAAAAATCAGATGCTATTCCAATCATTTTTACAAGGCAATTGATATCATTCTTTAAAAGTATCTATTATATATTTGAATGCTTAATTTGTTAATTTGGTTTTTCAGAACTGTCATATTACTGATGCATGGGTTTGTTTTAAGAAATGTGTTATAGATACAAGAAAATCTATTAAAGGGATCATTAAAAAAGGGAGTAATGGCTCTGACAATGACCATATTATTAGTAATTTAATTTAAAAAATATATGACAATCTTAGCTTGACACAATAATACATTGAAAATAATACATTGAATGAGGAACTTCATAATAAATAAATATAAAAATATGAAGGCATAAATTCAAGATTTATAAATGATTGGTGGATCAAAACTACAAAGTTGATACAGACATTAACTGAACATTATCATTTTAGAGTTTTTTTGATGCATTAAAAACAACATAAGATCCTGAAAAACAGTATCACAATCCTATTAATACAGCAGTTGCCCTTTTTTTATAAGCTGATATGATATTTTGAACAAATGGAAAATGATGATACAAGAATTTGTATAATGACTTTTAATTATATATTCATTTTATTTACTCATTTAGTTTGTACAAAGATATCAAGCTTAATAAAATAAAAACAGCTCTTTGTAATCTCTAAAATGAAATGGCTGGCCAGATGACTCAGTTGGTTAGATCGTTACCTTAAAATTTAGTAATCAAGAATTTAAGGGTTTAGCTTCAATTTCCACACTAGTACACCCGGAGAAGAGAGGACAATAATATCTCTCAAAACATTGTGCTTATAATAACCTGTGTCTCATTACTAGCAGTTGAATGTAATTGAAATATTTAAATAAAATTACATTTTTTTTTCAAGACATCAATACTTAATGTTACATGATGATAATAGTCCAATATATAAATACAACTAACATATCATTATCATAAACCTTCAGGAAGACCCACAACAAAGTGTTTGTATGCCATGAGCCATAACCATCTTATAAAATATATATATTCATCAACTTACATTTTAGATATATAAGTATAGACATATTTATTCTGTATACACAAAGATGAATTAAGAATTATTCACACTCTGACTGCAAAATTTATTTTAATCAACTTTCAGAAAGAACAAATACCATAATTTTTCAACATAATTTTCCTGCTTTTCAATATAATTTGTTCATCTGTCAACAAGCTTTTATATTCTCTCAATAAGAATGTTCAAGGCTCAGTGAATGTAATGTTGTCTTCATTCCTTTATCAGAAATAAATCTTTATTCTTTAGGCTTCTTTCATGAAACCCAACAAATGATAGTCCATATGGGAAAGATCAGGGTTGTAGGGATGATGCTCCAAAAACCTTAAAATAAAGTTTTTGGGAATGTTGATAGTGTGAGTAGTGTATGGATGTGCATTGTTATGCAATAATAAACAAAATTTGTCATTTATGTTTTTGATTTGTTTTGATTTGATTTGATTTATATATAGTTTTGATTTCCGAATTATATAAGTGTGTGTATTTCTAATATAACACAAATATTAAAGTTTTTACATATAATATAATCCTTGGATAGCAGTTCTCTGTGTTTTATTCAAATTATAGGCTTCAGCTCTTCAGTAAAAATATCACTCTAATAGGCACTGTTGATTGTTGAAGCTTTTTCCTGATAATGTTCCAATAGTAGACTTTGAACATTCCGGAAAATTGAGAAGCATCTATTTTCCAGCTTATGCTTGATTTTTGAACTATTTCTTGGTCAGTGATTGAAGATGCTTGCAATTCATATTCTGCCATTTACACACTTTTGCATGATAAAATACTTATCTTTATACTATGCACAAAGTCTTCAATAAATATTGGCACCAAAATACATTCAGACCACAAAAAACTAATTACTGCATGCTGCTTTTCTTTCATGAAAATCACAAGTGGGGTAGCCACTGTTTCCCATACTGCAATCATATTTAAACTAATAAAACATTGTTCAAAATTGCACTGTAATGAATAGAGAAACAGCAACCTCATATGGAAAGCACTGATAAGACAGTGTATATATCAAGTTTTAATATATTTTCTTACATTGTGTGTATATGTATGAAGGGTCTCATGATATCATAGTAGTGTATCTATCTATCAGGTTTAAGATTTGGATTTAAATACAGTCTAATTAAAACTTAAATTCAGATTCAAATCAAGTTTAGGATTTTTTTTCATGCTATTGTCACCTATTCAATTCTGATGGGCAATAAATGGATGTCAATTATTTTTTAAAAAAATATTCTTCCTCTATAATAATTGTCAAAATGTTTTTTTTTTTGCTGCAATGAGTAAATTAAGTGGGTATTGTGCCTTTAGGTTCAAGTGTATATGTAGAGATATGCATTTGAATGACATGGATCTTATAATGATACAGATCTGAAATTGAAGTGATACATTAGGAAGATGTCAAGAAATGGCAAAACTCCATTGGCAAAGATCAGATATTATCATTTGATTAAAGTAATCTGTTGTCTATTTAACTCAACCTGACTATCCAGAAAAAGTTTTAAATACAATTATTATCACAATTATCATCATTATTAGCAGTTTAAGCATTATATTGTACAAGCAAGATGAAGATTTCTTCCTAAAATGCTTTTTTTATTATTATAAAGCTTCTCTAGTGCAAATAGAAAACTTCCTTGTTTTACCTATTCATATCACACATATGTAATTCTTTTATAATCTTTTGAAATATATCTGCATATTTATTGTTATCTTTATTTAGAAACATGTCTAGACTAGCTTTCTTTCAGCTTTATTTTTTTCAATCGATACCTGATTTTTTCTATCTCAGATTTTTTTTCTTATTCTCAACAAACATCTCTCATTATTGAAGAATGTGATCTGAAGCCCCTGTATTGCTTTTTTTTTGTTTGTTAAGAATCCAAATGTCAGCTATAAACATTATGCACATATACACAATTTTGAATGTATATACTTTATGTATTCATTTGCATCGACTTAAATACAATTACATTTTATATACAAATGTATATTAGTATGTACTGTACGTTATTAGAAGCATTTCAAGATTTGGTATGTAGTAAGTTGATTTAAAAAGATGTTTGTGAGATTTAAATGGAAAACATTAGAGGTAGATCCCACGAGCATAATTTTTCTTAACAAACTAACAAGCTATTAGTTGTAATGGCCAGTTCATTTTGATTTGAGCGGTGGAAGCGATTGCCATGCTTACAGACTTTCCTGTCGATTTAAAAATAATAATAATTTTTTTTTCTAAATCGAGTCATTTACAAAACCTTTTTCATACTGTAAAATACGTCAAGCTTTTAACACCAAATCATTTTTAATCAAGCTGTTTAGAGTATGTGGGGTAGATAGATTATATAGAAAAATCTTAATGAGAGCTATGTTACCATCTGCGAAAAATTTATCGTATTAACAACTGGAATAAATTCTCTGTATCTTTATTTTTTTTAAATATATATATAGTCAAATCTATTCAACATCTGGTTAATAAGAACATAAAAAAAATATCTACATCTATATTACTCTAATTTTTCTCTTTTGTATACGCATATTTTAAATTTTATTCTTATTATTTATTATACTTTTTTCTTGGAAGTACTAAGTAAAACAATGCTTATAAGAATAAAAAACCAACACAAGCCCACTATAGAAATAGATAAAACACGTGTTAAAGAAGCTATCATTTAATCAAATTTTATAAGCAAAAACGATTGGGAGGCGTTTATAAATTATGGCTGTTGAGATAAATGTATTCTGAACAAAGTAACTTTCTTTGAGAAAAGTGTTTAAGCTTACATCATGTTAAAAAAAAAAAAACCCTGCAAACGATTAAACAAAAATAAACATGTTCTTTGAAATCTATCATAATTAAATCATTTGCAAATATGTTTATGCTTTTGCTACCTAATTAATAATTATTTATGAATGCAACTATAAAGAAACTATTTTATTCGTTAGTTTTAAATTCGATATTGATCAATAAGCGTATGTAATGTGGAATATATTATGTCTAGAATCGTAAGATTTTTTAAATGTTCTTACTTTTGAAATGGTTCTAGGTAAAAAAAATAACAAATACCGTAAACAAGCTTTACATTTAACACGTGCGTGTGTGTTCATAAATAATCTTATGAATAAATAACTTAGCCAGAAATTTGTCTGGTAGGTGAAATTTTTGAGAAATTTCAAAACTTTTTATAGTAGTTAACTTAGCTACTTACCTATCAATATTACTTCACAAATAATTATCCGGATATTTTGACACTAATGCACTGAAGAGTTCTTTGACTGGTAGTACATTAACCGTTAATGCTATTACTTTATATTTATGTTGGATGTACGATCAGGCTATCATTAGGCTCACAGATGCTCCGATAGTAGAATGATTTAGAGATATAAAAATTAATTATGAATAATAAATAAACAGTGCCTATTCAAGAGTATTTTCTACTACTTTGTCGGATAAAATATTGGTTCATCAAAGTCTAGGCGCTGTTTATAATATAAACAATTTTCTCTCTCTCTTTTTTCTTTTCATTTAGTTGGCATTTCATCAGACATCTTCTTATAAACTGTAATAATGAAATTATGTGTAGTGTTACCGCAATTCCATTTTTCAATTTAATTTCCATTTTTGATTTTATTTTTTTAGCTAAAGCCCTCAAAAATAAAAAATGAAAAAACAAGAAGGGAACAGGCTTAGCAGGCTGGAAGTCTTCAGTTGTAACTTTTGTTGTTTGAGAAAGTATAACCATTTACGAATTGAATGTGAAATGGAAAATTTCAGCTGGGAAAGCTTATATATATATATATATAGACTAGAGGCCTAAAAAACATAATTTACAATGGTTTGTATCTCATTAAAGTAATAGAAAGAATAGTATTATCAGTGTTACTGATAAAGTAGGAGTCATTTAATACTAAAATAAAGTATTATAAATGTAATTAAAACAGGCAAAAACTCTCTATACGTATTGCCACTAATAGTGATCATGTGATGTTTATTATAATTTTTTTTTAATATATAATATATGGAAAAGTGAACTTTGCTTAATAAAACTCTTCAAGATCAGGACATAAAAACAACACTAGTGGCTAAGGTATCAAGATTTAAGATTAACATAACTGCTCTTCAATGGAAAAAAAATATTTAAAAACAGGTAGATATTTACAAAGTTTTGTGGAAAGGCAGAACAATCAATGAAAAGGGAATGCATGGTGTTATAAAGTTTAAGCTAGTATCTTCTATTCGTATAATTCCTTGCTATATCAATGTATACACTTTTTTTTATTAAAATACTTTATTGATAACAAACTATATACAAATATTAATATATTTACAGTAGAATAAATTTATGTTACATAGAAAAAATATGATGAATATATAACCATAATAGTACAGATAATGCAAAAAGTTATATAATTCCAATGAAGGGTGATCTAAATTTAAAGAGTGACATATTGTAATATCACCTAATTATGATGACTAAATTCAAGAACAGTCCAGGTGTTTATTTTTAAGAGTGAAATCTGAAGGGGAAGATTTATATAAACTGAGATAGATTGTTGATTGCCAAGTTTTGGTCATTATGCTCCTTGATAAAAACTTGAAAGAGTATAAGTATGAATAGAATCATTTCTTGTTATTATTTTTTAGTAAGTTGTATTTTTTATTGTCAAATATTATGGAATAGTGTGCAATCCATATAGTTTTCATTGTAGGGCTCAAAGTATTTTATATATTTTTAAAGTAATTATTTGGTTGATTGAACACTTATAAAATATGAATAGGCATATAAATGAGGAGTATGAGAAGGTGAAGAATTACTTCTGAATAATTATTGCACAAAATATATTAGGATAAAGGTTTATCTTCAATTATCATTAAGAAACATTTTGATTGAAATTGTACCTTGTAATAAATTAAAAATAAATTTCAACCATCAATGAGCAGCACAAGGGTTTTGGAACTTGTCTTAGCAGCTACCAGTATTATCCATTGATGCTTTAATAAATAAGTCATAATTATTTAAATAATATATCAATAAGAGATTTGATGTTATACTGATCTAATAGATCAGAATGCTCATTGGCATGATTTGTGAAAAAGGATTATTTGACATACAAAATTAAAGGTACTAAGTATTGAATTAGTAAGTGTCACAATATACATTTTGATTTAATATAAGTTATAAAAGATTTGCAGCATATTGAGCCATCTTTTGCATATAGGAAAACATACTGCTCAGGTGAATAGAATATGAGCTCAGATGTATGTTTTTATTACAAACATAAGTTTCTTTTTATAGGACTTGAAGTCACATTCAAGGAATATAGTAGGCAAGTATTCCATTAAAAATAACATTCATTATACAAAATTTCACAATAGAGGTTACAATTTTTTGCACTTAAGGCAAATTAATTGAGTTGCCAAAAAGGATTAGGAGTTATTCTTGAAGAAAGATAGTAGTTTGCAGCCTGTAAACTAGTGGTCTTCAACCTTTTTTGCCCTGTGGCCCGCTAAAAATAAGGATAAGATTTCGCGGACAGGCAAAAATTTACAGATAAATTTTCTTAAAGATGTAACCTACTTAGCCTTAGATAAGCATAATTGTTATAACTGACCAAAACAGCACACTAGTTAATGTGTATAGTAATGGTGTTGCTTACTTTCACATGTTGAACACTCTTTCTCGAGTTGCACAGTCATATTGCTACAGAAAACATACAATAACAATCATTCTCATTAATGTGCTTTCATTTTACATTTATTATTTTATTGTTAAAATATGCAAGAATAAAATATTATTCACCTGAATGTTGAAAAAGTCAAAAGTTTTGATCTTATTTTATTTTTTTTTTGGGAGGGGGAGGGGGGTTGAAAAATACTTTGTCATCAACTGAGACAAAAGATAGACACCAAAGTTATTTTTTGTTTGTTTTTATTTTTAAAAAAAGGTAACAGAAATTGGTTTTAAAAATAAAAGTTTTAGTATTTTAGCAGTATACAAATAAAGCCAAAAAAAATATTGCCTTATAGGCCAAAAAAAAGTGGGCGTATTTTTAAACAAAAAAAAAGAAAACGAAGCTTGAAAAAGTCAAAAGTTTTGATCTTACTTTATTTTGGGGTGGTGGGGATATATTGAGAAATACATTGTAAATGTTAGAGACAGAACTTATTTTTTGGTTTTTATTTTAAAAAAAAGGTAATAAAAATTGATTTTCAAAATAAAACTTAAAGCCAAAAAAAAAACACTAAAAATGAAATATTAAAAGAGAGAGTAGAAAAAATTTAAGAGATCAAAAAAAGTCACGTTACATTTTATTGTTTTAACAATGCTGACAAGCAGCCATGATTGGCTATCAAAAGACTTCTAGAGTTTGTATAATAAAAAATGTTTTCTCCCCGCCCCTCATAAACATCTGTGATAAATAGAAAAACAAATTAATTTATGTACGATTGATTAGATTTTGTTTTTGTTCTGTTTTTTTTTTTAATCGGGAAAAAATGCGATGAAAAAATAAATAAAAATTGTTCATATTAATTAAAAGTTTAAAATCGTATTATTTTGTTATTAGAAACTTTTTGCCAGTCTAGCTGCGGATCAGCAAAAAACTTCTGTGGCCTGGTACCGGTCTGTGGCCCGGTGGTTGAAGACCACTGCTGTAAACAGTTGCCACAAAAATGAATATAAACATGTATTGTTTAGAATTAAATTATGATAATTTAATTAATGGATATGCTTCAACATTAAATTGAAAAAATACAGGCAAAAAGATCTGATTGTCTTCCTGGATAGCATTATTATAACAGTACCATTAAAAAATCAAATATTTTTTTTAAATTGTGATTTTAAAGTGTGCATTGGTTTAAATAATAAACTTTGACTAAAAATTATGAAAATAATATTATTGGTGCTGTATATTAAAACAGTCTTTTTAAATTAAATTTTTGTGCAACCTATGAATTAAGTATAAAAAACACAGGCAGAAAAAAATGATATAAAGTAACATAGATGCATACACATTGAAAACAACAGCATTTAATAGATTACATTAGAATTATGAATACAATAGTTCATATTATACAAGTACTTACAAGGGTATATTGTTGAACAGATTACAGATTGGTATTTTCCAAGATTAAAATAATAGTTTCATTATTTAAAATTGATCTGATTCCAATCATTATATTCACAAAAAAAATAATGGATATTTGTCTACTATATATACAAAATTTAAACAACTTTTAAATACTAAAATTCACTGTTTAAATCTTTAGGTTTCTCATATTACTGAGGCATGAAATTTTCTTAAGGAATCAGTTATGGGTACAAGTAAATCTATATTTCAGTTCACTTCATTGGAAGAACCGTAGTAGGTTTTCTAAAAATATTATTAAATGACTTGATTAAACAGATATATGTGGCATTTTCTGCTTGGCATAACAATTATTTAAATATTCATTTTCATAATAAATATAAAAATTTAAAGGCAGAAGATCAATAATTAATAAGAAAACTTACAAATGAATGGTGGTTTAAAATTACAAAGGAGTTACAGACATTCACAGATTGAATCATTCTATATATTTTTTTGATATACCTGAAAATAACATAGAGCTGGAAAAAGATATTGATACAGAAATAACATTTTTCTATATGATAATATTGATATTTTGAACAGGTAGAAGGAATATTTTGATCATTTTTCTGTAATGATTCAATAATTGAGATGATGATTTTTAATGTTATATCCATTTTATATACACATATGAATTTAGATAAAAATATACATCTTAGTGAAATCAAACAGATTTATAAAATATCTGGATAAGTAAAAAAATATAGTGATATTATGTTGCTTCAAAAAGTATTGGATTTTTTGAAGGAATATATGAACTCAGGAAGTTGTGATACTAAATCTTAGGGGTGCTTTTATTGTTGCAAATTTTAAAAATAAAAAAACGAATAGACAAGCTTGTTATAATTATTATGGAATATCATTATTATTTACTTCAGCATAGATATATTTAAGGGCTTTGTTGAATAGATTACTTTCAATAATAGATAAAAGGTTATCATAGGATCAATGTGATTTTTGAAAATTGAGTACTATAGATTATGGTTTTTGCAAATTCAAAAAAATATTACGAATCAAGAAGAAATTTATATATTATTCTTATTGATATAGTCAACACATTTGACTCAATTTATAGAATAAGTCTAATGACACTGTTTGAAATTAGATAGTTGACAACTAAAAATTATACATATATACATGGTAGAATGAGAAGAAAGATTATTATTCCAAATGGAAAATCTGATGCATTGGATATAAAAACTAATGTTAAAAAAGTATGCATTTTTGTTTCAATATTGTTTCCAATTTTTATGACAGTTGTTTTTGGATCAGTTTATAAATGACTTAATAAAAAGTGATTAAGACATGATACAGGTTTAAAATCTCATTTTTTTGGATTTTGGACTTCGAGTATATTAATTGTGTGATTTTTTCCAGTTTTAAAGATGGTCTACAAATTGTTTTTAGCATTTTAAATGCAGAATATAATTTAGCCACTGATGGAAAAAAGTTTCTTATAAAATTTAATTTGGATAATTGCCACTTTGAAAATATAAATCAACTTAAAATATATTGGTGGGTTTATAGGTAAAAAACGGATTTGGATGATGAAATGGAAGCATTTTCTCTGATGCTACTTTTAAACAAGTCAAAGATTGGGTATATCATCACAGGAAAAACTATTATGACTAAATTAACTTTATGAAGAACTTTGTTATTTTAGATAATTTGTTGTATGGAAATATGAAATTAGACATCCTATCAATGCAACATAAAATTATTAAAAAAGTTTTATTTAAGTATGTTCTGTATTTTTAAAAATACAAAGGCAAAATCATAATATCAATTGATATGTTCAATTTTCTGGATATGATATTATAAAGAAAATCACATTTTCATTGGAATGTACATTCAAACTGAATGAATAACACAAGACTTTCTTAAAAGATGTGTTTTTTCATAGGAGGTATATATCCTGTTTACATTATAAAGATTATCTCAAAGTCATTCTAAAGAAATGCAATGTTTTTGTTTTCGTTGAGAAGATATGATAGCAAACATAATATATTGATAAGCTTCAACATGGTAATGAAGTTTTTCTGAAAAACGTTTTTTGCTTAAGAAATAAAAAAAAACAACATTTCAAAACATCAAATAAACAATAGAATGGATGAATATGTTCTAATGTGAATGTACTTGTGATTTGTAAATTGATTTATACAGTAATTGCAAATATCACCTCTAACACAGTTTTTTTCTTTTAGTTTATGAAGTTGGAGTAGCCACAATCATTTACAAATGGTTGCTACTGCCAATAACATAGTCTTCAACTTATTTTCCAGAAAAAAATGATTTAATTAAAGAAGTATACAAATATAAGTGTTTTAAAAGAATAGTTTGTCAAGTGAAAGAAAACAAATATCATTGAATTTTTGGTAATATTTAACTTTGTGTATTCTATTCTTGAAATTTCTAAATGTATATATAAAATGTATTTTCTCCCTAGTAGTTATTCTTTTTCTATCAATGCTTATACCCCAAAAAGATTCATAAATTCAAAGAAAAAAATATTGTATTCACTATTGAATGCTGGTAAAAACATATAATCATAGACGTGTTATTAAAAATAACAGACTTAGTTTATAGATTTAGTCTTTTACTATTTAACTTTTGCACAGAAATGCATATATTCTTTAAAGAGAAAAATCATTATAAAATAATTTAGATTTATCTGCATTCAAAAATGATATTTTTCTAATTTTTGTATATTAAAAAAAATAAAAGTTAAAAAAAAAATTAATATTAGGAATACACTTATAAATACAGATTGTTGAACAGATTATAAAAAAGTATGCGCCAAAGTTCAAATGGATAGGCTTAAAATTTGATAATTGTGTTTTAAAAGAAACTGCTTTTTACCTGTGCTAAATTTTACAGACTACTAAAACAGCAAATTTTGATTTTCAAAGTGCTTACATTACTAAAGCATTTTCTTAAAGGCGTAGATCAGTCCTTAGATTCATTAAAAATAACAATCTTGACTTTTTTGACAATGATTGTATTATTATTGATAAGATTAAAAATATATGGCATTCTCTAATTGGCAGAATAATAATAAAAAAATGTTGCTATAAATATTTTAAAAGCAGGATTTCAGTAAGTGAGTTGGCTTTAAAAATGACTGCAAAATTAAAACTATCAAGAAAATATAACCATTTGTTGTTTATAATAGCCGAAACATTTTTTATGTATTGAAAATAATGTATAGATCAGAAAACTATTATATTTATTTAATCAGAAGAAAATCTTGTCACCATATTAATGTATTGAGAAGTAGATTGATATTATATCTCTGAAACACCTCAAAAAGTTTCAAATTGTAGAAATATATATATATATATAATTATTCAAAAAACAATATGTAAAATATATATATATATATAATTATTCAAAAAACAATACAATAATTAATACAGTAAATAATATTTTAAAAACAAATATCTACTATAATTTAATAGAAGTACTTTCAATTATCTAAGTAGTCGTTATCAACTATATTCAAATTCAATTACAAAAAACATTATAAATGTATACAAAAACAATTATGTCATAAACCAATTTTCCCACAATTCATTAATTTTTATGTTAGCAGCTTGTCTATTTATCAAATGCTGCTTTCCATTTCTTATTAACATAGCTTCTTTAATTTTATGTTTATTATTATTTTTTTCAATACATAAAATCTTAACTTTATTAAAATCAAAACCATATATACATGTAACATTATGATCAAAGAATAATGAAGGTGATACATCATCATTTCTAACACTCTCTTGACTTGATATAAATGAGTGCAAAAATCAAGACAAGAGAGTGTTAGAAATGATGATGTATCATCTTCAGTATTCTTTGATCATAATGTTACATGCATATATGGTTTTGATTTTAATAAAGTTAAAAATTTTATGTATTGAAAAAAATAAAAATAAACATAAAATTAAAGAAGCTATGTTAATAAGAAATGGAAAGCAGCATTTGATAAATAGACAATCTGCTAATATAAAAATTAATGAATTGTGGGAAAATTGATGTATGATATAATTGTTTTTGTATACATTTATAAGGTTTTTTTGTAATTGAATTTGAATATAGTTGATAATGACTACTTAGATAGTCAAAAGTACTTCTATTAAATTAGATATTTGTTTTTAGAATATATATTTACTGCATTAATTATTGTATTGTTTTTCATAGAATTATATATATTTGATTATAATAGGAATACAGACATTGATTACTAATTTATATATATATATATATATATATATATATATATATATATATATATATAGTTTCAAAGTAGTTGTCAGCCTTTTTATTAGCATTGATACCAGTAATTAGCTATTCATTTTTTATTTACATACTTATTTGCAATTTGATTAACTGGTTTTATTACCCATTTCTTATATATGTGTTGGATATATTACATATACCTGAATGTTTGGCTTAATTAATTATATAGAGTAATCATAAATATTATAATTAGCTTCACAAGATTTATTTTCTGGTATACTATTTATTATATATACAAGTTTATATATATGACAATAGATGGCGTTATACCAAAAACACCTTCAAGCGTTTGTTTACATAAATGTCAGAGCGAGTATTTCACTATCTCTAACTTAATTTCCACCTTCATATCATGATTTCAAGCGATTTGCTATCATCAGTGAAGGACAGGATTAAGAAACTAGATCTAAAACACAAACTCTGAGCATTTAAGAAACAGTTTCTATTCAGCTTGCGAGTGTGAATCTTTTAGACACGTAATGTCTTTAAACTCAGCATCGCATGCCAGATAGCTACATGGGTCTGATATCAGTTCAGCATCACCACATAGTAGAAGTCTCTGCAATATATATCATTGCAAGAAAGACCTCAAAGGTACATTTATGAAAAACAAAAAACACAAGTTAAAAACTTGCATACGCTTGTATTTATGACAATAGATGGCGTTATACCAAAAACACTTTCAAGCATTTGTTTACATAAACGTCAGAGCAAGTATTTCACTATCTCTAACTTAATTTACACCTTCATATCATGATTTCAAGCTATTTGCTATCGTCAGTGAAGGACAGGATTAAGAAACTAGATCTAAAACACAAACTCTGAGCGTTTAAGAAACAGTTTCTATTCAGCTTGCGAGCGTGAATCTTTTAGACACATAATGTCTTCAAACTCAGCATCGCATGCCAGATAGCTACATGGGTCTGATATAAGTTCAGCATCACCACATGGTAGAAGTCTCTGCAATATATATCATTGCAAGAAAGACCTCAAAGGTACATTTATGAAAAACAAAAAACACAAGTTAAAAACTTGCATACGCTTGTATTTATGACAATAGATGGCGTTATACCAAAAACACCTTCAAGCAACTTCTACTATGTGGTGATGCTGAACTGATATCAGACCCATGTAGCTATCTGGCATGCAATGCTGAGTTTGAAGACATTACGTGTCTAAAAGATTCACGCTCGCAAGCTGAATAGAAACTGTTTCTTAAATGCTCAGAGTTTGTGTTTTAGATCTAGTTTCTTAATCCTGTCCTTCACTGATGATAGCAAATAGCTTGAAATCATGATATGAAGGTGGAAATTAAGTTAGAGATAGTGAAATACTCGCTCTGACATTTATGTAAACAAACGCTTGAAGGTGTTTTTGGTATAACACCATCTACTGTCATGAATACAAGCATATGCAAGTTTTTAACTTGTGTTTTTTGTTTTTCATAAATGTACCTTTGAGGTCTTTCTTGCAATGATATATATTGCAGAGACTTCTACTATGTGGTGATGCTGAACTGATATCAGACCCATGTAGCTATCTGGCATGCAATGCTGAGTTTGAAGACATTACATGTCTAAAAGATTCATGCTCGCAAGCTGAATAGAAACTGTTTCTTAAATGCTCAGAGTTTGTGTTTAGATCTAGTTTCTTAATCCTGTCCTTCACTGACGATAGCAAATAGCTTGAAATCATGATATGAAGGTGGAAATTAAGTTAGAGATAGTGAAATACTCACTCTGACATTTATGTAAACAAACGCTTGAAGGTGTTTTTGGTATAACGCCATCTATTGTCATGAATACAAGCATATGCAAGTTTTTAACTTGTGTTTTTTGTTTTTCATAAATGTACCTTTGAGGTCTTTCTTGCAATGATATATATTGCAGAGACTTCTACTATGTGGTGATGCTGAACTGATATCAGACCCATGTAGCTATCTGGCATGCAATGCTCAGTTTGAAGACATTACGTGTCTAAAAGATTCACACTCGCAAGCTGAATAGAAACTGTTTCTTAAACGCTCAGAGTTTGTGTTTTAGATCTAGTTTCTTAATCCTGTCCTTCACTGACGATAGCAAATAGCTTGAAATCATGATATGAAGGTGGAAATTAAGTTAGAGATAGTGAAATACTCACTCTGACGTTTATGTAAACAAATGCTTGAAGGTGTTTTTGGTATAATGCCATCTATTGTCATAAATACAAGCGTATGCAAGTTTTTAACTTGTGTTTTTGTTTTTCATATATATATATAGAGAGAGAGAGAATTAATAACCTTTTTTAATTTGGAGAAAATTTAACATATCAATTGCTAATGTATCATAATAAATATCTAATTTATTTACTTC
This sequence comes from Epiperipatus broadwayi, assembly GCA_028023455.1. NCBI lineage: Eukaryota > Metazoa > Onychophora > Udeonychophora > Euonychophora > Peripatidae > Epiperipatus > Epiperipatus broadwayi. Next base: position 6,343,498 of record JAQFVV010000067.1, on the reverse strand, counting down.
CAAAAAATCTTAATTCTTTTCTCATCAAAACTTAAATTCACGCTCTCAAATCAAAATGCTTTAGATTTGCCTATATATTTAGAAAAATAGGTTGAAGATAAGAGAGGCCGCTCTTATCTTTATAAAGTCAAATCTTGCATTTAGATTTGTAGAGGTCTCTATTGTAATAAATTAAGCACTCAAGGTGCATATACTAAGGTTATAGTTTTATTTAAGTAAACACTTTTAAATAAAACTTATAAATATAGTTAATTAATTTTTTTTCAATTCTACATGTTAAAAATAAAGGTATCTTTACATATTTTCTTAAAAAAAACCCCTAACAACTTAAAATTATTTTCTTATGAAAATAATTCATTAAAAATGATTAATGCATTAACATTTCTACAATATATATATATATATATATATTGTAACCGGCCGCTTACTCAACCGATCATATATATATACTTTGTCTCGGTATAATATATATATATATATATATATGATTGCATGTAATATAAATAAAATGTCTATTAATTAGAACAAAATTGTAATCATAATAAAAATAGTAAAATATAACATAATAGACTATTATAAACAGTCTTTCAATCAGCAGAAGTACTTTCAGTTAATTTCTTAAACCTGCCTCAACTGCCATTGAATTCAAAAAACAAAGCACAAGCAAACATCATAAATTCAAATCCCATGAATTCTGCCCATATTTTAATGTTAGCAGCTTGTCTATTTATTTAATGCATTTTATTACTATTTATAAAAAATACCTCCTTAATTTTTCTTTTATTATGGTTTCTCTCTTCATGTAAATTTTTCACACTTTCAATATCAAATTTAAATTTATATTTACATGTTTTTTCATGATCAAAGAAAACTGAAGCAGTCATTAAATCACCATTATTCTTACTTTTCACATGCTTATATAATAATTCATTCTCCTTTAATCTCTTTTCAATACTGCACCTCAATTCACCTATATAAGATAACATACTCACAAAAAATTTGATAAACAATATTACTTTTCTTCTTGATAGGTATGATATCCTTAGAATTATTTACTAATTTATTAACATTGTTTTGAACATAGCATGAAACATTAAACACATTCTTATATATATCCTTTAAAAATGTCACTTGTGAAACAATACTTTATATCAATTTAAAAAGAGTTATAATGGTTTAAAGGAAATGAAGATTGATAGTAAGCAATGAATATCTATTCCATTTATTTCAAATTCACAAGTGAAATTTTTAAGGATATATATATATATAAGAATGTGTTTAATGTTTTATTCTATGTTCCAAGTGAAATTTTTAAGGATATATATATATATAAGAATGTGTTTAATGTTTTATTCTATGTTCCAAAAAATGTTAATAAGTTAGTGAATAATTCTAAGCATATTATATATTGTATATCTATTTTTGGTGAGTGTATGTTATCATACATAGGTGAATTGAGGTGCAGTATTGAAAAGAGGTTAAAAGAGCATAAATTATTATAAAAGCATGTAAAAAGTAAGAATAATGGTGATTTAATGACTGCTTCAGTTTTCTTTGATAATGAAAAAATATGTAAATATAAATTTAAATTTGAAAATGTGAAAATTCTTCATGAAGAGAGAAACCATAGTAAAAAAAAAAAATTAAAGAGGCAATTTTTATAAACAGGAATAAAATGCATTTAATAAATAGACAAACTGCTAACATTAAAATACAAGTGGGATTCATGGGATTTGAATTGATGATGTTTGCTTCTGCTTTGATTTTTGAATTTAATGGCAGTTGAAACAGGTTTAAGAAATTAACTGAAAATACTTCTGCAGATTGAGAGACTGTTTATAATAGTTTATTACCATTGCATTTTAGTATTTTTATTATGATATGTATATATGTCTATATAAAACATATGTGTATAAAATGTCATATAATGACAAATTACTGTGTATATATATTAAATTTCAAATAGAAAAAAATATTATTGGGTAAATAAAAACAATACTTAATAGAAATAATAAAAAAATAATAAAAAGTATTAGCAAATAATATATTAGAAAACTAAATAATTCAATATATTGGTACCTATGTTTACATTCATACCAAGTGGGTGTAAGGAATTAATTTTATAAATAAAATTTTTTTTATTTGGTTTATTTCTTTAGTGGAATTACATTTTTTTTTGAAATGTAATCACTTTTAATTGAGTGATCTAATAAATGAAAGTGTTTAGATACTAAAATGTTATGTAGATAATTAGCTATTGTAATATGTGGTCTGATTGATAATTTATTTACATATTAGTTCAAGCATTTGTTACATTCTATTAAAGATATTACATTTACACTTTTGCAATTGACATTATTCAAGATATACCATTTAAAATTGGTAATGGTTTTACCTTTGACCATTTTTGTAACAATAATCTATTTGCATTTAAGACAACTTTTATCATGATATAAAAACATCCTTTTTGTAATACACAGATAGTACTAAAATTTGTTTTGATAAGTATTGTCATGTGTAATTTATGTCTTTAATATACAACATTAGGTCCTTTGGGAAATTTGTTTTTTAGATAATCTGTGGAATTTAATAAGTTAAAATGTTTCTGTATGTATATGATTAATATTGGTAATCATTATTAAAAATAAGAAATAGTAATGGAAATTTTAATTGGCTATATTTTTTCTTAAAGAGAATTTCTTTCAATTTCTGAAAACTTTATTACTGCTTTAGCCAACAGTGATTTAGAATATCTCATATTTATTAATTTATATTTGATATCTTGTTACTTTGTTGGAGAAATTTCTCATCACTGCAAAGTCTCCTTTTTTAAAACAAATCAGGATATTAACCTTTAAATGCTTAGGGTAGATATCTATTATTGTCAGACATTTTGTTATATGCATAAATACATAAAATAACAAATTACCATTAAAAATATAGTATATGTAAATTTTAATTTATACAATAACAGTATATATATTAAGTAAGGAGAAATTTTTTTGATTTTGTTGTAATCATTATCAATGGAAGTAACATAGACAAAAAAAGTTGAGATCATGTGATTTGCCAAGAAGTGTGTATATTTATGTTAGCAAAATGTCTATTTATTATATAAGCTTTAAATTGTTTTTTAAAGATTTTATTTTTATTTTTTTATTTTTATAATGTCTTTGTATAATATTCTTGTATGATTCAGTATCTCATGTTAATTATTATGCAAAGCTGTTAATAATATAAAACAATATGGCATATTTAACATATTGACTATAGGAAACATCATATTGACATTTTTTATGCATCTATTGAAAATGTATTATTCATAATTTATTGCATGGTGAAAAAGGATATAATGTCAAATGATCCTTAAAACTATCATATCATAAAAAGTAACAAAATTAAAAAAAAAAAAAAAAAAATGTTTTTAATGTTGTTAGTTAAGAATTTTTCATAAATTGTGTATTTATATATGTTAGTTTTAAAATTAAAACATGTTTAGGTTCTAAATATATTTTACATACATCAATATTGTAAGCTAACTATTTTATATACAAAAAGATTTTCAGAGTCAGTGTTAAATTTTATTTGCACTTTATAATCAAAATATTGTCCAGATCTGCTTATAATTATATTTAAATATTTTATTGTTTATTATTTTTTATTTTCATTATCTGTTTCAAATTATTTAATTTATTTAAACTTTTTTTAAATTAACAAATACTCTTCCCTTTTTCATATATATATATATATATATATATATATATATATATATATATATATATATATATATATATATATATATATATATATATAACCATTATGTATTGTAATATTTTCTTTCTTCAATTCATTTATGATTTCCTCTTATAAACTGACAATACATAATTATGCATCTGGAATATACATGTCAGATCCATCAGACATTTTGTCGTATTTTATAACACCAACAATATTTTCATTTATAAATTTTAAGCCATCTATTGTAATTTTTTTTATATAACTATTAATATCTTTTTATTAATGCTTTCTAAATAATCTCTGTTTTTTCCTAGATTTCATTTGAATCATGCGACTCCTTTATATCAAACAACATCATCACACCAAATTTTACTTGTTTAATGACATTAACACCTTCAAATGATGAAAGAATTGTAAAGTTATCATGTCCCAATATTTCTTGCAATAATTTATCTACATATTTTGCAGCATTAAATAAAGGTCACTTTTAAAATCAATAGTTAACTGAAATAAAATAGCTTCTTGATGTAACTTTATATTTGCAAATATTCTTGATCAAAATGCACTACATGGATACACATTCAAATACAGATTGCTATTAGCACTTTTCACTATGTAGATTTCAATTAATCATCAATAAATTTAATTTCCTGAGACTTCATACTGCAGTGAACTTCATAACAAAAAATCTTTAGTTGCGTTGTTATTTTGCCATAGTATTGGATTTTTAGCATTAGTCACAACATACTGCCTCAATATCTTCCAAACAAATCGCTTTTCCTTTAAATCTTTCCTCACTGTTACATAAGATTACATCATACATTATCAGTCCTATTATATTTATGTATACATTTAGATATTTGATTAACTATGTCTTCACATTTATTATGATTTTCAAATGCACATCTAATAGCACAAACTATCATTATGTTTTGTACATTAATTCTACTAAGGTTTCTTGTTCAAACAATATATACTTATTAACTAAATTGACTATAATATTGCAATGACCAGGATACTGCTTCTAAAATAAAAGTAAAAATCTTTATTATATTTATTGATCAGTTTATAAATCAGATCGTTATCTTTTTATTTTATTTAAAAACAGCGTTGTAAGTATTTTAGTATTTGCATTTATTCAAACCACTTGAATACATTTGTGTATTTTATGAGAAAACTATTACTATTTTAAGTTTATTAATTATAAATCCCTTTAAAGTACCCAGCTTTATAAATTTAATCTAGCAGTAGATAAATACTGAAAAGTTTGCATTTCTTTAAAATATTTTTTCTTCATTTTAATTTCACACATTTTTGTATATCATTCATTTACAATCTACATATTTTTAATTTGATGACTATCCATCATATTATTTCAAAATAAAATGCAAAACATTTGCAATTATTACCACAAATTATTATGACTGCTTTCACTTATAAAATAGCTACCATTAATATTGGAGATGTTATAGCCAGAAATTGCACATATTTAATTTATTGCTAATTTTTTAATATTGGTTTTAAAATGAAAAGAATTTAACTCTCCCATGTAAGTATTTACATCTAGTATGTAATCAATTTCACTTTTGTAAAAGATGTTTATAAATATCACTGACAGCTTGCATTCATGTCATTTTGCATTGTCTTGATGTCTAGCAAAAAATGAGCTGGGAAAGATGATTTTTCTAGAATTCCATTGAGTTGTTCATTTTCTGAAAATAAATATATAATGTTACAAAATATTGTATTCAATAATATTAAATATATTATTTATTTGATAGTTTGTGAATATTCAAATAATTGATATTTTTTTAAAGATTGTTATAGACAGGGTATGAGCACAGACTTTCACATGACCCACCACTTTCCACACTATCTCATAACACTGATACACTTGAACACACATATGTTGAAAAGATAAATAATCACCAATATACGTATTTCATGCTAAAACAGCAATCATCAGTTGGTCCAGATTACCATCTCTACACATATATGCTACAAGTGCTCAGATATATATTAAGATAGCAAATCCTCCTACTTTAATGGACAGACTTCAATCTACTCCACACTCCAACTCTTCAACCGTCTATCTAATTGAAAATCTGATGATGGAATGCTCAAAGGCCATCATCAGATTTTCAATTGGATAGACGGTTGAAGAGTTGGAGTAGATTGAAGTCTGTCCATTAAAGTAGGAGGATTTGCTATCTTAATATATATCTGAGCACTTATAGCATATATGTGTAAAGATGGTAATCTGGACCAACTGATGATTGCTGGTTTAGCATGAAATGCGTATATTGGTGATTATTTCTCTTTTCAACATATGTGTGTTCAAGTGTATCAGTGTTATGAGATAGTGTGGAAAGTGGTGGGTCATGTGAAAGTCTGTGCTCATACCCTGTCTATTACATATATAGACACAGGTATATATAAGCCTGTGTATTTCAGCTATTAAAGATTGTTGCAAATGTTTATTAATCATATATGTATATAATGTTAATTTCTTGTGGCATTGATGTTGTTTTGAATCAATTTTGAATTGTTTTTTTTATATATAAAAAAAATCTATTTAAGCTTTTGAGTGAAAGTTATTATTCTACTATAGTTATAAAAATTATATCTAGTTACTAGTTTTTATATTCCCCAATTCTAAAATATAAACATATTTATTTTATTATTAAATAATTATTTTGTCAAAAAAATTCAAGCATAAATGTACTGAGTATAGTACCTTAATTTATTTATATAAACGTTAATTTTTTTTACTAATTTAAACTCATTTCTTCTTTAAACATTTAGATTCTATCCAGCCATTAATGATCTTTGCCTATAAATAACTATGATCAAGTGATTTCTTACTCAATAATCATTGTAATAGTTTATTAATGCCACCTTTTAAACTAAATTTATCATAGTATCTCAATAGTGGAATAACATTATTAATTTTAAAAAGTTCAAAAATCTTACTTGAAGATATTGCAATTTTAGCTTGTTCAAAAATGACCAAAGATGGCTTCTAACCATCATGCAGTTACAAAATAAGCAACTCAAGATTGCAGATATATTGTAATGCTATAATAAAAAAGGCAAACTTGGGGTGCACATCATTCCCATATTTAATACACTATCCTAAATATACAATGAATATGATGAGGATGAAGGATCAGCAAGAAATAAAGTAACTGTAAGTTCACCAACATTACAGAAAAGAATAATACCCATTTATCATCATGAATGAATCAAGAGTCAACATTGTGACTGGATTTAAAATAGGTCCACTATAAATGAGGTTAATTATTGAGTCACTGCTAAACCTAGGGCACAAATACTAACAATATTTTGGATGCACAGCCAAGTGCTAATCCATGAGAATGCAACAAAAAATAATACAGAGATACTAAACTAAACTGATCATTATCAATGTTCTGACCACTTAGTAACCTTAATGTAATGGCCAACTATAAATTTTTTATTAAAAAAATTAAATTAAATGCAGTGGATGGACATTAAAAGATATTCCTTTGTGAGTATGCTATAAATATGAATCCAACATTCTGATTTTGATTAAAGTAATACAAAATAAAATATACTTCTACATTGTAATTTACAGATATTTTGACAGGTTTGCATAAAACATACACAAGCACACAGACGTGCTGTATAAAGTAAAAGTTAACATATTAGAATTGTGATAAACTAATAATAAAATTCAATTCATTTTTAATAATACATAATTAATTTTAACATATATATGGATATGCATGGCAATGTATGTTCACACTCACATTTATATGCTAGAATATTTCAATTGTCCAAAAATAATAAATTTATTAAACCATATTATATTTTCTCAAGGCATAATTAATTCAATGTTAGAGAAAATATACAGAAAACTAATGCACACATAAGGATCTATTATTATTATCTTCTTACAAATCACCATCATTTGTAAATTTTAAATAAAAAACTTTTTTTTTTGACAATCCTTCAGAAAAGTTTTTTTTTCTATATTACTCTTAATTATAACCATATTTAAAAATGTGCTAGAGAATTCTTTTGTTCTCCAATACAGAAACACTTTGGGAGTTTTCCTTTTCTAATTTCAAAAGTAAAATACAAACTAGAAGCTATCCTGTTGCTTTTATATGTATAATTTAAGCAAAATTTGTAAATTAAAGATTTTAACTGCAATGTATTTAAAATAATGTTACTTTCAATAAAGATTTTCTTTACTCAACAGCAAATAATTGTGTGTACTTTATATATATATGATGCAGCAACTTTATATGTACATCTATGCATATAGATAACAGAGCATATGTATAAAATCATAACAATGTAATCCTTCAGCAAGCTGACTACTGGTTCATTATAATCATGTCTGTAATATAATATAAGGTCTTACTGACATTTCTGGATAAAGTATAAATCAAGAAACTGTTATTATTCAGTCAATTCTATTCAGTCTCTATAATTTGATAGACTTCAAGCATACCATTTAATAGACATATGGGCTATAAACCATAAAAAACAAGATCATTACTGCCATGTGAATTCAAACTCTATTATTGTGACATTAACAACAATTGACTTGTGCTTAGCACTTTGCCTTCAGCTATAATCTCCTCATAATAATAATAATAATAATAATAATAATAATAATAATAATAATAATAATAATAATAATAATAATAATAATAATAATCATAATAATAATAATAATAATAATAATAATAATAATAATAATAATAATCTAATGATTTTCTTCTTCCTCTTTTTATACTGTATAATGAAATATGTAAACAATAATTAGGTAATTTTTTTTTTTTTAGCAAAAGGTAAGTTGATGACTCTTTTCAATGTACATTAATTAAAACATTTTTTTAATCTAAAAGTATTTTTAATTCTTCCAATAATATCAGAGTATTTAATAATAATTTTATCACAAGCTATAATTTAAAAACAATCTTATTATAATTAAAAATAGATAGGGAAAATTTGTAATTACCAGAAATATCTATTGTAATATAAAAACAAGCTTTTTTAAGATTTCAAAATCAGAATAAACATTACATAGACGTTTGTAAATGTTCGATTTAAATTAATTTATAATAATTTTAAGTATTAAAATTATTATTTAACCTTTAATTATTATTCCTGCGTAATATAATAATTATCTACCAAAAATTTTGTTTGTATTTATTTTGTCTTTTCCTTTCAATTTTCCATATATATGTGCGCACACTACTATGTTGTTGTATGCCATGAAACATATAATTGTCTCCATATATATAGCAAATTAGTTTTACTTTTTGATAGCATATTTCTTTTTACATCAAAACTTATTTGACCATAAAATATAATCTCACAAAAAATTTTGAGTTAAATTTTTTCATTATACATTATTTCAAATATCATTCTCATCAGGTGATATAAAATTTTTAACTCATGATATATCTAAAATAATATTACACATAAAAAAAGTTGAATTATTTCATATGTTTATATTTAATTAAAAAAATTAGCTATATTAAACTTTAACTGAAGATTAAAGTTTATATATAGATTAGAGATAATCTATTATTTAAAAATAATTAGTAATAATCATTAATCTATTCATTTAAAGTGGTTATTGTGTAAGTTGTGTGGGCATAAAGTTTGACATTCTAAAGTTTGACATTCATAATCAAAGTGTATATGTATGAAAAATAAATATTTTTGTTATTATTTTTATTCTTGGTTGAAATAAAATATTATTTGATTTTACAATTACTATATATGCATAATAAAATATATGCTTGAATAAAAAATGAATGTAAGTTATTACTTTCATAATTAAAATTGTGAACATCTTTGATTTCAAATTCAGATGATATTTTCATTTAATTAAAAAAAAGTTGTTGTTACTTAATTGCTACCTTGAGCTCAGAGCAGCAGTATTTCACTGTACTAATCTGTACAGAGAACAAATGAGCACTCAAAAAAGATCATAGTAATAAAGGTTTTTTTTTTGACATAAATTGAGTTATGTAAAAGTTGTGGAAATGCCCAAAGTTGTTTTACAATAATGTTTTTTGAAATTTTGTTTATAAAGTTTTAATTAATTAGGTTAATAGAATAATTAATAAAATATGAATAATGAATAATCTATATCTGTATTATCAAAGTAATATTACAGTAATTTGACATACCCTGTATGTTTATGTAGAAAAAGGCCTAATGTACTTAATGAATGTTTTCTTAATGGCAGTGTTCAAATATTTATTTGTTTTTATAGTATCTAAAGTAATGGAAGGCATAATTAACAATTTTGCAATTAATAAATTTACTTTAAAAAAAATGTGTTAATAAATAAAATAGTTTAGTACAGTAACAAAATGAAAAAATTGGAAACAAAAACTTTTTTGATTGAATCCAATTTGTCATTTCTAATGCTCCAACATTACAGAGTAATCCAAATTGCATAACATGTAATTATTTTTTTAATGAAAAAAAGTTTATTGCATTCTCTTATTTAATGATAGAATAAGAAAAAGTAAAAATTAAAAAAAAAGTGTTATTATTGTTATTTTCCTGAAAATAAATTAAATATATATATATATATATCCTTCACTTATTTTTGTTTAAACAACTGGACAAAAGAACATACTAAAAGTAGTTTGCAAATTATTTTTGATTGCTTTTATTTATAGTATTTAATAACTATTTTGATTTTTCATCATGTTGAAATGTACAAATGAAGCAATAGAACTAAAGACTTAAAATTACTTCAACCTATTTTATACACATATATTAAATTGTTAATAGGATTATTATATAGATATTTTAGTTGAATTATATCTGCTATTGTCAGCATAGCATAGATCCTTTGAGGATGTTGCAGAAATTTTCAGATATCTATGCAACATCCTTGAATAACTTTTGCTAATAAGATAAGGGTTACTGTGATTCAGCTGAAATATGAATATAATGCTAATATTAATAAGCAAATGCATACATAAGCCAATCCAATATATAAATTTTCATTTTTTACCTATAAAAATTTTTTTTAAAAATATATTTATATATTGATTTTTTATAAAGCTGGTTCAGTAGAATTGTAGACTTAAAGTTAAGTTACTTCTAGAATTTAAATATTAACATAACAACCCAAGTGACATACCATTTAATTATTTTCTTGGTTTTTTTAATGGTAGAAGCTTATTACTTTATAATGTTTGAGAAATTTTCAGAGATACAAACAAATACTATAAATAGAGAAAAATGTCAGTGTATATTGTTAAAATACCATGTATGTATAATATAAAGTTGTCACTATAATAATGCTTTACTATTAAAAACTGTATTTTTTTTCAATGTTTTTTTTTTTTTTTAATAATAAGCTTGATTTTAATATAAGCGTGGAATTTATATTATGGTCATTAATTGCATTAAGTTATTAACATTTTATAAATAAAAATATCAGTTTTTAAATCTTGTAAAAAAAAACCTGAAGTAGGCAAAAAAATGTTAAAATATTTTTCAAGTTTCAAATTCAAATATCTATGTGATCATTCCAGTTGTAAGATGATTATACAAACGAATCCATGCAACACAAATATCCAAAGAAAAGAGTTTACTACATGACCACATAGGAAGCTTCATTAAAAATGTTAACATTTTTTTTTTTTTGCTTTAAAGCTATATCAAAATAACTAACTTTATATATATTTTAAACTTTAGCAAATTAAAAGTTGAGTAAACTCTTTTGAGAATGCAATAAAATTCATTTCATTTTTTTTGCCGTTATAAATTAATTTGTATATATCTCTTCTAATATACAATCTCACTCTAGTAACGTTTATTATATAAATTCATAGCAGCCTGGTTAAAAGTTCTTAGGTGAGCTCAATCTTTCAATTTGGAGATTTAGGTATACAATATATATATTTCTAATTATCAAAAAAATATTACAGTTTAAATTTTTTTTTTTGCTAAAATAAAATTTAATATTTTTTATTGTATTTCAACATTTATCATAAGGTCAAGTAAAAATATATTCAACAAACAATTCTTTTATTTGATCAAACTGAGGTGGGTTTTTTACTTTTCTCAGCTAAGAACAGATACAGGGATTTTCAATTCCCAATCGATCAATTAACCATTAGTTAAATCACACAGAACAATTTTGACGTTTATTTATTGTATTGTATAACAGTTTTGCCCAAAGACTGACAAAGATAATTATGCTGCAGATTTCTACATTTAAATTATAATCTTTGATTATCGTTAGCGGTAGTTACCATTGCTTTGTAATTCGGTAATAACGTTTAATTTAGTATCTAAATATTTAGGCTTCATCATAAATTTTAATTACTTTTCTATTTCAATAAATATAAGTTTTGTTATTAAATAATTTAATCAATAAAATTAATTTCATTAAATTTTATATATATAATGTTATTATTAAAAATGGCATTGATTCAATTAAAAAAAAATGTTAATAAAGTAATCGCAGAGTTAATAAGTTAAATGAAGAGATTTACATAAAACGAATCATTCACTTTTTAATTTCATAAAATTATTAAATTAGTGTTCATTAACATTATTTACTTAATATAATTATGCTTATTTAATTTTCTAGGACATGAGGCGTGATGAATTTTTTCTTTGACTGAAAAATAAATCTGATGTCTTATGGCATGGTACTGCTAATCACTTTTAATCGCTGATATACGCTGATAACTGTCAGATGCTCCGTTCTGTTCATCTCCTTTTCCGGCAATAATTCTTTAATTTTTTTTTTTTTAGTTGAAAAACTTTATTTTACTTACAACAGATTTATTTTATTATCGCTTTATTATATGCCAGTATTTATTTCCGAACAGAGGGGGATACTGGAATTAAGTTTTCTCATTATATTTTAGAAACATTCAATCATCGCTCGAACTTGCTTGTGAAGGCGTTATTTCATTGCACTAATTTATAGCCAATTATTTATTTTTAGACTTAATTTCTTTATCATCTGAACCTGTTTTGAACTATTTGCATAAAATGATGTTTTCATTGGAGAGAGAAAGGAAAAAAATAATGATTATGTTAATAGTGTCAAATTTTGAGATGATTTAATTTTTATATTCTCTGATAATATTTAGATTATTTACAAGACTGTGCATCAATTAAGCTAAGTAATTTGAATAGTCAAAAGCAATTAAAATAAATTTAGATAAAAGAACGCGTTAATAAGAGCATTCCATCTAAACGCAATGTTACGAGTAAATGTCAGAATTGTTATAACGTGTTTATAAAAATTACTAACTGCACATTTTTTTTTTTGTATTTGTAGGAAAAAAAAGAAGATATATTTAATTAATGAGAGGATAACTTTTTTTTCCCCACTGTGCAAAATAAAATACTTTTAAACGTTTGACTAAAAGAAAACTAATTTATTTTTGAACTACTTTTGATGAAATATTTAACGAAAAAGAATGATTTTTTTAAAGATAATTTTGGCAACAAACTACGGGGGTGAAATAAATATTGTATAATACGCAAACATAATTGCATGAATATATATATAATTAAGTTATATTTGTAATTAAATCACAAACTGCTTTCTCTATATCTTAAAATGTTACACCAGACAAAGATAACTACGATCTCAATGTCTATCGAATACGATGTTTTTCGGCTAGTGGCGAAAGCATTAGCATATTACAAACGCAATTTTTTACTATTAGAGAAAACATAAAAACAGCAAAACAGTATAAAAACAAACCCCAAACATATACTACAATATATGTTTCAAAAATATTTAATCCGAGAGTGACAATTGCAAGCAGTATTTTACTATTATTACATTACTTATTATTGACCCCCACACCATATCGCCTATGTTTTAAGATAAAATTTGATTATTGTATGTATATGGTCATGTGTATCGGTTGTATAAGTTAGAGTGGATGATTAAAGGTAGCTTGAAAGTTTGTGTTCAAATCCCCTTTAATTACATCTAGCTTAAAATAAATTACATGTATTTAATTATTAAAATGCATATACATATTTAGAAATATTGATTGTTAATTCAGTAATAATGAAATTAAGTTGTAACATAATTGTTAGAGTTTATTCGGTAATTAAAAAATAGTATCAGAGTTCACAGTTGAATTGTTCTGCTAAATTATAATGTTTTAATTATATATTACTGCTAAAAGAAGGAAATAGAAGTTATTATTAAAAGCTTCTTAAATGTAGAAAATACTATATTGGTTCTAATTTGGTTATCACCCAGAATTGAAATGAAGGTGGAACATATTTTTTTAAGAAGGTGAGGAATTATAAGAAAACTTGATATTTTCTCTGATATTCAATGCATAGCTAATCTATCTGACTCTTAAATTAGTAGATAATAAATAGTATCTAGTTATTTTTAACTAAGTAATAAAATAAGAAAGAGAACAAAATCAAAATTTTTAAACTGGTAGATGAGTTGTCTATTAAAATTACGTCTTCTCTTTACTTTTTTTATATATAGAGTTTGATATTTTCTTCTAATAATTAGTTAATTCACATTCTGTATTTAGCACAATACTTTCTTATATTATTGTTGCCATTATCTTTTATTAGATATTATTCAAAATAAAATAAAAACAAGAACAATATCTTGAACTAATTGCTGAGATATTTGAAGGTGAGTAGATATTTTAAATATATATATATATATATATTAATGAAAATAAGATATTTATTGAACTATGATGTGCTTTTACTTATCTTTTCAGTAGAACTAAATTGTATGATGTGAATATAAATGTACTGCAAAAAAACGACAACAAAGCAAGCAAATTCTTATACACTACTTGTTTAATTAAGACAGACGTTTGGCTTGCAGTTGTGTTAAGATTATAAATAAATATTTCATACAATAAAATTAATGGCAACAATCATACATAACTAAACTACAAGTGTTTGTATACTTTTTTGAGAGTGTGAAAGCATTTAATTTACAAAATAAATAAAAAAATCACTTTACAACTCATTTAAATAATGTGTTCACAAATGGAGAAATGTAAGGTTTTAACAACTGTAAGGCAATTTTTTTTTTTTTTTTTTTACAAATTTTACATTAAAATATATTATATAAATAAAATGATATAAACAAGATATGAATTGAATTACATATGTGTTTGAGAAATAATGAATATTTTGTTCATTGTTCTTTTTTGCCTTAATTTTTAAACCAATTTCCTAATCAAAATCAAACTACAAAATTATAAACCAAATCTTCTTAAGATACATATTTTGCAAAACAATTTTCCATATTACCAGTTATGCTGCCATTATATTTACTCACATAAATGATATGTTTCTAATCTTAGCATAAATGATGAGTTAGGATTGCTCTAGTGATGTGTTTTATAAATTTTTTTTTTCAAGATAGTTTCTTGTTAATAATATAGATTTTTTTTTATTATAAATAGAATTGATATGAATTTAGAGGTATAGAAAATAATGCATAAAATTTCTATTAGTTATTATTATATAAGTTTAATATCTTTTTTTTATCAGTTTGTAATAAATATTTGAATGTAAATTTAGCAAAAAATGTTCTTACATAGGTCTCTTTCTGAAAAATATCTATTAAATTATTTTTCAGCACATTATTTATTTGAATATAATGCATTTTGTAATAATGTGAATGAATAGATTTTACATTCTCAAAAAGATGTGTACTTCAACAACTTAATTCCATAAAGTACAAAAATATATCACTTTTTTATTTTAATGGCTAGGTCAGAGGATTGATTTAGTGACCATGCATATTATAAAGATTTAGGTTGATTTATTTCATTGTAAATCCAAATAATAATACAATTTAGTTGCCCTGAAAATGGTTTAAAATTTAGGGTAGAATAGAGTGAATAAAATTTTTATTCTTTGTTATATATATAAATCATCCAAGTCATTTTATCATAGTGTAAAACTGAAGCATTATCTTTAAAATCATATAATATAAGCAAAAGAAATATTGAATCCAAAAGATTATAAAGAATGCATTCGTTAATGAAAATGGAATTAAAAAAAAACAATAACTCATTGTTTTCATAACTTGATAATTTTATTTAAAACTACACATTAATATATTAATATAAATACTTACATATTTATATTTTTAAAATAATTATATTCAATTCTAGCTGAATTTTTAAAACAAATATACATATTATTCTGTAAACATAAATACAAATTTTGATACTAAAAACATAGATAAAGTTCACTTTTATAATAAAGACCTTAATTTTCTACTGCTAAAAAAATGATAACTTATTCCCACCAACTAATATATTTGAAATATTTTTTTTATATATAAATTATTTTATAATATGTTTCTTGTCGAATACAAGTTTGTTTGTTATATAAATATAATGAGTCAATAAAGTGTTAATAATCAAAAAATTCCATTAATGACAAAGTAGATCAATTTTAAAATATAATGAATCTCTAATTAGATGTTAATGCGAAAAAAATTGAATGTTAAATTAAAATAATGTTATTGTGTTTAATGTAACGAAAAAAGTTTTTATTTTAGTAACATCAGACCATCTGGTTGAGGTAATTTTTATTTATATAGGTTTTATGATGATTGAAGGATGGTATTGCTTATAAACCTTTATTAAATAGTCCACTAGAGGGAGCCAAGGACTCCAGTTAACACTGTTTCTGGCTCCTAGTTTAGGGAATTAAATTTCTCTAAATCTATCCCTATTAAAAAGGGAGTTTCTTAGCTCTCTTTTTTATATACAAGCTATATCAACAATGTAATCACAAACAAGAATAATTTCAACTTTTATAAAAATATTATTAAATATATGGCAGCCATTGAAATTACAAAAGATTTCTACAGAGATTTTACCTTTTAATGAAAATTTTCATTTCACTTAATTTTGTTGAATGAATGAAAGAGTCTGGTTGTTGGGAGGATACCCAGGGGCCTAAGTCCTAGTTCTGTTGATGGAGGGGGCTGGATGACTGTGCTGTGATGATCATTACCAACATTGGTTTTTCTCATTCACAAGATAGAAAAAATAATGTTATTTATGGCGATTCTTGAACGTTATTGTCATGAATGATTTTATCCATGTATTATTGCAAATTAAGTTGCAGTTTGGCCTCATGATTCTAATTGCTAGTGATTCACTTTATTTAATTTTATTACTTCCAATGTTGTTATTGATAGAGCTGGTCTTTTGCTGTTCATTTGATTTTCATGATGAATTAGAATGGTTTTCAGCAGAGACATTTTGAAGCTTGGATTTTTTCCCCTTGTTCTCCATAGTTTTTCCATAATTTTTCCAAAGTATTTGGGATTGCTCTCCTGTGAAGACATTTGAGGCCATTTGGAAAAACTGAACAGCAGATTGATTTAGTCCGTATTTTATGTTATCTCCAAATGTTTTCCTATTTCTCAACTTATCTACCACAAATTGGATTTTCCAATATTGTACTCCTAAAACACTATTCATATTTGAATTCTAGACTTTACAAAGAATTTCTTTGTACCTTTTAATTAAAATTTTCAATACATTCAGCTTTGCTGATTGAATAAGAGAGTCTGGTTGTTTGGGGGGGGGACTAAATCCTGGTTCTTATGGGGGGAGGACTAGGATGAGGGTGTTATGGGGATTGTTGCCAACATTGATTTTCTCATTCACAAGAAAAAAAAATGCTATTCATAGCAGTTTTAGCATTATTGTTATAAATGATTTTATCCAAATATTATTGCAAAGTTAACTACAGTTTGGCCTAATGATTTTAATTGCAAGTGATTCACCCTATTTAAATTTATTATTTCCAATGTTGTTATCTCCAAGTGTTTTCCTATTCTCAACTTATCCAACACAAATTGGATTTTTCAATATTGTACTCCTAAAATGCTATTCATATTTAAACTCTAGATTTTACAAATAATTTCTAATTGTAACATTCATTTGTCTTTAATGGTTAATACATACCCTTTCCATATCCCTTACCCTTTTTATATGTATTCTTCCCCTTTCACCATGTTGCTCCTGAATTTCATTTTTACCATTCTTTGTAAACCTTTTATTAAACTGTATTTGTACCCTTTTTTTTTGATGAATAAACTTTCATCACTGAGAAAAAAAACTTTTATTAATATTAAACGATCTTTTAATATATAAAAATTCAAAATGAAACACTCTTTTTTGTATTTTTGGATCTTTTTTAAATATTAGATCTCTATTTATAATGTGTATTTTAGAATGTGAAGCCTTACGGTAAATTGTGGTTGAAACATTATCATGGTCTTTTTTTCTAAATTAAATTTTAAATCTGTAATAAAGATGAAAAATTGTTTCAGTTAATGAAAAATTTATTAAACATTATTTTCAATTTTGGTTTTCAAATTATCAATTTATCTGATCCCTAGGTCAAATATAAAGAAATTCTGGGACAATCTTAAAATAAACACAATTACACCAACATATTTATCATGGACAAAAAGTGACATATTTTTTTGAGTATTAGATCCATAGGTTTCCCCTAGAAATTTTGCAAACTTTTATTTATTAATAATTCTGGGTAATCATTATGTGTATATATATATCTAAAATAGATTGATATTCTCCCATTATAATAATTGTTATATTTAGTATGAAGACTATATATATATCCACCTGTGAAAAACATTTTATTATATATATATTTAAGAAAATAATTTTACCAGCCACATATATAATATATGTGCATGTAATATCTTAAATATAAAATCCCTAAATATTTGTAATACTATCACATGATATTCAAGTTAAACATTTCTTTGTTAGAGGGTGTATTTTTCATTAAAAAAAATATTTGTTCCACCATTATAATTTTTTTTATGAAGCATTTTATACAAAAAAGTAATTCCTTTTTTATATTTAAGAAGCTTAATTTGATTATGAGCACTTTATTGAAAGAAAATAATCCCCAAAATGGTATTTTGAAAAGACATATCATATAAAACTTTTTGAAGGAAAAAATGCTCAGAAAAAAATCAATATACACCTGGGTCTCTTTTTGCACGGACTTATTTAACACGATTTTGAAGTTACGCGATTCGTGTTTCACCGGAAGTCGATTTCCGATAATGCGCTATTACTTTAAATAATAAATTTCGTGCACTTACATTATATTAAAAGTAATAGCACATTATTGGAATTCGACTTTCATCTTAGTAATTTCAATATTTTCAGTGCTTTATAATGGTAAGATTTTATGCAATAATGAAATTAAAATCATGATTTCCACGTTTTATATATACACATATTAAATTTTACAAGATTATAATGTAAATTTGTTCAAACATTGTGCGTGTTAATTTTGCATTTTAAATCACATTCTGTTTTTGCTTTTTAAAAAAGAACTAATCAATTATTATTTTCTTATTAATGACACTAATCATTAACATGCTCTTAAATTCCAATGAGAGCTAAATGGTTGTATGTCTGGATATTGCGAGCTTCGTAAACAATTAATAAAATCATTGTCTCAAAGATTAATTACTAAGTACATTGTCACCAAATCATAATAATTAAAACGTGTATAAAAATTGTAAATTATGCACAAAAATATATTATTTTGAATAAAATTAAATATTATAGTTTAAAAAAGGTTTGTCTTGTATCAATTTTTTTCAAATTTGAAATTTTTATTAGTCATATTTTATTTCCTTATTTTTTTTTTTTTTGCGCGAATTTTAAAGTAATTTTACATTGGTGCTTTGCTTTTACATGAATTTTGAAAAATCACAGACCACACCCCCCCTTTTTCAATGTAAGTTACATCTATTTTTGCGTGACTTTGTTTGCGCATGTTTTCTGAGAAACCTATCTATCATGTAAAATGAGACCCAGATGTATGTGCTTTAAATTCCTACAGAACTGAATAGATATAGAATTTAAGTCATGAAAAAAATGTGATTACAATACATAAATTCATGTTTGAAGTGTGATATTTAGTGAGGAGAAAAATAGATGCTATAGTTCCATATTTACATTAAGTTTTGATTACAGAATAATTACAAAAACATGGATATCTCATTTTAGTAATACTTATATTTTTGTAACATTTCTGAAGCAAACTTTTAGCAATTTTTTTTTAGAAATGTTAAAAAAAAAAGTATTACAAAAATGATGATTGTTACATAGGCTGAGTACAGGTCTGGTTTATGCATATTATCTGGGTTTATTCCTGTATACTTAACATAATCATTATACTAGCATTTCATTTGAATCAGTGGGTAAAGAATGTCATTTAAATAAAAAATAAATCATTGAAGATGCACTACAAACAACAATACACAAAATAAGATTAAAAATTTCAGTTCAAACAAAGAAAAAACAAAGTTTTAAAATATGGAAGTGAGAAGTAAAAAAATAATTAAAAAACTGATATAAAAACAATAAGTATTTTGATTAAGAGCTTTTAAAATTGTTTTCGAAATGGGAGATGCAACTACACATATTATTGAGTTTATTGATGCAGTTTAAAATCTTGATAGTGTGTTTGATTTTTTTTAATATTAATGCCATATTTGGACAATATCCCGATATCAGATCATCTATATTGTATCCAACATTTATAATATAGAAAAATATTTTTAATGATGGTGTATAGTGCTGTATTATATTAGCATGTTAATTTATTTTAGAAGTGACATGACAATTATTCATACTTATGTAAGAGGCTGTGAAAAAATTATATAAATGGTTTAAAAGAGTCAATGTTCTTAAATCTGAGTATAATATTACTAATTTTTTGATTAAAACGCTTTAACTGCCTGACTCATAAAAAAACGAGAAGATTTGATGTCACTCTAAATCGGCTACTTTTTATCCCACGTATACATATGATACGTCATTGAAAAGAAAATCAAAAGTTCTGTAAGATGGTGCCCTCTTCAGAATTATTTTACAAGTAAAAAATCAATAAAAATGACCATATATGTCAAACAAAACCAAAGTACCACCTTCTCACCACCTTTTCTTGAATCTTATTGGCTGTCAAACTTCTGTCAAAAAGGAAAATGGCTGCCAAAAAGTAAAAAGTTACGTTCGTTTTGTGTTTTATTTCGAAAATGATAAACGAATGTTTACAACATTTTAAACAATATTTGAATTGAATTACAAATTATTATTGATAAAATAATACTAAAAATCAAATTATTTTAGAAAAATAGTTAAGATGTTACCAAGAATTATTTATTTATTGCTATATATTTATCGTAACGTAAAAGTGAAAAAAAAATTATTACGTCAGAAATCATTTTGGTTGGTCAAATAGCAATTACTTTTAATTTCACCACAATTGAATATTTTTTAAATTATAAATCAAATTTTATTTTTGAAAAGACTTTCATTTACTTTTATAATCTGACAAATTATTAATATACTTTTTACAAACGAAACTAACGTATTTATATCATTAAAAGTGAATCTATTTTAACAATTGATTTTGTTAAAGTTGTGAGTTGGCCAATTAAAAGTTTTGATTTTTAACTCATTCGGCCAATTATATAATCATCATTGAAAGGGTTAATAGTGTATGCTCATATATGATAGTTTTTCATAATATGACCAATACTATCTGCTGTTTCTTTTATGCATGAACCACAAACTCTAGAGACCATTCATTATATTTTTTTTATTTCTCTGATTTTTTGTTTGTTATTTTTGTTTTGAGCACTTATTTTTTTATTTTGGACCAAATAATGATAGTAAAAACATAAAAGGACATGCATTTGAGTTTATAGGTTTTTATATTAAAAACAAGATAACATATAGCATTAAACATATTTTGAAACTATAAGTAGTGAATATTATCTTTTGTTTTTGTAAGTGTATATATTGATGCAAAGACATATTACAGTTATATATACATCTTACTACTCTATATATATATATATATATATATATATATATATAGGTCAGAGTAGTTTGAGCTTCAATGAAAAAATAAAGGTACTTAAAAGTAGGGTGAGAAATAAATATCTTAGTTCTGCTTTTATATATTCATAAAAAAGATACAGACCATACTATTAATTTTGATGAAGCTAAGGTTGTTTTCTTTGAGAGAAATGGAATGAAAAGAAAGTTAAAAAATCTTTATTATTAAAAATTTATGATTCTGAAGCAATTAACCCATTTAAAAGTTTTTTAATATAAAGGGTATATTGAGTAAATGGATTTGTGAGTAATGCTTAGTTTAAATATGTTGTTCTTTTGTAGTTCTTTACACTTGAGAACTAGTAGTGTTTTAGAGTTTATTTTTTAGCTAGTCTGATTGAGTTGTGAATTTGGGATAATTTTCATTAAGAACAATATATATATATGTATATATATATATATATATATATATTAAAAAT